>CAJVRN010000064.1:11650000-12217500 GCA_911728415.1 Lagocephalus sceleratus | reverse complement strand
CATAAATTAATGGGTTTTCCTCCGGTGAGGGGAGCGGAAGAACGGGGGGGTGGGGGGGCATCGTCCCCAAATGTCAGTCCTCCCTCCTCTCAAATCTTCACTCATGACAACATTAAACCCTCCCTTTTCACCTCGCTCTTATCATGTCGCGGGAGAATTATCAGAGCGGTGGGGGGGGGGCAGAGGGGGAGTAAAGGGGATGTCAGGAGGGAGGGGGGTTAGATGAAAGGGGCGAAGCCAACAGTTTGGAGGAAGATGAAATGGAGTCGGGACGAGGTTTGGCTGAAGCTGCAGGTTCAGACGAGACGGGAACACACAAGCGGGGAAGCCCAGTCGGAACGCTGGAGGAAAATGGGATTGATGCAGGAAAGGGGGGGTGTGGGGGGGGGGGCGGGCGGAGCGAAAGCAACAAATTGGGATTCCTTGGATAAACGGCGTGAATCACCGCTCGCTCCTCGGGCCTCTCTTGGATTTGATTGTCGGGCCTGAATGAACCCGGTTTGAAAGAAAGGGCTCGAGGCTTCTGATCTCGTTTGGGGCCTCGTCGACGTACTTTCGATCCTCCGATCGGATCAATCGGGACTCCATCATTCGCTCAACCGCCGCGTTTAACGATCGATGCCGCCCTTGATGCTGCTGCCCCTGGACACACACACACACACACACACACACCTTAATGCATTATGAAAGGAGAAAATGCGAAATCCCATTAATTCAACCCCCCCCCTCCCTGAACTCACCTAATGTGATCCCCGGCGACCGCTGCCTGTCTCAATCCCTGCTTTTACAGCCAAATCTGGGATACCGCTCCGGAATAACAGCCGTGCTCCGGCTCTTCCGGCAGTAAACCCCCCCCCCGTGGGCGCGGGAACATGCAGACAAAGGCATCCTGCCTTGGCTTCCCTTCCCAGACGAGGCATCACAAACAAAAGTTATCCCGCCCAGGTGTTCTGCAACATCTGTAAGCTGTGCCCCCCCCCCCCCTCCCACGCAGACTCCCACTCAGGTGCCCCGGGCTCAGCCGGATCAATGCATCATTAGCCGGTCTCTCCTCCACCCTGATGCTTCACGCCGTTATTCCGTCTCTCCGTTGCAGGACCTTGGCCTGCCTCCCCCCCCCCCACCGTCCATCCTTTGTGCCCCCCTCCCTCAAACGAGGAAGGCCGACGGCGGGAAGGGGCCGCAGGAAAGGTGCGAGGCGTTGGTAGAGAGAGCAACGGAGGACGGTCGGGGTGGGTGAGGCCGGGTGGGGGGTGGGGGAGGAAGAGCGGGGGCGGTGATGGGGAGGGTGGGGGAGGGGGAGACACCCCCTTCCCCCCCCAACCTCTCACCACTCCCCGTCTGTGTGGGTGAAGAGAACGTGTAATCGCGCTGCGGCGGCTCGACCCTTCACCAGACTGCCGAGCGGCGGTGACAGCCCATTCGCCCCCCCCAGAGCGAAGCAGGAAAAGGCTGTCAGCGTCCCTGAACGCACCACGCCCGCCCCAGATATGTAACATGACGTCATATGTTTCACATTTTGTCTTATTTTGTCCCGAAAACCAGTAAAACGGACTCCTCCAGCTCAAGTCACGCCTCAGAATGCCTTTCCAGTACTGCAGCCCACCACAGGGGGGCGAGCCCTGCCGTCTCCTGCCCCCTCAGCTGGGTCACGCTCTCCTGCAGATCCGCTTCGATCCTAAAAGACTCGCCTAATCAAAACCGAATAGACGTGAACGAGGGTGTGAAATGGATTAATTATCATTAAACCGTGCGAATCCGCTCGTATTCCCGAATTATTCTTTCCTTCGTGTGATTCTCTTCCTTTCCCGGCGCAGCCGCTTGGGAAAACAGCGAAGGGTGAAGAGGAGGGTAATTGGAATACAGTACGAAGACACACCTCACCATGTGACAAATGTGAAATGGAATAGAGCTGCCGGAGCGTGCCGTCTGGTTACAGAGTAGCCGATCTCCCCTCTTCATTTATCGGCCTTCTGACTTCCGACAACACGGAAACTTACTTTTCCCTCACTGGAAAAACCCGCCGGGTTTCCAGGACGGCCGAGGGCAGGCGGGGTGTAGTTACAGATCATAAGGAGAAGAACGGCATCAGATGGACCGGGTTACTGCAGAGAGAGAGAGGAGGGGAGAGGGAGAGACGGGCTCTGGCAGCACCGCCGAGGATGCAGATGGAGGAGTCACCTTGAGGGAGGGGAGGGGAGGCGGGGAAGGGGTGCACAGGCGGCACCTAGTTTTTCCTTTTCAGGACAAAAGCCTGTGGAATCTGAGAGAACTCAGCCCAACGGGCGTTTCCTGGAAATCACGTAGGGATATACGACGATCCGATAATCCCAGGTAGAGCTTTGGGATCGTCTCCGGCTGTTTGAAATAAGATCAGTGGCATTCTGGTTTTATCCCAGCGGAGGTGCAGGAGGGAATCTTGAAATATTGATGTGACCTCGTGGTTTTCTTCAGGAGTATGAAACCGATTTGTGGGAATTCAGGCATTTTTATACGCAGCAGTGTCTTTTTACAGTCTAATAAAGTGGAAAAAATAAGCTTAACTTTTATTTTAACGCCTAATTTGTATATTTATTCTAGAATACCGGTTGATCTGCTGAAGATAATTGTGGAAATCTGCCTAATTCACAGTGGACCATCTAAAGTTAGTCTCAGACGCCTTTGTTGAACAACAGCGCCCCCTGTCGGTGGAGTCATACACAACAGCTGACGCCTGATTACGGATCGATATATTTAATTAAATAAATTATCAGTTGTGCAGTCGTGCGTTTTGAAAACGTGTATTATTCCTAATTAATGCCACGGGAGGCAGATGTGGAGGGGAAGGTAGTGAAGGACGCTGTATGCTGTATTTTCTCATATGCTGTGTGAGAAAAATCACGGGCCAGTGGGTGTAATAAATATTTAATTCTGCATGTAATAAACTATTCAGCTACACAAAGATTACAGAGAAAAGCATGCGTACGTTTTGACAAACACCACTAAGGACAAAATAATTCAATAACTCAACATTTAGGACTCAAATTGAAATGTGGGACCGTTTAAAGAGAATATTTCTGCCTTTCCTCTTACTTACTCTCCTTAATCATTCTGGCTGTTTATTCTTTTCCCCATAACTCGGTAATGACTGTAGGTATTACAGGGGGAGGACGCAGCAACTTAAGTAACTTAAATAACTTAAATAACCTTTTCAAACGTGAAGCTCGCATTGTCACGGACACACAAGGGGTATGCTGCGACATAGCATTCACAAATAACTAACACGCATTTCCTTTATTTTACTATGTTGCTCAACGACGCTCTTAGTCCGCGTAAACGTATTTTTGTGTTTATTTTTTAAAAAAATGAACACACTGTTGTTGTGGACCCCGACACCCACCGGCAGGGGTCCCCGGTGAGGAGACTGTCCCCCAAACAGCGACAAAAACCACAGAACAAAACAAAATTCTTCATCAGTTTAAATGAAAAACTCTCACCAACACTCCCCAGCACCCTCGTTTACCGAATATCCTGAATTTAATTCGTGAATATAAGTTTAAAACGGGTTAAAAGTGAGGGGGGTAAAAACGTTTGCGTCCACGCGCGCGCGCCCCGGCCCCCGGAAGTGGAGCTTTGTTGTTTTCTTTGAAACTTCCTCGAAGCTCAAAGCATCCTCCACGTCGGCGTGCTGCGGGTCCCGCTGCACGGATCGACGGTCCCCGGCGTGCAGACCCGGGTTCTGCGGGGGCCCCCTCGGACCCGCCGGGCCCCTGCGGGCTCGTCGGGGGCGTTTGGGGCCGAAACCAAACCCGAAAAAAGGGGGTGGGGGGGTCGAGAAGATCAAAGCGAAGGGTCGTCTTTCATGTCAGGTACGACGGGCTTTCACGAATATGGGCCCTCCAACTTGTTTCTGCACGATATTTCTCTGATTCTGTCGTGTTCGACAGGCGACGCGTCCATGGATCCGAACCCGAACCCACCCACGAGGAAAAAGGTGAAAAGGTAAGGTGTGCAAACGAGCCTTTAACACCCGAAACGCCGCATGCAGCGTGTTTTGCACGATACTCTAGACCTTAAAAAAGTACTTTGGCTCCGTCTGATTGGCTCAAATGACCCGAATATTTATTGTGAAACACCAGTTAAAGAGGCACAAGTCAATTCCTCTCTCCAAAATCCAGTGAAAGGAGGAGAGGAGACGTGACCACGCGGTTTTTCACGTTTCACGGTGCAAATCGGAACCTTTTCTGGTGTTTTCGCGCAGGGCCTTTTGCGGTCGCAGGAAAAGGCGCTGCAGAAAAAAAGTGAAGAATGTGGAAGAAGCTGATTCAACCCCGGACGGTCAGCTCTCCGAGTCGATGGAGGAGACGAGGACGGCGTCCCCTCCCTCAGTTCCGAAGGTAGCGGCGGCTTTTCCGGACGTTTGCGGTCGTTCCACGATTGCGTTAAACGTCCGCAGATTCGAGGAGACGAAGTTAAGCTCATTTTAAAATGCTTGAGGGGTTTCACATTCAACCAAAAGTGGGAAATCAAAGCGGGAAGGACTTGAGTTCCGTTGGCGCGTGGGTGATGATGAAAGAGATCAAAGCCCTGGACACCACCGTTGGGTTACATTCACGTCATAAACAATCATTAAAAACAAACGCACACACACACACACGCCTTTCTTTGAAGTCAGCAGATCTGTTCTCGGTTCCGTAGGAAGAAGAAGAGGCGTTGACCGAAGGAGCCGAGAGAACGTCGTCGACCCCGGCCGAGTCCCCCGAGCGGCCGCAGGGGTCGGGAGGCGTCCCCGACGCGCGGGCGAAGGTTCCCGCCGTGCGCCTGAGGTCCGTCTTCGCCCCCCTGCTCGGGTACCTGTGCGAGGTCTGCGGGCGGAGCTTCGGCCGCGGGGCCGAGCTGGTGAGGCACAAGCGTCTCCACGAGGTCCCCGCGGGCCGGGGGGGGTCCCCCGGGCGCGCGGCGGAGCCCTCGTTCCCGTGCAACATGTGCGAGCGGTCCTTCGCCACGGGCCAGAGCCTCAAGCGCCACAAGCTGCTGCACGTCAGAGACGGCCGGCGCTGCCCGAAGTGCGGCCTGATCTTCTGCCAGCTCCACAACCACGTGGCGTTCGCGCCGCTGCGCGAGAGCGACTCGAGCGGCGGCGCGTCCTCCGAGGGGTCGCCCGGGTCTCCCGCCGACGAGCCCGAGGCGAGGCGCGGCGACGGAGGCGAGCCCGAGACGAGGCGCGGCGACGGAGGCGAACCCGAGGCGAGGCGCGGCGACGGAGGCGAACCCGAGGCGAGGCGCGGCGACGGAGGCGAGCCCGAGGCGAGGCGCGGCGACGGAGGCGAGCCCTCGCCGGAGGAGCCCGAGTCTGAGTCGGAGGCCTCCGTCGGCGCGGCGACGACCACCACGGAGCTGCCGTGCGAAGCTCGGAACCCTCTCCCTCCGGTCTCGCACCGCAAGATCCCCAAAGAAATCCCGCTGCCCAAGTTGGCGAGGGTCACGAGCCCCCCGGTGTCCGGCCCCCCGGGGGGGGACGACTACGTCCAGCTCCACCTCCCCCTGCAGCCGGAGCTCCGGCCCGCCCTCAAGGTCTTCTCGCCGCAGTGCCTCACGTCCGTCCTGCTGGAGGTCAGGAGGAACTACGAGTACATCCTCACCAAACCAGAAAAAGTCAAGAAGCCCAAAGACCAAGTTACGGCTTACGACCTGGAAATTGTGCTCTAAGTTAACCTGTCGATGTCACTGTTCTCTTCTTATTTTTATACCTTTTTTAACGGTTTAGCCTGTCGTGCTTGTGGTTTGGCCCCTGGTGAGTCCGCCCGAGTGAGCTGAACTTTGCTTAAAAACAAGTTTTTCCATTGTTTGCTGCTTAATTTTCCTTTTTAAGAACAAAAACCACCTCATTTTTACAGCGCGAGCTGGAGACGCGCTGTCGACTACCTCAGTGACCTGCAGCTGCACGCACACTTTCGTGCGCTGACGTACAGAAACACGCGGGTCTCCTCGTTGATCTGAAACTTTACGCCGAAACCTTCTTGTGTTTGTGTGAATGTTGCGTTTAGACTTTTGTTGACCAGGTTGTTGCAAGTGGCTGAAGGAGTCACGGTCTGTTACGCGTTAGAAAAAGAGTCACGCTTTACCGCCGCTTGTTACGGTGTATGCAACTGTTCAGAGCAATAAATGTTTCCCAATCACCTCGTTTCAATTTGCCGATAATGGGGCGGGCGGGGGCAAACAAACCGAATCCCAGTTTGACTGGCGGTTAGATGGTTGTTCCGGCGTCCCGACTGAAGCCGTGGACGGGGACGTAAAGATCACGCTGTTGTCCTTTGAAAGTGCGAAACTGTCTCGCGCGCACCGGTTGATTTTTACATTTAAAAAAACTGCAAAATGGGGACAACGTTTACATTTTATCCTCATATATATATATACATCCCCTTCTGTGATGCGTTGAGCAACAGCTACTCCTAAACGTTTGGACCCGTTGGGTAATAAAAGACTTGGACCATATTCCACGTGTGGTTGTAGAAATACTCTAAAGTGATTAAAAATTGGACGTAAACGCTTCTAGTTTGAGTTCAAATCTGGCTACGTTTGCTTTGAAGCGAAAATGAAGCGGGAGGTGTGTCCTTGCTGCCCCTCGTCTCCCCCATCTCGGCCAGATGAGGCTCATCTGCACGCTGGACGCCTCCTATTGGTCGGAGCCCCCGCGGCTTCTGATTGGTCGGGGGGGGGGGGCGAGCCGAGCGGCGATTGGCCGCACGTGACGCGACCTCGGCCGCGGATTGGTCGGTTCGGCCCCGGGGCCCCGCCCATCAGCGGGGTTGACGGGCAGGTGGTGCTGATGCTGCGGAGGAGGGAGGGAGGGGGGTGTGTGTGTGTGGGGGGGGGTTTCGGGGTGGGGGGGGGCAGCAGCATCCGGACCGGGGACGCAAGAGCTCGGCCGGCGACGGGACGACGGGAGAGACGGTGCAAGGGTGCGGGTAAAGGAAACGGACGCGAGCCTGACGCGGGGGGGTGGGTGAGGAGGGGGTGAGGAGGGGGGGGTGGTCCGTGACGAGCCTCCATCTTCACCCGGACCCGCTTGTCGTCGTCGCAGCAGCGGCTGCAGCAGCCCCCCGGCCGGCTCTCCTCGCTGCATTGCGGGGGGGGGCATCTCGGAGCTGCCCCCCCTTCCTCACCCCCTCACCCCCCTCGACCGTAACCTCCACACGTCCCCGTCCGGGTCTCGACCTAAAATATCGCGTTGAACTTGCATGCCGGGATCTCACTCCCTCCTCCCCCCTCCCCTCTTGTCGTCCCCCCCCCCCAGGGCCGTGACTCGCCATGGGGGGGTTCAGCCGTCAGAAGTTCTTCCAGGAGCTGGCCCACGGCTGCCTGCTGCCCACGGCCCAGCAGGGCCTGGAGCAGGTGTGGCAGCTGCTGCTCATCTGCCTGCTGTCCCGCCTCCTCTGGACGCTGGGTGAGCCTCACCTGCGCCCTCACCCGCCCCCCTGCACACCTAACCCCCCCTACCCCCCCCGGCAGGTCTCCCGTCCTCCCTGAAGCACCTGAGCACGGTGGCGGGCGGCTTCTACGTGCTCTACCTGTTCTTCGAGCTGCACATGATCTGGGTGGTGCTCCTCAGCCTCCTCTGCTACCTCTTCCTCTTCCTGTGCCGCCACTCCACCATGCGCGGGACCTTCCTCTCCATCACCGTGCTCATCTACCTGCTGCTGGGGTAGGGCGCCGCTCCTCGAAAACCCTCTTTTGTCCCCTCGCCCGAAAATGACCGCGCCCCCCCACAGGGAGCTGCACATGATGGACGCCACCAAATGGCACAAGATGAGAGGTGGGCGCCGCCCCTCCCCTCCCCGCCTTTTCACGCCCCCCCCGAGGTCCGAACAGCGCGCGGCGCTCTCCCCCTCTGCGCAGGCTCCCAGATGGTGGTGGCCATGAAGGCGGTGTCGCTGGCCTTCGACCTGGACCGCGGCGCGGTCGGCGGCGTGCCCTCGCCCCTGGAGTTCATGGGCTACGTCTACTTCGTGGGCACCGTCGTCTTCGGGCCCTGGATCAGCTTCAACAGCTACAAAGAGGCGCTGGAAGGGCGTAAGCTGGTGAGCGCTGGTTGGGGGTGGGGGGGTGGAAGGGGCCCCCGTCCAGGTGCTCAGCCTCGCCCCCCCAGGACCTGTCGTGGATTGTAAAGGTGTCTTTCAGCTGGGTGAAGAGCCAGGTCTGCCTGGTGGTCTCCAACTGCGTGGCGCCGTACCTCTTCCCGTATTTCATACCTGTTTACGGGGACAAGCTCCTGCGCAGGTGAGCCCCCCCTCCACCTCACCCCCTCCCCCTCTTCTTCCGCCATGCCCTTAATCCTCCCGTCTGCTTCGTTCGCAGCAAAAAGAGGAGGAAGATCAGGTAACGGTGACCGCGTCCGCTGTCTACCCGCATGTGTCCACACCGTCCACACCGTCCCCTGCGTGTCCCGGGGGACGCCCATCCCACCCTACTCATTCACCGCCGCCGCCGCCGCCACCTTCGCGAAAGACGCGCTGTAGTTGATCTCACGGCAAGTTGATGAAGCGTTGGTCTCCGCCATTAACACGCCGTGCTTTACCTCCTCTCTCCCCCTCCTCCCCCCTCCTCCCCCGCTTCTCAGAGGCGCTCCAGTGAAGTAGGTGTTCCTGCGTCATGTGATGATCGTTCATCTGGCTTCATCCTGCCTCAAACTGAGAAATTAACCCCCCCGTCCCCCCCATCCCCCCCCTCGCCCCTCAGGTGGCTGCTGGCGTACGAGAGCTCGCTGTCCTTCCACTTCAGCAACTACTTCGTCGGCTACCTGAGCGAGACCACCACGACGCTGGCGGGAGCGGGCTTCAGCGAGGAGAAGGACAACCTCAAGTGGTGAGCGCCCCCCCTCGCCCCCATCCCCCCCCTCGTCCCCATCAGCCCCCAGGAACGGGCTCTGAGGCCCGGAGGCGACGCGCTCTGATCCCACGATGCCTTGCAGGGACGCCACGGTGTCCAAGCCGCTGAGCGTGGAGTTCCCGCGGTCGATGGCGGAGGTGGCCGCGTCGTGGAACGTGCCCATGTCGTCCTTCCTGCACACCTGTGAGTCGCGACCCCGCCCTCGCCGACCTCGCGCCCGCACTTTCACGAGCCCCCCCCCCCTTTCTTTCTTTGTCAGATGTCTTCAAGAGCGCCCTCAAGTTCGGCACCTTCACCGCCGTCATGGTGACCTACAGCGCCAGCGCGCTGCTGCACGTGAGTCCCGCCGCACGCTGGCCCCGCCCCCCCAATGCTCAACGGGCGTCGTTCCGCCTCTTTGTCCTCGCAGGGCCTGAGCTTCCACCTGGGAGCCGTGCTGATATCTCTGGGGTTCATCACGTACGTGGAGCACGGTGAGCCCAACGCCCCCCCTTTAGGAGCTGTTTATCTCGACTGCAGACGCCACGGCGCCCTGGGTTTTAACTTACGTGTGTGGGGGGGGGGCGGGGTGGCGCCCTTCCTCTGCCTTCGTTTTATTGCTCCGCTCCTCTTTTGTGTTTCAGTCTTGCGCAAGAGGCTCGCGGTGGTTTTCAGCGCGTGTGTGCTGACGAAGAAGTGTCCCCCGACCTGCACCCACAGGAACAAGAAGGTACCGGGCGGACTCCTTTAATACAACCCCCCCCAGAGGGCCGTGTGGCTGCAGGTTCTGATCCAACCCAGCAGCACCAGCACCAGACTGGACTCACTTCATCAACTCATCTGAGTCTTCAACAGCTGACTGGTCAAACTGGGTGAGCTGGACTGGTAGAACCAGAACCTGCAGCCTCACGGTCCTTTGGGGACGGGGTCGGAGACCCCTGGTGTAATACAAACAGAATAAATGGACCCGCTCCCTCCTTTGTTTGACACCTAAACATGACCTGAGCGTGTGTGGGTCGGTGCTGGTCGGTCAGTGACTGCGCGTGTCCTCTCCTCCTGCAGGCCTTCTGGGTCTACCTGATCAACGCCGCCTTCAGCGCGCTGGCCGTGGTCCACCTGACCTACCTGGGCTCCGTCTTCAGCTCCAGCGTGGATTACATGGAGGAGGACGAGGTGAGCGGGCGAAGGGGCGGGCGAAGGGGCGGGCGGGCGGGCAGAGCGGGTGGGCTCACGGCCTCTCCTCCGCAGGACGACATAACCCACCACACCATCCAGAAGTGGTCCGAGCTGAGCTGGGCCAGCCACTGGCTCACCTTCGGATGCTGGATCTTGTACCGGCTCATTCTCTGAACACCAGAGACACAGAGTCTAACGGATGGAAGAAGGTAAAGGAAGCAATAATGTGAAGTTCTCCACTTCTGCACTGTGACTTCATCCAGCATCAGACCGGAGGGACGGGGATCCACACACCTCTGAATTATCTGTAATTATAACCTGAGGGGATTCGTTTTGATATTTGAAATGACGACCCTCCCTCCCTCCCCTCCCCCCCCCCCTCCCTCCCTCCCTCCCTCCGTCCGAACCGTGGCACAATCAGGAACACCTTCGCTTGTGATTCTTTAGCAGAAACACACAATAACCTTGCCCCCCTAGCTCCCATAAGCACACAATTAAAAAGTTTAAATAGATTCCTGAAGAGAGTAAGAAGTGCACTAATTAATTCATGATGGATGAAATGCAGATTTTATTCCATCCTTTAATTTAAACTTTAATTCCAGTTTGTGATTTGGTCTCCATGGTGACTGCATCTGCCACACGTTTATTAAAAAAAGTCTCTATAATCAGCATATTTATGTTTGATAAGGAACCCGGGACTCGTAAACCCGTAGCGCTGCTGATTCGTCTGAAGGGCGCGATTCCGTCCTCTCTGTCGTCGTCCGCGTAATTCACAACCTTCAGGCGCCGTGAGACACGCGTCCCCTCGCATGTCGCTGCACGGGCGCCCCGGGTCGCCCGACGTCACCGCGTCTCCGCTGCATCGGCGATGAAGGTGCAGGACGCGTATGCTTCCAGATAATCGTGAGGTTTGTTTTTTTTTATTTTCTCTGGACTTAACTGGACCTCTGTGGCGTGGAGAAACATTCTCAGGCTGTGGATTAACCTCCTTGTTGGCAATAAATCTAGAACATCCCCCTATTTTTTTTTTTTTAAAATAATCAGCTTGTGTCTTGAGCATGAGGTCACGAGAAGAGCAGAGGCTGAGAAGAGATTTCCCCTTTTAGCGCATCTTAGACAGATTTCACTGCGTCTGATGACAACCTGTGGTGGAACTTCCCGATTGTGGTGGCGTCTGTCTGGTTTTTATTCCCTTTCAGTAACTAATTCCAATGATTTCCTGTCGGAGTCGCACAGATGTCGCTCGGCTGTACACGGTATTAAATGCTTATCTTTACAGATTTATCTCGCTGCTGCTTTTAACAGTGCGTTTGTGTGACCCCCTCGAAAGAACGAGTCGCTTTCCCCTCTTTTCTATCTCTTTAAAGTCTTGCTTCTTCAGATGTAGTGTTTTAGATTAGAGCCTGGATGTTTGTGCTCCACTCAGTGACTGACTTTAAATATTGTTGTACTGACTTTTTCTTCCTGTAAGAGTGAGGACATTTACACACCTGTGATATTTTTATAAAATTTTACATGAAACCTGGATGGATGTCTTTGTTCGGTCTCATCAGAGGTGTGAACCGGCGATAAAGGGACCCCAGAAACGTGTGAACTGCCGTAAGAAATTGTTTATTTGATGAGTATTTACAAGAAGAATCGTTGGACTGTTACACAGTCAATGAAGCTCCATCAGGGAAGGTGACCAACGCTTCTCTTTTAGCTCGAAGCACTGGAGTGGGTTTTTTGGTTGTTTTTTTTTCCCCGAGCAGCTAATAAGTGGACAGCGTGGGGGGATGGAGACAGGAACAGATGGGGGTGGGGGTGGGTGGGGGGGGCAGGGATTGAACAACAGATGGTGATGGATGGAGATCGGGTTCACAATCTGCCTCTGCGAGAGGTGAGCAGACGCTGCGGTGGAAAGCGGCCGTACGGCAGTCCAGCGTGCAGGTTCGGGAGGAGGGGGACCCCCCCCCACACCACCACCACCACCCCCCTCTCAGCCCTGTCTGCCCCGGGGGCCCCCATGTTTGCGCCGGCAGGAACCCAGCAGAGTCTCCAACGCCATCTTCACGAACGCCTGGAAGTTATTGCTTCTCTCCCTTCGGCTGTCCTGCGAGGGGACCAAACAGAGACAGATACCTTCACTGGAGACACAGCAGATCACTTCTCCTCCGTGGATCATTCGTTCTTCCGAATTTCGTAAAAAAAAAAAAAAAAAAAGCGGGTTCATGTAAATGTTTACCTCCTTGCTTCTTGTTGTCATCTCCTTTCTGATCACCTTTCTTCGGCTGCTCTTTAGGACTCTGAGGTTGCTGTGGAATTGAAGCAATGCTTAGGAAAATGAAATAAATTCAGAAAATATGAGTCAAGTCACAACATTCCTACCTTGGTAGCTGACTTCTTGTCCGACTTATTACCTGATAACGAAGGAAACATGTTTATTCAAAAAAAACAAACCCTCAAAATTTTATTGTGTGTAATTAAGCTCCCGATTCTTTTATTACCCACATAAAATAAATGTTTTTTTTGATTATTTCCCTGTTGTCGTCAGTACACTCACCTTTCGTTCCTGGCATTCTGGCTGTGCTCCAGAGTCTGTGCAGATTTCTGAGAATGTGGTGCTTAAAGTGCTGTTGAACTCGGTCATTTATGGCCCGTGGTTGTGAATGGCTCTGTCACTGGGGCCCCTTCGAGAAAGATCACCGCGGACAAGCAAAGAGCCCCGTCAGCTGAGCAGCATGCCCCGCAGCTCTGCAGGTCAGTGCTGAGCCAGGCGAAACCTCCAAGCTGACCTTGTAATTCTGCCATTGTGAAGCCACTGGAACTGCCTGCTCACCTATTGTCCGCGACAAGAAAGCTTTTTCACCACGTTGCCGGCGTAATTTTGACTTTTCCATCAAGTCAGGGATCAGTGACATTTTCAGATACATTAAAATTAGAAAAAGGGCTCATAACATGATCTAAAATCAAAATTTATATGCATGTATGTATAAAAGTAAAATGATTAGACAAGATAATTATGACTGGAATTGAAAGGCATCATTCCGAATGTGAAGTTATCTGTATTAATAATATATATTATAATAATAATCATTATTTAATTCATTTATACATGTAAATATTGGTGGAAGGATGTTTAAAAAATGATCTCAGAATGTTCCAACGCTGGTTATAATCCAGTGGGATTGTGAATCTTTATCTTTTAGTGTGTAATAAAAATACCGTGATACCGTAAGTTCTATAAAAGAGGGGCGATTAAATTAGTATGATTCTACAGGAGAGGGAGAGTGGGCGGGGCCATGGGCGTCACGTGACTTTTCAGAGGCAGCGGCAATGGGGAGAAGCTAAGGAAGGTGAGCCCGTTTTTAGACGCGTTCCCTCGCCTTTCCTCGCGATTTTCACCCGCAGGTTGTTTGCACGTAGCTGTCCGTCTGGATGCTGCGTTTCTGCGGCGGGGGAAGGCGACAAAAGCCGGCGTTTGGTGGTGGGGGGGTGGCGTCGTCGCGTGATGCCCCGGCTAGCGCTCGCTACCGCTCGTTAGCATCGCTGTCAAAAAAAAAAAAAAGATGCGCCTTCCATCGGCAAAATGACTAAATAAACCTCTGTTTTCGTTCTGTGACGTTTAATCGCGGTGTTTGGTTGGCACGCGTAAAAGAGAACGCCGCGTTTTACCCCGTAAAGGTGTGTTAAATCCACCATGTGACGCATGTTTGGGGATGGAGGGCGCTTAAAATGTGTTTTTTTTAATTATTTTATCGTCTGAAGTGCAATGCTGGAAACACTGGAGTGTGAGCCTTGTGGGTTGTGTGTTTTTTCGCTCAGGAATCTGCCCTGGAAGTGTTTGTGGAATGGCAGCAGTTTGGCAGCAGGTTTTGGCAGTCGACGCAAGGTGAGACTCCAAATGGCACAAAAATGGCCTTTAAACGTCTAAAACTGGGGGGGGCCGGTTTGACAGCTCACTGGAGACAAAGACAACAAGCCCACAGTCACCTTGAGCTAGACGTCCTGCACCAGGAATGAATATATCAGTGATAAACGAACTTACAAGCTACATTTATCTATTAAAGCAACATAACATGGTGTTCTAAGTGTGTGTGTCTGTGTGTGTCTGTGTGTGTTTTGCTGTGTGATTTCTGTGTCCTCCTCAGGTACAATGCTTACCGCACGCCCACGTTCCCACAGTTCCGAACTCAGTACATCCGCCGACGCAGCCAGCTGCTCAGAGAGAACGCCAAGTGCGGCTTTGAGCCGGGGCTGCGCAGGCAGTACCTGAGGCTGCGCAGCCAGCTGCTGGCCCTGCGCTACGGGCCCCTGTCCGAGCAGAGCAGCTTCAGGGCCAGCAGCGTGCGCAGCTCCCGCACCACGCTGGACCGCATGGAGGTCAGACCCAAAGAAACAGGAAGGGCTGGAGTGGGTGTGAGCGATTTGGAAAGAGGGAGCTTGGGATGGAAATGTGGAGCGCAGGGGGCGGGGGGAGGGAGGTGGGCGTTTAACGGCCGACTTGGGAGGTGGCGGGAGTTTATTTACGATCTTAGCCACTTTTATCCCGGGCTTATTAAGCTGAGCAGCTTGGTTGGATGGCTGGCCCCACCATTGCATATGACAACCACCAGTAGCTCCATTTTACAGTAATTTCAACCTTTAACGATAATTCTGAGTAGTCGCGCGTTCCCTCACGACTGTCTGTGCTCGCGCGCTTTTGCCTGCTTGCGTTTCCGTGCCCGCGCCAGTCTTCAGCGCCCCGATCCTTGTCTCCCCCGCGCAGGACTTTGAGGAGGACCCCCGCTCCCAGGGGGCTCGCGGTCACCGCCGGTCTGTCAGCAGAGGCTCGTACCAGCTTCAGGCCCAGATGAACAGGGCCGTGTACGATGAGAGGTACCCGGCCGGGGACCCCCGGACCCGCTCGGCTCTCGCGCTCGCCCGCCTGCGCGCGAGCGCGCGTGCCCACGGCCCCTCCTTTTTCGTTTTCCTGCCCGCAGGCCCCCGGGCAGTTTGGTGCCCACCTCCGTGGCAGAGGCCAGTCGCGCCATGGCGGGAGACACCACGCTGAGCGAGAACTACGCCTTCGCCGGCATGCACCACATATTCGACCAGCACGTCGACTCCGCCGGTCAGCGAACGCCTTGACGACGGTTTGTTTATCCCCGCTGAAGGTTGCGGTAGGAGATGCATTCGTGTCTCTCTCTCTAATTCCTTCAGTTCCGCGGCTGCAGTTCGCCAACGACGACAAGCACCTCCTTGCCTGCTGCTCCCTGGACGGCACCCTGTCCATCATGACGCTGTCCTCGTCCCCCCCCTGCGTGAAGGTGACCCTGAAAGGTCACGGAGGCCCCGTCACCGACTTCGCTTGGTCCCTGAGCAACGACATCATCGTGTCCACGTCGATAGACGGGACGCTGCGCATCTGGAACACGGAGGACGGGCGCTGCATCCGGGAAGTCAGAGACCCGGAGTCCAGCGAGCTGCTGTGCTGCACCTTTCAGCCCATGAACAACAACCTGACAGTGGTGAGCCCCGTTAGAAGCGGCTTATTGAGCAGTTTATTTGATTTTCGTCCCTAATGCGACGTATTTATGAGGGAGGCTGCGTACACTGAGTTTTATATCAGTCACGCAGATCATTAAAACCACTTTATGGGTCTCTCTCATGCCAGTCTGATCCGGTGGTACCTGACAGCAGACCCTTTGTTTGGTGGTAATCTGCTCAGTCCATGGGTCAGTTGGACTCAGCGTGGGCTCAGTTGAAGTGCGGTGATCAGGTTAAAGCTCTGACCCCCGTGCTGTTGTCTCAGTCTCCTCAGAATGGTTTGGTCTGGTCCTCTAGGTGCCCCCCCCACTGACGATGTGTTTCAGAAAGAGCCCACTTCCACTGGTCTGATTACAGCTGGGCGAAAGCTTGATTAGATTGCGGGATATTGTGACTAACTTTCATATTTCCTGATCAAAAAAAAACAAAAACAGTTGCAATTTATTTAATTTTATCAGTCTGTCTCTGATGTGTGTTCAGTTCTTCAGTCGCTTTTAATTTTAATTAAACGGAACAGGAGGGAGATGGATGATTGTTTTTAATTAACAGCACCAACTGTGACCAACAACAAGATGGGAAGAATACAGACAGATGTATGATAAGGATTCGCTTTCAGCTGATACTGATAGCTGATAATTACCGGAGGGCGTTGAGCTGCTGCAGGTTATGTTTGTTTTTGTTTTTTTAACCTCTGAAATGATGAAGGTCCTCACCCACAGTCGTGATCTGCAGGTAGGAAACAGCAAGCATCACCTGCAGGTGGTGAATATCTCCACTGGGAAGAAGGTTAAAGGGGGCTCCAGTAAGCTGACAGGCCGCGTGCTGTCTCTTTCCTTTGATGCCCCGGGGAGGATCCTGTGGGCTGGCGACGACAGAGGGAGCATCTTCTCCTTCCTCTTTGATATGGCGACAGGTGCGCGCACATTTCCATCTGACAGAGTGCAGCGCGTGCAGGGACTGACTCATCAGTGATAATTATTTTTGTATGACACATGTGCCTCTGCTTGAGGAGAGGGGGGTGTGGGGGGGGTGCAGGAGTCTCTGTTGATCTCTGCTGTGCCTGCCTGCTGCTGCCCCTACAGGGAAGCTCACCAAAGCCAAGCGCCTGGTGGTGAGCGAAGGCAGCTCCATCTGCAGCATCTCCGCTCGGTCCTGGATCAGCCGAGAGGCCCGGGACCCCTCCCTGCTGGTCAACGCCTGCGTCAATAAGCTGCTGCTTTATAGGTGTGTGAGGGCACGGGGCCCGCCTCCAGCCTCCGCTCGTTTTAAAGCCGCGCGCGTGAGGGGGGGGTTAACGTCTGCTCGCTTGCAGGGTGGCGGACAACGACGGCACGCTGCAGCTGAAGAGAAGTTTCCCCATTCAGCACGGATCCCAGCACGTCCACAGCATCTTCTGCCCCCTCATGTCCTTCAGACAGGGAGCATGTGTGGGTAAGGCGCCGAGCGGTTCTTCTTTGTCCCGGGGGGGTGCAGAAATAGTCCCGTGTCCAGCTGGTCAAAGATTAAAAATAACTTCGTGAGCAGCTGATTTCTGCTGTTTATTTGAGCGCGCTTGTGTTGCGGCGTGTTCGTCCACCCCAGGACCGTCGCAGCGCGTCCTGTCCAACAGTCCGTCGGTGTTGCGATGCGGAAGTCGCCGCAGGTCCGCGTCTCGGAGTAACAGGACCCTCCCCTCGCCGCGAGCGCCGCCGGGCGCCGGTGCCAGTTGGGATGGTGGCAGAAAATGCCCGCGCATATGCCGGAGCATACTGCAGCTCGCGAGGGGAATATGTGGGCGGGCTCGCTGAGCGCGCTTTTCAGACAATGCGCGTTCGATGGTCGGCCGACGCGCAGCCGCGAGTGTCCCGCTCGCCCCTGTGGCGGATCATGAACGCGCCGCCGTGAATGTGGGCGCTGGTTCCGGCCCCTGGTTTTGATGGCGCGCTGTGGTTAACGGCAAACCGGTTGATTTTTATTGCTGATGTCTGGCAAGAAACCTGTCGATATCTGGCACGGGGAGGTCGGTATCGATCGCTGACCCCCTCATTTCCCCCCTCCGCGACACAGTGACTGGCAGCGAGGACGGCTGTGTCTACTTCTTCGACGTGGAGCGGAACGCCAAGGCCATCGTGAACAAGCTGCAAGGTCACGGGGGGCCGGTGCTGGACGTCAGCTTCAACTGCGACGAGAGCTTGCTGGCGTCCGCCGACTCCACGGGCATGGTCATCATCTGGAGGCGGGAGCAGAAGTGACCATCCGCTGGTGGGAGGCGCCATCGGACCGCCGCTCTAACCGTCCAATCGCGGGTCCCTGGGGGGGGGCAACGGGCTGCGTTGATTGTTTGATTTTAAGGGTCTCGGGCGTGACGGGGTGGTTTGTGCGCGTCCGTCTGTGCTCCCTCCCTCCACCGCTGTCCAGAGAGAAAGCCCTCGTGCATGTGTGGTGGCTAATGTCAGACCTGGAATACAGCTGCTGGTTTTTCTGTAAATGTGATGTGAAGAGGATCCAGAGTAACCTTCCCCAGAAGCCTGATCCGAAGGCGTCACGCTGACGGTTCCTCTGACATAGATGTGGTTCACTCTTACGTAACTGTTGTTATTCAAACAGTGCAGTCGAGTGTTGTACAATGGCCTTACTTCCTCCTGCATAAGAGACCATCTGCATGTGGGTAAGCATATCAAACCTGTCAAAAAGTGTTTTCTTTATGTTTGTGTTTGTGTTGTGAGTGTTTAGGCTGGTGGCTGATCCGTGTAATTTATTTAACACATGTGGAATAAACTAAGTGTCAACACTGTCTTTGAATGTGTTTGAACTTACAGATGGAAACAGGTGTAGTAGGGGGTCAAACATGGAGCGTAGGAGTGTTGTTAGTCACTGTGTGGGTAAGTTTTACACAGGAATCCCGCTGCATAGGCAGAAAAACGGATCTATAATTCCCGATTTCGAGGCTAAATGGACCAACCGGAGATTGGCTTCTGGTTATAGCGGGGGGTCAGGCCGGGTGAGGACAGGTTTTCACCAGGTCAAAGGCGGTCCGTGTTTGCCTGCAGAAGCTAAAAATAAAAACCCTTTCAGACGGATTTCGAACATTTGCGGTGAGACGGGAGAGGCCGACGGGTAGGATACAAGCCGTTAAAACCACGGAATATATAAAAGGACGTCCGCGGGGTGAACGCTGCTCACCCAGCCGGTGCGAGCTCGGAAATAAAAACAATGGAAATTACTGTTCATTCAGATTCCGAAGGCGTGTGGTTTATCAAGAGAACACAACGGTGATGGATGGATCTCGAGCAGGCCTTAATGGAGATGGAGGGACGCTTCCTCCCCTCCTGTGATTTGTTTTTACCACAGAGAACGCTCTGACGCCCGCTCCCGTCGCAGGCCCGAGAAGTTTCGGAACAAAAGCGCTTTTTTTTTTTTTTTTTTTTATTAATGCCCCTGCCTCCAGAAACGTTGGCGACAAATAAAAACGTGTGACACGTTTCTTACGAAGCGGAGGTGTCGGCGCTGCCATCTTGCGCGTAGATCTCCGGAGCTCCGACGCCGAGGGGGAGGCGGGGCTTTGTCCTTCACCGCAGCCCACCACCAGGAGGCGAGCAGCCTCACATGGTTCTCCAACATCCATTTTTTTATTAGAACGAGTGGCGAAAACGTCCATGTTGTGTTAAAACCGGGGAAACGTCAACGTCAGCACTCAGAATGCATCAAAAGTAGAGTCTTTATTGATGAGTGGGCAAAAGAACCACCTCAGTTTAACTGTACAGTTACAGAATATCATCTCGCAAAGGAATGCCAGGCGTTTAAAAAGAATGGACCCCGGTTCACGTTTCACTTCACCGTTCTGAATCGACGTCTGTACAGGTTGTAGTCTTCAGGCTGGTATCCATGAAATGCGGTGGAATGCATGCTAATACAGTATGCTGTGCTGAGTGTTTAGAAAATTGACTGCACTAATATGTCTATGCCAAACACACTGTTGGTCTGACCTTTGTGGTGCATGAATCTTAATTTGGAGAGACATCTTAATGTAGTCTAACCCAGTTTTTTCACGCGCCGGACACCTCTGGGCTCGATTCAAGACCCAGGCCCCCTTTTTTCAATCCTGACACGCCCTGACACTGAAATGATGCTATTAATGATAAGGGGAAATATAAGATATCCTTGTAACATTCAAGTTTCCTTTAGGTGCAAATTCAACCCTTCCTTTTCACCTGTTCTCATGAGAGCATAACAATAGGTCAAAAACATTCAATAGCTCATGTTAAAATGACACGACATCATCATTCAAGTCATTAAATCCCGCGCGCGGTTTCTCGCTTTTCTCGTTACTGGTAAAATCAGACATTTTCAGTCACGCAGATCCGTCTGGAGGATAGGTGATTGTTTAATTTTTGCGTGTGTTTTGAGACACCGAGATGAGGCTGCTTTCATTTACTCAACGTTATCAGAAGCTATTCTATCACCGACGCTTCCCCACCCTTCGTCTTTCTCCTCCTCTCCTCTTTTTTTTTTTTAACCTCGTATCCTCACGCACACGCACGGTTTCTATATAAAAACACACAAGCAGAAATACACATTCCTGTACAGTCTATACAATAGGAAATCAAGTCATATTTCAAAATAGTGTCATCTGCTTAACATGTATAGTTTACAAATAAAGGAAAACAGGCAATTTTTTTATGATACAAAGAAACCTGACACGCCCGAAAAGGAGTCCAAAAAAAAATCTGAGCATGTTTGTGGGGGGGTTTCTTGGGTTCACAACAGCCGTTCGAATGTATCCAAGGTCACTGGGTCCATCTGATGTTCTGCAGTCTTTGTTCAATTTTGTTGAAGGGGGGGTGTGTGGTGTGGGGTGGGGCGAGGTGGGGGGGGTTGTCCGTCAGTCCATTCACACCTTTTCAGTTCCGTGATGTGTTTCAAGGTTAGCGCCGCTCCGATCAACACTTTGTATTCACAGTCTGCAGGGCGCCTCAGCCTCCGCCGACACGGCCGCCGGGCTCGGCCCCGCCGAAATAAGGCAACGTTATTTTTAAAAGAAAAGAAAAAAAAAAAATGGCGTTCTTCGCACAGTTGGAGCAGTGATTGTTGTGACCCCCCCCCCCCCTCGCTCTCTGAGGATACAGAACCTCGTCACTTTATACATTTCTCCGGAGCTCTTCCTCGTTTGGGACGGCAACATTCTGGGTTTAGACGGCGCCGCGCCCTCGTTTGTTGGCAAAGAACTTTGATTTCGTTGTGCAAAAAAAAAACAACAACAAACCGGACACGTCACCAAGGTGCATTACCTCCTAGACCCCCCCCCCCAGGGGCGTTCTCCCATCACATGATGCAGTAGGCCTCGTCCTGGGGCAGGTGTTGCTTAGTCCTCCAGTAGGTGGGCAGGTGAGCCCTCAGCACTTTCCTCAGGTCCTCGTTGAGCAGGAGGCAGAAGATGGGGTTGACGGCGGCCTGGGCGAAGCTCATCCACACCGTGATGGAGAGGTACTGGTGGGGGATGGCGCAGGACTTGACGAAGACCCTCCAGAAGCAGGCGATGATGTAGGGGGCCCAGAGGACGAGGAAGAGCAGGGTGATGGTGTAGAACATCCTGCCCAGCCTGCGCTCCGACCTCACCTCCTCCATCCCCAGCAGACGCCGGTGCTGATTGTGTAAATTCTGCCTGATGCCCAACAGAGTGGGCGGCATGGGGCCGCGGCCAAACCCCGCTATCCAGTTAGCTGCGGCCTGACCCGTGGCCCCGGGGCCGTGGAAGGTCCAGTTCTGGCTGATGGCCGGCACCAGCTGGACCGGTTTCATCTTGCGGTGGCGGTACTCGAAGAGGAGGAGCTTGGCGTAGAAGCCGTGCGTGGCGAGGACCACCACCGCCAGCATGAGCATGAAGCCCAGCGTGTCGTTGGTCTTCAGGTAGCGGTGCTCGAAGATGCACTGGTCTTCGTCGCGGATGAACTTGTAGGTCCCCACGTCGAAGACGGGCGGGAACGCCATGGCGACGGCCAGAGTCCACACCATGCAGATGATGGCGGCGCACGTCCAGATGGTCATGCGCTTGGCGTAGAACCGGTGGTGGGCGATGGCGAGGTAGCGGGTGACCGCCACGCAGAAGAGCATGAAGGCAGCGTGAAAGCAGAAGAGCACCGCCATGAACGCCACAACTTTGCAACTCAAGGCACTGTAAGTCCAGGCCGAACTGTTGTGGACCGAAACCAGCACGAAGGGGAAGCAGGCGGCCGAGCGGACGGCGTCGGCGAGGCACAGGTCCAGGAGGAAGAAGTACGGGGCCTTGTGGAGCGTCCGGTCCCGCAGGACCAGCAGGGACACCAAGAGGTTGCCCACCAGGCTGACGCAGATGATCAGGCCCAAGAAGACCAGCTTGAAGTAGGCGGACACGTCCGTGGCGGAGATCCCCCCGCCGCCGCCGCCGCCGCCGTCGCTGCTGCTGCCGCCGCGGGCGAGCCCGCTCTGCGAGGCCAGCACGGCCAGCAGGCTGCCGGGGCCGTCGATGGCGAAGCTCTGGTTCACCATTCTAGCGGCTTCCGCGGGGGGGGTTCAGGCCCCTAATAAAGACTACAGGTCCGCCGGTAGTGGTCGCAACCGTCTGTGGCCCTCCCGCCGTTACACAGAGAGGCCGAGAGAATCTTTCCTACGCGGCAGATTCATCTTTCGTCTTCGTCCACAACTGCACCACCTGTGGACACAAGAAAACAGGGCCGTGAAAAAACCACGTCGGTTACGGATTTTAGACGCAACCTCCTGGAAGTAGACGTTCTAGCGATCGGGCGTTTGGTTGTCGGGCGATTTGGAAGAAAAAAGACTTGTGAAGATGAGGCGTGGGGGGGCGTGGGGGGGTGTGGGGGGGGGTGAAAGGTTTAAGGCGGAGCAGCAGCCGCGCGAGACGAGGGTGAGACGCCGACACGAAATCCAGAAGAGATCCGGGTCCGTCCCGGGTTTCGCCTGTTCGTGCGGCGTCTCTCCCCCCCAAATGCGGCGCGGCGGAAGGCGGAAACACTCGAGCGCGTTCCGCCAAAAGAAGGCCGGAGCGCTTAAATAAACGCGCCCGGACAAACGTACGCAGGGGTTGAAAATCGCCACGACCGGCCTACTCGACGGAGCTCCGACGGCCCGCTTAATGGACACGGAAATACAGCGGGGCGCGTCGGGAGGGCCGCGTTGGGCCCCACAGTGGAAAATCTCTTGTCTTCTTTTTTCCTGGGATCAGATCAGCAGCTCTACAGCGTGCCAGCTCCTTGGCTCTCTCAGTAATTACCTTGCCCGTTGCTAAGATACAACAGCTCGCATACTTTGTGCGAGTGTGGGTGTTTGAGTGAATGCATGCGGGTGTACAGGAGAGAGAGAGGAGGGGGGGCAGACAGAGTACAAGCAACACTGGGCATGTCCAACAAACAGAGATGTTGTACACGGGCGCGGAACATTTATTGCCTTCCTCCCGGCTGCCTCCCGCTATGTGTCACAGCCAGAGACGAGGGCGTCAGCTGCACCATTCAGAGAAAAACACCCCAAAACGAGCAGGAGCGGGCAGCCATTTGGATTCTGCTGGAGGCCTTTGTGTGGCATCGGGACCTGTACTTGTGGATTTCACAACAAGCCCCCCCCACCCCCACCTCCACCACCTCCTCCACCACCACCACCACCACCACCACCCTTAACCATCGTCACAGTCTGGTAGATTCGAGGGGGAGGAGGGGGGGATCGTCTGAAAACCAACATGCAGCATCATTTGTGGGGGGTGGGGTGGGGGGTGATAACGCAGAGCTTGTCTGGGTGGGCCTGCCCTATGTAGGCCACGGAGCCAAACATGATGGGCTCACGACAGCCACGTCCCCCCCCACCCCCCCCCCGACAAACGCCGTTTGACGTGATCGCAGGCCCCGAACAGGCTGGAAAACAAACGAACAGGTGTCAGAATCACCTCCGCCGCCCGTGCGTGCGTGCGTGCGTGCGTGGCGTGCGTGCGGGCGTGCATGCGAGACAACCTACCTCTCACCCCCTCATATTTTGGCGGATCTGTCCTCTTATTGTCACGACAGGGGCGACAAAGCGATGCCGGGCTGGAGGATCCGCGGTGCAACACCTCGACGGGAACGCACATAATAAAGCGCTCAAACGACACCTGTTATGCACGAATCCATCGGGAAGGGAACCGAACCGGGACGGCCGAGCCTGTGTCTGATAATCAACAGCTGATCGGCTCCGGTTATGTGTGTGTGTGGAGGGGGGAGAAAAAAAAACCCCAGTGCCACCCTTTTACAGTTTCACCGAGGGGTCTGAGTCTCGTCCGACAAAACAGGTTTTATGTTGCATCACGTCGAGGATCCGCACGCACGCAGGCGGACGCGCTCGAAACGGGCGTGCAGACGGTCCTGTTGTGTGTTTAAAACCCAAAAATGATGTCAGATTTTCAATGCATATGATAACCCACCCACAGACGACGGGGAGGAAAAAAGATCGCGCATCCCTTTAAAATGGTCTTGGCCGGTGGAACAATTAGTCCGCACAGACATCAGCGGCGTCGACGGGCTCTTTCTCTCCATCTTTTCGGAACCGACCGTGTTGTTTTTTTTTTTTTTGGTCTTTTTTCTCTCCTCGCACTGTTAATATGCAGCCTTTGTTTTGCCGTCCAGCGAAGGCGCACATCTCACTGGTCCGGAGCCTCCATCACGGAACGCACACATTTTTTTTTTTTCTTTTTCTCTTTTGGAAAAAAGAAAACATCCAGCGACGGGGGCGAGGGCGTCACATTTTCACCGAGGTCGCGACGAAGGGAGGGTGCAAAAATTTAAAAAATAAAATAAAAACACACGGGAGAGGACGCGGCGGCTGGGTTAGGCGAATTATTCCTGAATAATCCCAATTATGGCTGCTTGCGAGGAGGCAGCTCGCACATTCGCGGAAACAGTCGGTTTTATCCGGAGAGAGAGAGGGAGGGAGGGAGGGAGAGAGAGAGGGAGGGAGGGAGGGGAGAGAGGGAGAGGTGCAGGATCATGTTCTTCTCATGTCTCTGGTGTTTTATTCTCTTCTCTGTCTCCTGCATGACGCTTCTGCCCCCTCCACCTGTCAGAAACCAGACCAGCAGGCGAACCTGCCATGACAGCAGAGAATTCTGCACCCCCCCCCCCCCCAACACCCCAAACAACCCCCCTTTTTTTTTTTTTTTAAATGAACCTTATCTGTGTGTTTAGGGAGCTTTCTCCCCCCTCGTCTTTCCTGTTTGCTCCCAGTTTTTGCAGCTTCTAAATCCCCCTGACTTCACTCTCAGAGCAGATTACAGGTGAGCATCCTCACGTGTGGGTTAAAGGAGCTGGGGGGGGTAGAGGTGGGGGGGGTCTTGTTTCAGCTCCAGCAGTCGATGCTTTGAATCCGAGCGCGTCTGACAAGGCCCCATCTGATCAGCCGTACGGATCCAAATGAGTTTGGATGCTTTTTTTTTTTTTTTTTAAAGGCCGCGCCCCCTGTTTCTTGATCAAGTTGAGCCGCATCGCGCAGCCGCCCCCGATCTTTGGTGATGAGGCCGCCGTGTTCGAAATGAAGCGAGTAATTATTTCCCGGCGAATATCTGAGGCTAGGGTTCACGCTGATTAGCTCCGCGGTCACTTTTAAGTCCGCTGAAACCCCCTGGCGCGCTCCCCTCTCGGGGCCCTGCGACCCCCGCCTGCAGCCCTCGTGTGGCTCCAAGACACCCGACCAAGGGGGCGATTCAACCTGCGGGGGGGCAGAAAACGTGGCTTTATGATGTTATTGTGTCACAAATAGTCTGTGACATTTCACTTCGGCGCATCAGAGAATCTTCTGACGCGCTCTCGTCTTACAGGGTTCGGGCGGCTCGCGTGTCGTTGTGACTTCAGAGCAATGCGCGACCTCTGGTCCCCGGGTGCAGCTCGGGTTCCCGCCCGTCTGTCTCCCCTCCCGGTACAGCCGGACGGGCTCTGCATGGGAACAATCGTTACCCTTCGGGCACCTTCTTCCAGACTCGTATCTGAAACGTTGAGGTTTTCGGGCACAGCGGCGGTGGTCTTTCTCTGAGAGCCTCCGATGGTCCAGCGGGGCCTTCTGGGCTCTCAGTCAAGGTCGCCTAAAGGTCAGGGATCAGGTCGAAGGCTCCAACGTGGGGTTGAAATGAAGACGCGCTTGTTTACTTTCCCCATGGTGTGTCTTAACAGGAAGAGAGATGATCCGAGGCTCCAGGATTACAGCATGAATGTGTGCAACCACCTTGTGTAACCTGCTCTTTACTCTTAGGTTGAGGTTCACTATTCTCTGCACCGTGCACCTCCCCGTGTGGGACTCTGGAGCACACATTACGCTGCATTAAAGGACATTATTACCGCCGCCAAGGAGGTTATGTTTTTCTGTCTGTCTGTCTGTCCTAATTTTCGTTAACATTGTGCTAAATGGGGCCAAACATGTTGTTTCTCAATATCTGGGTTAATTATTGACCAAACCCCATGAGACGTGACTCAAGGATGGACAATGGGATCCTCTATCATATTCCAAAGGCTGATCCCGATCTGATCCAGAAGACGGATTTTATTGCGATTTATATAAACTTGGTGGAGGTCTGCGCCCTCCGAGTGCTTTCTAGTTTAATATACTTTGTACAATAGCTGCCCTTTTTCTCTGAACCATGTACGTTAACGTGCACCGCCTCCTTTAAATAACATGAAGAATCACGCGTTGCAGTGTTCGTTATAGGATTTGCTTTAATGTTTCTACAGCAGACTTTAAAACGAGGCCTCAGTCTGTGCGACGGCCACGTTGAGCCACGAGAACAATAACGGGAAGACTTTGTGTGCAACAGTGAGGACATGTGAAGGAAGCTGGTGCTCTGGTGATAAATAACACTTTAACACACGACCTCCGAGCGAACAGCTCCGCACACGAAGGCACCGAACCAGGGGCCTCGGCTTCGCCCTTTCCCTCCCGAAGACGAGGCAGCACATGGAATTCAACTAGCAGCAAGCTCAACCCTGTAATGAGAACATTACTGAATATAACACACACACACACACACACACACACCTCCGCAGACCACCTGTACACACCTCTGCTTGATTAGAAATTAATTACTTATTTAACAATTGAAAATATCGCCCAGGCTTGTACCACGCTTTCTCTTAAATATACGAAATATCAACAAATACGTTTAACCAAACGAAACGAATAAAGGAAACTCACAGTGGTCCATCGCTACACGTGTGTTTTCGTTTGTTAACTGGCTTATTTTGGAATCATGAGGCACTTAGAGTATGAGGTCAAGGGTGAAGCCACCGGACACGAGGACGCGTTTTTTTTTTTTTTTTTCTTTTGGCGTTGAACGTTCGCTGTTGGGTCGTGATTCCGAACGCAGGAAGCGATAATGGCCGACGTCCACAAATAAGAACAACACACTAATATGTTAATTTGTGCAAACAATACGACGGCTTAATGTCGTTTTTTTGTTTTGTTTGTTTTTCTTCCATCCAGCAGGTTTTTGGGTATTTCCCATTCGGCTTTATTAAATTGCTGCAGACGGCCACTAGAGGGCAGCGGAGCTCGCGCGTCCGTTTTTCGGAGCCTTTCGAAAAACGCGCGTTTCACAAACGCCGGAGGACGAGGAGCAGCCCGATGAAGAAGAGGGTGCTGGGCTCCTGGAGCACGATGGACAGCGAGACGATCCCGCCCAGGAAGACGGCAGACGACATCAGGTTCCTGCTGACGTCCGGCTCGGCCCGGCGGCGGGGGGCGTCCGTCGAGGGTTCTTCGGTCTCTGGGACGGGCGTGGTCCAGGTCGGGCACGGGTCGGGGGCGTCCGGGCTCGGAGTTCGGTCGTCCTCCGCTTCGGGGGCGTCCGGGCTCGGAGTTCGGTCGTCCTCCGCTTCGGGGGCGTCCGGGCTCGGAGTTCGGTCGTCCTCCGCTTCGGGGGCGTCCGGGCTCGGAGTTCGGTCGTCCTCCGCTTCGGGCGCTTCGCCCCCCGATTCCGGACGCGCCCGGCCTCCAGACGCCGCGGGATCCGCGCTGCCCTCGTGACGCCTCGCGGACCCGGCGGTGGGTTCGCTCGTCCCCTTCGCGACCTCAAGGTCAAAGGTCGCAGACAGGCGGGCGGGGCTAGCCGGGCGCTTGCTCGCTCCGTCCTCTTCTAACGCCGCTCGCGGGTCCGCGTTGGTGGTTGGAACGCGCGCCCACGAGTCCTGGGGCGGGGGGCCTCGGCCCCCCCCAGCCTGAGCCTGCTGCGGTGGGGGGGCGGGGGCGGGGGGCCGCGGGGACGACGACTGGCCGCTGGGCTCGCGGAGGGATTCGCTGGGCAGATTGGCTGGAGGCGGGGCTTCGGGGGACACAGAGGGGACGCGGTCGCCCGGGGGCACGGCGGGGGCGGACAGCACGGTGTCAACAGATGGAAGGTCCGGGTCGGGCGGGGCAGAGGGGCCGGTCGGGTCGGTCCCAGTCTGTGGAAATACAACGGTGAGAGGGTGTACGGCGTGTACGGCGAGCGCAGGCGCAAGCGTGATTAATGGTGCTTTTAAGGTGGAGGCCATGCTGCCTTGAGTCACGGGGGGGGGGGGGGGTTGTGTTCAAACAGCACATGTTGTCCATTGAAGCTTTAATGTATGGAATTATATTAAATCATTGTGCCTAAAGCCCGGTGACAGCCGCTGATTGATTAAAGACCCCCCCCCCCAGCGCGCCCGGCGCCCTGCATCTGGGGCTTTACATCCGCGTCAGTTTTAAAATAGCAGAGTAGCGCAACTTCTGACTTTCACTTTTGCTTCTTCTGTCTTCGACGACGTTAATCCTCGGGCCTGAAGACTGTCAGGATTAGTTCTGGTCTAATAACATTTCCATATTCTCCTTTAACCTTGAATTCTGAGACGTCACACGGCAGAAATAAGACTCAAATCCTCAGTCGTGACACTGGTGCTTACTTCAGCATCCAACAACAACAACAGAGGTCATCCAGAGGGGACTGGAAATGAAGTTTTCCGCAACAATTTTCTATTAAAGCGATCCTAAATGAACAAGAGCGGGAAAACTTTGAATGTATCAGTCTCATTAATTTGATTTTTGTTATTTTTCTCTATTAGACAACGACCATTTACAACATGCATGCGTCTGGGCTCTTTACAACGTGGCCTTTGTTGCCCTCAGGTCACATGACAACACAATGATTCATCCACATGTGAACAAATCATCATTATTATTACGGGTCGTTAAGTTCACTGGCACCACCTCGTCGTGCATCTTTTACCATTTCGTGAATTAGATCTCTGAAGTTTAAAACCTTAAAACACTCAGACAGAACTGCGACGTTCCGAAACTTCCCACAAAAGGAAAAGGGCATGCGGGTGAAGAACGCCGAGACGAGCCCGATGAAACATGCCTGACGCTCGCTCTTTTCACACCAGGTCACATCTTCATGCTTCTCAGTCGGTCGCCACGTACGTAACGCCCAAACCTGATGGACCTCCTCTCTGCTCCCTTTAAGGGAACACCAACGTGCCTCAAACTGACCACACAACTGCAGAGGCAGCTCCAGAAATGCGACTCAACACATTTAAGGGAGGAAGATAAAAGAGAACGCTTCGCCTTCGTGACTTTGTTTACTCAGATAAGGTTAATGTTAGCGCCCGCCGCCGCCCGGGAAAACATTCATAAAATACCACACGGGGCCAAAAATGTGGATTTTACGGCACATTTAGAGAAAAGGTTAAACGCGTTTGTGCAGCAGTCCGCGACTCGTTTGCATCGGTGCAGGTACTCCCGCGTAGACACCAACTGGACGACATTAGCGCTCCGGTTTCAAACCCGAGTTTAAACGGAGGCGACATGCACGGTGACGCGCGCACAGTCACAGAGACACCAGAGGACCCATGCTACAGCGGCGAGAAGCGTGACTTTACCTAAGTTGTTGCTGAAGCTTCAATGAGCTGTGGACAACACAGACAAGCAGGCCGTTGGTTTGAATGAAAGTGCTCGGGTTGGTGATGAACAGGTGACCCCCGGGCGAGGGCAGAGAGCTCCTTACCTGGCAAACCATCGTCTATCACCCACGGCATGCAAGAGCATCCGCACGCCGGTAAAATCAAAGGACCTCACCTCGATGTCGATCTCCGGCTGGACGATGACGGGGCACACCGGGACGGGCCTGAAGAGCGTCGGCTGGGCGGCTGCGGCTTCTTCTGCTGGTTCGAAACGGGCGGTTACACAGAGGCCCATGGCGACGGGGCGAGGAAGCGCCAAAGCTCCGCCCCCCGCTCCCATACTCTACCTCCTGCCTTCTCCTCCTCGTCCTCTGAGTCATAGACGTCGTCCATGCTGGAACCAAGAGAGACGTTTGGGTCGTGAAGGTAAAGCTGACTGTTCACACACACACACACACACACACACACACACACACACACACACACACACACACAAAGCGTCTGTGTGTGGTGATCAGGGCAGCGAGGCGATGGCAGATGCGTTTGCACTGGGGATCAGCGCTGGGTGTCGCAGGTTCAGGCTGCAGCTGCAGCTTCAGGGAGTGAGTCAACATCAGGAACATCTGTCCTCCGGGGCCACGGAGCTGCTCCTCCCTCGCCTGACGCTCAGGGCGTTCCGCGTTTACGCCGGCTGGAGCGTCGAGTTAAATCGCCCAAGAGTCCTCTTAGGCCGAGGCCGAACCGGCACGTGGCGACTGCACCGACCTCGTGTCACATCGCGTTCGACTCGAACGGTGATTTTCTCGCAGATGTTCGCCGACTCGTCCCGTTTGGACGACAGCGGGGATTCGTCCGACGGCCTGCGATGAGCTTTGGCGGGACCTCGGCGAGCAGGTCCGAGGGCACCCGGGTCGGGCCCGAGCGGCGCTCCTGTCCCAGCGCTTTCTGTCCTTGACTCATCGCTCTCTAATCTCGCCCTAATCCAAACAGCTGCGTCGGAGATGACGACGACATCAGTTTATACCCCGTTTGCTCCTTTTATGGGTCCGGAGGTCTCCCCCGGTGCACCCTGGACCCCCCCACAACACGCGTGTAACAATAAACCAGGCACTTACACGGATCTATCGGGGATTAATTCGTCTTGAGAGTGTGTGTGTGTGTGTGTGTGTGTGTGTGTGTGTGTGTGTGTGTGTGGGGGGGTTTGAGTGCACGTCTAAGGCCACGCGAGCAAAAGAAGCCAAAACCGTTCTGCTGCGCCGTGACTCCCAAAGAAAAGGTCAGAGGTAAATTTAATGCAGGCCTGTAAGTGACACCTGCCCTTCGCCTATTTTAATCGTCCCCACGCACGCCGAACGAGCGACTCAGGACGGGCTCTCGGGGAGGACTTCTGGTTTGGGCCGGGGTTCAGCTCCGACTGTCCCAGTAGGGACTGGGATTAGAGCGGTTCCAGTCCATCGTTTTAATCTGACGACTCTGAGATTTGAGGCTGAGATCACTCGGGACATCGGTGATTTCTTTGTGCAGGATGTGTTTTACCTTTAACCCCAGACACACCCACACACACACACACGCACCACACACACACCCACACACACACACCTCTGTAGATTACAGTTGTGCAATAGCTGGGACGGTGTGTGTGTGTGTGTGTTCCTGTCTAAAGTGAAAGGAAGAGGAATAAATGTGAACATTCTGGTGCATTTGAGAGATTGTCCGTGTCGCTGCGTGTAAATGAGTTAAAGTGCATTTCATTTGTTGGACTTCACAAGTGGTAGCAGTGCAGAACGACCAGTCCGGAGAGCACAAGGCTGCGACTTACCTGTACACCTTTGGGGGTTTCAAGATACCCCTGGTTTGCTCCAGGCTGGGGGTCCCTCGCTCTGCGTCGTCTTCGTAGGACAAAACCAGCGACACGGCGTAGTTCGTGGAGAAGTTATTGGCCCAGAAGTCGCCCTCGGAGGTCTCGTAGCGCACGACGAACTCGATGCGAGAGCCCTGGGTGATGTAGGGGGGCGCAAAAGACAGCTTGAAGGAGAACTGGTCGGTGTCCCCGTCGTTGGAGCCCTGGACGTACTCTGCTGGGTGGTCAAAGTGGGTGACCCAGCCGTCCATGGTGGACCTGACGTAAACGGCCTTGTGGAAGGAGACGTTCAAGACCCGTATAATGCCGCCGAAGGCAAGGGGCTCGCTCTCCACCGGTGAGATCTGCTCGACCTCCACTTTGTTGGCGCGCACAGCCTGCAGCAGCGCGCCGCCGGCCAGCGCGGTGAAGCCGGGACGCACGCTGTAGGTGGGCTCCCTCAGCGGTTTTCTGTACTTGGCTTCCTCTTCCTCCCACCTGGCGCTGCCCTCTTCGTCCTCAGAGTCGTACGCGGTGAATTCCTTCACATCCGTCAGATCCCCACCTGTTGTGTCCGCGAACGACACGCGTTTGCCGGCGGACAGCGCCAGGTGGATGCGCATGTACTCGGCCGTCTCGTCGTGGATGGAGGCGCCGCGCCGCCGGGGCACCGGGGAGCATCTCGGGATGAGCCGGGTGACCTCGGCGTCGTCGTCGTCCTCTTCTTCGTCTTCCTCTTCGTCCTCGTCGTTCGGAGATCTGCTGGCTTCCTCCCCGGGACACTTGCGAGTTTTAACGGTGGTGAAGAGGCCCTCCTGGCTCGGTATACTTAAAAAAGACATCTTTTTTTTTTGTGCGTAAGAGCGCTCTCATCCACTCTGCGCACTGGGAATGCTCATTCGGCGCACATCGGGCAGAAGAAACGCATGATTTGCGCAGCGGCGAGTTCCAGCGTCGTCGTCCCCCCCCCCCGAGCGCAGAGACGGATCCAGCCGAGCGTAAAGTTGCGCGCATGAGACGCGCGTCTTTACTGTCCCCGTGACGGCGTCTGCTTCGGTTTACGTGTCTTTCTGCGTGACAGTTTGGCTGCTGCGGCCGAAGGAACGGCTTCTAATTATAGCTCGTACCAACCGGGAGCTCCGCGTCCCAGATTTGTCACGAAGTTGGTAGAATCCTGTGACTTCCACACACCCCCCTCCCAATGTGTTCTGTTTGGTTCGGGCTGGCTTAACGGGGACAAGTCCAAACGTCATCCCGTAGAAAGAAATAAAAAAAAAAATAAAAAAAAAAAGAAATCACCGAGATTTAAAATGGAGACCAGGTATGACCAACTTTAACGCGTCGTCTATAAAACTCCACAGAGGAAAGGCTGCTCTGATTAAACATTCGATTTAATATATGCACGAAATTTTAACATGTAAATGACGATGCGTCACATAGACTGACGTGCGTGTGTGATCCATAATGGTGACGGAAATGCTGTTTACAGTGTTTGGATGCGAAATTATACAGTTATAAAGGCGCGTTGAAGTTGTTTATTACCGGCCTTTTATTCTTCATACCCACTGTCCGTTGCTTACGAGACTGCATTTTTAAGGACACATCATTTACACCTCATTATTAGTCGTGAAAACATCAAATAGGTCTGCTTTTACGCTAAAACGTTTAATTATAAAACAATAGAGAGGCTATGACTTTCTTCCGCTTCAGTGTCAGTTAAAAAAAGTCGGAAATTTGGGCTTTTCAAAACTCAGAAGAAAGGACACGTATATAACGAATACTTAATGTAGGTTAAATTTTTTTAAAAAAAACGAAAGCTTGACTTTGTAACGAGGCCGTTATCTCGCGACTAAGGTCTGAAGCCGTATCGCCCAGATAAGGACGAAACTCCCGCAATTTTCCCCCCGCTGCGCGCTCGCAGGCGGCGCGGCGGACGCGACCGCGAACGCACCGCCCGCCGCTGATTGGCCGAGGCGTTTGAGCGCGGCGCGGCTCCAGCCAATCGGAGGATTGTTTTTCTGCGCCCGTCGGTCGGCGAGAGGGAGCGAGCTAACGCGATGCGAGGCGCAAAACCGCGCTAAAGAGCGCCTTTCGTCGCGGGAGTCGGCGCACATCCGGCCGGGTTCGCTCCTCCGGGCTTCCACCCGCCGCTCGGAGCCCCCCGCTGGGGCCGGGGATGGTCCGCGCGTCGCGGTGAGGGCGCCCGAACTCGGCGACGCTAGCGGCGGGTCGCTAGGCTGCGACGCTCGCGCCAGGCCGCGAGGACACACGAGCGCCGCGTCCCCGCCGCCTTTGATGATGTAGATCAAAGCGGCCGCGGGTACAGGGGTCGATCGAGTGTCTTTTTCGCGTTGGGGGGGGGGCAGTCGGGGGCGTTTATTCTTCTACTTCACCGGGGGGCCGTCGGGGTATTTGGGCCGAGCTTAGCCAGCATGAGCGGGGCGCCGGAGCTCAAAGAGCCCGAGCCCGCGTCCAGGAAGCGGGGGCCGTCCCCGGGGCCCGACGGGGGCTGCGCCGCGGCCAGCAAGGCTCTCAGGGTCGGCGACCCGCCGGCGAGCTGCGGGGCCCGGGGGGACCCCAGGGGGGAGGCTGGGAGGGACCCCAAGGGGGAGGATGGGAGGGGGGAGGCTGGGAGGGACCCCAGGGGGGAGGCTGGGAGGGGGGGGGCTGGGAGGGACCCCAAGGGGGAGGCTGGGAGGGGGGAGGCGGGGAGGGACCCCAAGAGGGAGGATGGGAAGGAGGAGGCAAGGAGGGACTCCAAGGGGGAGGGAGGAGCGGCCGTGGGGGAGGACCGGGGGACAGGTGGGCCCGGTAAGGGCCACCTGTCCCGGCCCCCCCGGCGCCCAGGAGCCCCCCTGCGCGCACCGGTCCGACGCCATAGTGGCGGCGGAGGCGCTGGCCAGCCTGACGGGGGGCGACGGGGAGGACGGGGAGGAGGCCCCCTGCTCCTCCGAGAAGGCCGGGCAGGCCAAGCAGGGGGGCAAGTTCAAGGCGAGGGGGCCAGCACCCGTCCAGGGCGGGCTCCAAGACGCAGGCGGCGGCGGCGGACAGCTCCACGTCCGCGCGCAGCGCCGACGGCGAGGGCGGCCGCGACGCGGCGGAGGCCGAGGAGGGCGACGAGTCGCTGTCCGGGTCGTCGTCCACCCCCAGCTCGTCGTCGTTCCCGTCGGACAACGAGGAGAACGACGACGGGGAGTGCGCCATCGTGTCCGTGAAGATGGCGCCGGAGATGAGGCAGTCGGTGGCCCTGCTGGCGCAGGTCCAGATGAGGCTGGAGGCGCTGGAGAAGAAGAGCGCCCGCCTCCACCAGCGGCTGGAGCTCAAGATCAGCCGCCAGCGCCGGCCGCATCTGGACCAGCGCAGCTCCATCGCCAAGACCATCCCGGGCTTCTGGGTGACAGCCGTATCCTTCGGAAAGACCCTCCCCCCCTCCCCCCTCCCCCCCTCCTTCCCGTAGGTTTCACAAAGGAACCGCCGTTTAAAAAGATCGATTTCCCTCAACGTCGACCCCCCCCCAGCTGCTGAACCATCCGCACCTCTCGGCTCACATCGACGAGACGGACGAAGACGCGCTCAGTTACATGACCGATCTGGAGGTAGGCGCCGCCCCCCCGAAGTCCGCTCGTGTGTGCGGGCGGCGTTTACACGCTTCTCTGTGCCCCCCCCCCAGATCGAGTCTTTCGACAACAATAAAGTCGGGTACAGGATCCGCTTCCACTTCAGGCGGAACCCGTACTTCCAGAACAACATCATCATGAAGGAGCTCCACGTCGGCATGAGAGGTGAAGGTCACGGACGATCTTTTATTTGACTGAAAACCGGGTTAGGTTAACCTTTGCTCCCCCCCCCAGGAGCGCCCACGTCCTTCTCCAACCCCATCCTGTGGCACCGCGGCCAGAACCTGACGGCCAACAGCGAGCCCAGGAAGTCGTCGCGCGGCGTCTACCAGACCTTCTTCAACTGGTTCAGCGACCACAGCAACCCCAGACAGGACGATGTAGCGCAGGTACGCCCGAGGTCGCTCCTGCTTCTGCTGAGCCTCCGTTGGGATCGCTTAAACAGCGTGCAGTACACCCTCATCCGTCGCGGGGGGGTCACGTTCCGGAAATAACCCGCGATGGATGGAATCCGCGAAGTAAACGGCTTTATTTTTTACAGTTATTTTAGTGGTTTTAAGACCGTAAACCCCCCAAACACACACTTTTATACACTTCTCTCACAGGCTTTAACTCAGGGGTCTCCAGCCCCCCCCAAGGGGCCGTGAGGCTGCAGGTTCTTGTTCCAACCCAGCAGCAGCAGCACCAGACTGGACTCACTTCATCAACTCACCTGAGTCTTCAACAGCTGACTGGTCAAACTGGGTGGGCTGGACTGGTGGAACCAGAACCTGCAGCCACACGGTCCTTTGGGGGGGGCGGGGGGGGGGTTTGAGACCTCTGCTTTAACATTTCCTCACAGTTAAACACTCTCAAAGTTCAAACTTCTTCCCCCGCCTCTCGGGGGCGACCGCAGGTGCCTCTTCTCCGCCCATCAGGATTCAGAGCAGAACACACTGTAAAAAGTGAAGCGCGTTACGGCGAGGGCTCACCCGTGTGTTCGTGCTTCTGTTCAGATCCTTAAAGACGACCTGTACAGAGACCCCCTGAGATACTACCTCACCCCGCTCTGGGAGCCGAGAGAGAACGGCAGGTAGGCCGCGCGAGTCCCAACCAAAGCTCTGCGTGTGTGTTTTCTCTTCATGTTTATGTGTGTGTGTGGGGCAGCGGGGCCAGGACCGCCGACAACACCAAGGGGGACGAGTGCGTGGTGATCTCCGACTCTGACGACGAACCCGACGAGGACGAGCCCGAGCGGGGGAACATCCTGGAGCGTCGCGACGACGAGGAGGAGGACGAGGACGACGGCGAGGATGACGCCGACGAAGAGGAGGACGAGGAGGAAGAGGACGACGAGAGGGGCCCGAGCGCTGGTCAGTGCTCGAGTCTCACACACACACACACACACGCACGTCCGTTTCCTCGCCGGCTCACGCAGGTTCAGGTGAACCAGTGACACAAGGTCTCACATTTGATTTAGCAAACCCTTTTTTTTTTTTTTGAGGGAGTCAGAATGAGCGAGGGGGTTCACCAGGGGGGCTCAGGGCTTCACCAGGGGGGCTCAGGGGTTCACCAGGGGGGCTCAGGGCTTCACCAGGGGGACTCAGGGCTTCACCAGGGGGACTCAGAGGTTCACCAGGGGGACTCAGGGCTTCACCAGGGGGACTCAGGGCTTCACCAGGGGGGCTCAGGGGTTCACCAGGGGGACTCAGGGCTTCACCAGGGGGACTCAGAAGTTCACCAGGGGGACTCAGGGCTTCACCAGGGGGACTCAGAGGTTCACCAGGGGGACTCAGGGCTTCACCAGGGGGGCTCAGGGGTTCACCAGGGGGACTCAGGGCTTCACCAGGGGGGCTCAGGGCTTCACCAGGGGGGCTCAGGGCTTCACCAGGGGGGCTCAGGGCTTCACCAGGGGGGCTCAGGGGTTCGGGGCTTGTGTCACAGCTGTGATGTGAATGTGTGGGTGATGCAGGCTAAACTGTAAAGACGGGGGATGTGTCCTCCTCAGATGAGAGCCCAGATGAGGAGGCTGGTGGTGGAGAGATTGTGATTGACGGTAAGACGCCACTCGACAGCAGCGCCGCAAATTCACCACAGTCCAGACCAGCCGGACAAACATAGAAGCGTCGAGGAGGCGCCCCCCCCCCTCGACTCTCGACCTCTGTCTGCACAACAGTCCCCCTCGATGAGCCCGTCCCTTCACCTGTGGCCTTAAAACACCTGAAAGTCCACACCTGCAGATTAAACCTTCCCCCCTTTTTGTGACTGGATGTTTTTTTTCCATTTGGTTTGGTCCAGAGTCTCAGAACCGCAGTGTCGACGTAAAAGAAACGCTCCTACTTCTTAAATTAAGAGGTTTTATTCTCGAGTTCAGGGGGGGAGAACTACACTACCCACAATCCCACAGTTTTGCGTGACCTAGAGATCACCGTCGGTAGAAAACCTGATTTCGCAGTCGTTTATTCACCCTTTCGTCGATGTGGGCTGCGCTCGCACTGTTGGTTTAAGCGAATGAAGAATAACAGTGTTTGTCTTTCCTCGCAGGCTCCGACGACAGCGATCAGGACGAGGAGGAGGCCTGAGAAGAAAGCGAGGTGGGGGGGGGGAGTGCGTCGCCGTGGATGTTGAGGAGATAAACACCACCAGAAAACTGTCATCTTATGCACAGAAGTCTTGTTTCATACTGAAAAAAAAAAAAAATTAAAAAAAAAAAGTCTTCAGGGGTATCTGCTGTAATAAGGACGCCAAGGCAGCCTGTTTCTATTTATACAGTCTGAACTGTGTATCCTGATGTGTTCTAATTCACCTTTTTTGCAACCTATTTTTTCTAATCCCGTGCGTAATTTATTGAGGTACGCGTCAAAAATTGTGCTTTAGGAATTCTTCCGATATGAAGTGGACCATCCGACACCTTAGAAATGGTCAGGTTACTTAATTTTTTTTTTTTTTTTTTTTTTGGGTTGCTTTTTACGATTAAAAAAAAAAAAGAAAGGAAAAAAAAAACAAACCTCCACAGGCTAAATTGATATTTGATACTTCTCAGATGCACTCAGTACTGAACCAAAATGTGTTCTCAGGGATGATCGCTTAACGACATTTGCGCTCTGGATATTACGTGCTCTGCATAAGGAAACGTGTGAACAGGAAGAAAACCTTTGAATATGCTAAACGTGTTCTCCTTTTTCATCTGTGCGGTAGCGTGTCGGCCACGTCTGGTGTTTAAAATCGTAGATCGACCAACGTTTTGTTTTTTTCTTTTCGATTCCTTTGTTTTTACGACACTTCTGAATATGTAGCTTCGGGTTTATTTTTTAACTTTAGAGTTCGGCTGAACTATCATGTAATGATTTGTATGTTTTATAATACTTGTATTTATTAACTTCAGGGTTTCTTTCTCTTCTTTTTGGTGTGTGTGTGTGTGTGTCCATGAAGGCATGCCCACGATCATGAACTTTGAGGAAAAAGTGGTGACATTCAAACCTAAATCTGTGCACAGTGAGTAAATATGAGTAAAATTCACAGCAACATTGTTGGTTCACTGTAACAAAATTGTACTTTTTTTTTTGTTTCCAATGGACTTAAGTAATCTGGAAGTTTTTTTTTTAAATCCTAAGTACACTAAATAATACTTTGTTGTGTTGTGTTCGCGGAACACTGTAGTTTTCTCAGATATCTATACTTGTTTCTTTGGTTATTTCCTTTTTATTCTTATTTGCTTTGAATAAATGTTCCTCTTTAAATAAAGTAAGCAGCGTAAAGCGGGCTGTTCCTCTGCTCCTTCCAGGTTCCTCTGAACGTCGGTAACCAGACACCGTGTAAATAAAGTTGCCCTGAATTAGAACAACCTTTAAAGGGGCGTTTAAAGCGGACGTTTTCGAACCTTCGACGCCGTGACCTCCACGGTTGTGACCGTCCGAGCGAAACCCCTCTTTAACGCGGGGCTGAGCACCTCCACCCGCCGCGGGGGGGCGGCAGCGGCCCGGCTACGGTGATCCAACAGGCCTGCGGGTGTTTTCGACCTCCCGTCAGCGCGTCGGGAGTGCACGCCGGTACGCCTTAAACCAGGGGCCCCCAACCTTCTTATCATCACGGACCGGTCAATGCTTGACTACTTTACCGGAGGGGTACACATAGATTGTTTATATGGCGAATCTAAATCTAAATCTGGGCCTTTTCCCCTTCGAAAAGAAACTTTCACGTCTGTTTTTTACTCATTTTAATCGCTTTCGGCGCTCAAGTGATCGAGAGAATCCGGTTTTTCAAAATAAAATATTATCTGAGCATGAACAATCTTTCAAAATAAAAGATTGTTCAATCTTTCAAAATAAAAGATCGTTCAGATAATGAATACTGCGTTAAATAATAAATTATTTCTTGGGCGGCGGCCCGGTACCAGTCGATCCACGGACGGGTCCCGACCCGGGAGTTGGGGCCTCTAATCACCCGGCTGCAAGCGCAGCTGACGCAGATTGGATGCTGCGCCCAGCCGTGCTCGCTGGTCGTGCTCGGCCCTTGTTTTGCTCTTTCCCTTTTCCCTCCAGCAGACCCGACGCTGTCGGTGTGCCTCTGCAGCCAGGGCCCCGGGCGGGGCATTTTTGGGCAGGCCCGGGCAGCAGCGGTGTCGCAACGGTACACTTAAACCCTTGATTCCGCCTCTAATGCACAGCTATAAATATTCCACCGGCGGAGACCTGTCGAGCCGAGGGCCCAGCGGCGCGGGGGCCCCCGCGGTCTCGGATGGGCGTTTGCTATTAATACTGACGAGGGAAACACGCCGAGCCCTGTGAAACGATCCCAAGTGAAACACTTTGTCTCATCCTCGACGCGGATCCGTCCGGCACGTGCGTCTCTGCGGCCATGAATTAAAGATGCCTCGGCTTCCTGCAATATTGATCGTGACAAACTAAGTACAGATTGCCGAGACAACAAAGCCGTCCCGGGGCCCCTCTGCGGTGTGTGTGTGTGTGTGTGTGTGTGTGTGTGTGTGTGTGTGTGTGTGAGTGAGAGAGAGAGAGAGAGAATTGTCTGCAAAGCCGCTGTTGGGCACGGGGCGGCGGGGGCCTAAACGGATTCCGAGTGTAAACTGCCCCCCCCCCCCGGCTGAGCTCTACTGTACACAAATCATCTTGTCGGGATGCTTTGTGCTCCCGCGTGTCACGCAGAAGGTTCGGGATCTGCGCGCGATGAGAAACGGGAGGGGAAACCGAGCCCCCGATTCATCCCGTAATCCCTCTCCAGTGACGGATGGGATGAACATTTTCACCTGTACAGCGCATAAAAGCCCCCCCCCGCTGCACCCCCCACCCCCCCACTGAATACCAAATATCTCAGGACTTGCCCCTCTTCCTCCCCCCTCCTCCTCCCCCCTCCCCCCCCGTGACGCCCAAAGCCACATGCATTATTCTCCAGACGCGCGACGGCCCGTCAGCTCATCGAGATCGAACAAACAGCGGCGGAGGGAACCCGGGGAGGGGGTGGTGGGGGTGGGGGGGTTGTGGGGAGGAAACGGATGAGCGCGGCGATAAGAGGAGCCGCCCGGGAGCCGCCAGAGACGCGCGGCAGATGGATGAGCCTTATCGGGGGGATCGGGGAGCGCGCGCTGGCGCCTGGACCCGGTTACAGGGAGCCACGATCACACCAGACAGATGCACCGGCCGGCGCTCCACCAATCACAGACGCGCAGTACGCACACACACACACACACACACACACACACACACACACACACACGCTTGACGGGGGTGCGAACAGATTGCGGTTCCTCGCGCGCGTGACATTAAAATTCACCTGGAGTCCGGCGTGTCGAGGATGTGTGCGCCAGGGTGGAGAGAGGAAGGGTGCGCGGGGAGATAAGAGAAATCGTTTTTTTCATTTTCGTTCAGGAGCGCGTGCGCGCGTGAAGGAAGGCGTGCGCGCCCGGAGCACGTCCGCACCGTGCACCGCACACACCCAGACCTTTTACAGTAAACCCAAACGCCGACGTTTACGGAAGATCAAAGCGACGCGAAGCGCGCGGATAATAACGCACACCCGCCCGGATTCAACCCTCGCGTCTCCTCTCGGCCGCTTTACGTACGTCCCTGGAATGTCTCGTTAAACCGGATTCTGCTCCACCAGATTATTTTCCCTTTTGGGGCGCTTGGTTAATAAATACTTCCCCAGGAACGCAGATGTTCTTGCGGTCTAGGAACGTCCCTTTCTTCCCGTCACGGACCCCAGTTTTGTGTTTCTTTTTCTCTAAACCATCGAGCAGCTGCCGCAGCAGCGTTTCTGCGGGAGCGCGGGCAGAGCTACCTCTCCGGACTCACGCTGCTCACTCACCTGCCCCCCCCTCCTCCTCCTGCTGGTGTACAGTAGAGCCCCCCCCCCACACACACACACACACACACCCCGCTGTTATTCAGGCCCTTTCTCCGACAGCTGTTGCTTCCCCCGGTTGTGTTTTTACGGGGTTTTACGCAGATGGCGGCTGCGCGCACACGCGGCCGCAGACGCTGATCTCGGATTCCTCTTCATGGTTCACTGTAAAAGAAACACCCCCCCCCTCACTCTTCCATCGGAGCGTGAGGCCGGAATGTCATATAGGTGCACTCAGTGTCAGAGGTGCTTCCCTTTGACAGCCAGCGGCGTGTGAAGCTTGCGGGTGTCACGCAGCGGCTCCTCCATTTAGCGCGTCGCGTCTTTGCATTCTTTCTGACACTCGTAATAATGGTGAATGATTGCTGGAGTCCTGCCTGCAACACCTGCACGAGGTGAAGAAGGACTGGTGCTCCTGTCGTTCCTTTCACTCGGTCTGAAGGTGCTCCTTCTTTTGGACCAGCCCGGTTTTAATTATTTGATATTTGATGGACAAAAAACAGGTTTTAGTTTAATTTATCATAATAATAATGGTCACTCATTAGAGTCGTGGTCAAAATATTCACGATTTATAACCTAAACCTTAGGTTTGGGGCGAGGTTGGGGGTCTTCTGCTCTCATCCAGGAGAAGAACAGACCCGGGGGAGTCTCCAGGTTCTGTGAGGACCGCGTCTGTCCCAGCATCCGCGGCGGTGCCTCCGCCGGGACGCCGGGACACGGATCGATTCACCAGCGGAGTCCGTCAGCAGGTGATGTAAGGGGCTGGTCGGGTGGGCGAGGGACTCTGGTGACTCTCGTCTGCAGATTAAACCTTCTGGTTGTCGTCCACCAGACGGGGGGGCCTGTTGGGCCTGTTGGGCCCCCCGTCTCCCTCCGTCGTCCGAGGAGGCCCACAAGGCCGCGGGCCGGTCTGGTAAACAACCCAACAACCCCGATGACGGAGGGGGGGGGGGGGCCGGAGGGCACCGGCCTCCGAGGGCACGAGGAAGCGGACACGCCGAGGAGTAATTTCCTCCTCTGGAAACGGAGGTGCCTCCTGTGGGGCGGGCAGGAAGCGAGGGCTCCCGCCTCCACGCGCTCGGCCGTGATTCACCGGTGGCTCCGGCCCAGTTTGAGATAACGGGTTCCCAGCAGGCCGATGAATCAAACCGGAGGGAGGAAAAAAAAGAGACAACAGTGTGAAAACTTCTCAAGGTCACCCCCCCCCCTTTGACCTTCTGCGCAGGGTGACACACGGCTTCGTGCGTTTACGCGTTCTCCAGTGAAAGGCGAGGCTTTTGACCAGCGCGCCTCGCTACTGTTGACTCTAGGTGCTCTCGGGGCTTCTACACCTCCCCGAGGTACTTGGAGACATTCCACCGAAGATCCAAAAGGCTTACGGGATTTTTTTTTTTTTTTGGGGAGGGGGGAGTGGTTGAAAGCGTCTTTAAAACAAAGTTCAGAGCCTCGCGCAGCGCCGTCTTGGGATCCCTTCCCAGGCAGCTTAGCCCCCGTTCACGCCTCCTTTCGTGTGAACCTGTCGGGGCCCACATGACCGGGCCCATAAGTAGGTCACACCTTGGTCCAGGTGCCCCTAATCACCGGCTGGAGTCACACTCCACTTGCTAAACCCTAATTATTCACTTTTTTTTTTTTTTTTATTATTGAGGGCCGAATCACGGGGTGGGCGGGGCTCGGGGGCGGCGTTGCTGCAGTCGGCCGCCAGAGGGCGCCACGCCTGAATGCTGTCAGTCAGTCTTAGTGTTCCAGCCCGGGGGTGTTCCTGTCATTCAGGACTTTGGAGCCCATTCACTCTTTTGTGCCCACAGCGGTGCGTCAGAAAACTCCACACACACACACACACACACACACACACACACACACACACACACACACACACACACACACACACACACACGAACCCAAAACCCGGTGACAATGAGGAGCGTTTTGATTCTGGGCCGGAGGCGCCGTTAACGGGACGGATGCCCTTTGTCCTCGCCCCCCCCCCTCCCCTCCTCCTCGCTGCTTTGTCACCGTTGTCATGAGCACTGGGATCCAGCCAGAGAGGAATCCCAGGAATCTTTTATTTTTTATTTTTGAGGTGACCTGACTGGTGTGGGGAGCAACAGTGACACTCTGAGCCTCTTGAATGGCGGACCCGGGCCCTGCATCATGCATGAGGACGGGCCGCAGCCTTCCTGATACACGAGAAAAACATTTATATGAACCAGCCCCCGTCAGGGCGCTGAATTATTCAGCTTTAATAAACTCGGACTGAACCACCGAAATGACCAGTTTTGGCTCCCGGGTGCATCATTGCTCCGCTCCACTGCACTTTATGGCCTAATACTCGTACTTATTCGTGTTTAACTGCGTCCCTTTTTTCACTTTCAGTGGATAAGATCAATTAAATGATGTCTTTCACGATTCTGAGATTTAACTTTGACGTTTGTTTTTTCAAACTGGGTCTTCCTTTTGAAGACAAGAGTACATAAATGTGAATTAATGACCAATTTCAGAGACGCAAAATAACCAAAAGATAGTTGAATAATACATGTGTGTATTCGTTCCTGGTTTGTTTTCCAAATCGGACTAAAATCCAAATAATTATGCTGCAGCCTTCTTTTAAATTCATTCTGGTGAAGAGACACTTTCGAACATCGCTTTTGATATTTCTATATTTATTTTTCTAAATATCACCAATCAATCATCAAGGTGTTTTTTTTTTACCTGTCCTTTGGATAACTGGGAGGTCTGGGAGCAGCTCGGCGGCTTCTGTGAGTGCGCAGCTCCCCGGCAGCGACAGGGTTAATCACACCCATATGGTGTACCGAGAGCCTCGGTCCAAAGCTGCTGTGGGCCAACGGGAGAGGAGGGCTCGGTGGGGGCAGAACAGACGGGAGAGGACAGCGGGGACGGTGAGCCCAACACCTGCACCTGCCCCCCCCCGACACAACCCCCCCACAACTCAGAAGCGATCGCTTCAGTGGATTCTGATCACATGACGCGGACGGTCGCTCCCACCGATGCGTAAAGTTTTCCTTCGTTCGGAAGAGGGGGGCGAGCCGGGATCAGCTGTGCGCGCCCTCCAACGCTGAGCGCAGACCCCCTCTCCCCGAGAAGAAGAAGAGGAGGAGGAGGAGGAGGAGGAGAAGGATTGTCAAAGCAATCGGATTGTTTTATTCCCGTGGAGAGGGGTGTGTGTGTGTGCGTGTGTGTGTGCGTGTGTGTGTGGTGTGGGGGGGTGCTTCCAAATCCAGCTCCGAGGCGCAGAACGCGGGGAACGCGGCGGTAACATCCCGCAAGTTGTCGGATCTCGGAGGCGCAGCGGGGACCGGGAGAGTCCCGTTTCAAAGGTAGGGCTCCGGGCTTGTGCTGGTTTAACTTTAACCCGCTGGTTACTCTGTAGCGACGCCGCGCTCGCCTCCGTGCAGCTCCTATTTCTGGGTGTTGAGTTCACAGGTAAGTGCGCGCCGCCCGCAGAGAGAGGGAAAGAACCAGCTACTGAAATCCTGTAATTATTTTTTCTTAAGGGAAATCATATGTTATTACAGCTGAGCTCTAATCTGTCCCGCCGGCACCACCCAGTACAGAAAACCAGTACAAACACTGTCATCCAGGCACGGTCACCCTGGGGCTCCACGGGCGCCTTTAACATCCCGATGTAGTTCCTGATTGGTGCCCTTTTCCCACCCCCTTCTTCTCTTGTGCGAGAATTAAAAATAATCAGGGGTCCCTCGCGTCCAGAGGGTGGACCGAGGGACCAGAAGGTCCCAATAATCTCGCTTTACAGCTGTGATCATAAGCCGGTGCAGTTGTTCAGCCCTTGTTTTCGTTGGGGGGTAATGGCGTGAAAAGCCCGGGTTTGTTCGTGGTTATCGGTGTGATCTCCCGGCGATTACGTGCTATTAACGGTGGATCTGCGTGTTGGGTTGGCGGAGCGGGGCTCAGTCGGGGGCGTGATCGCTCGAACTGTAACCGTTCAGCGCCGACCGTCGTCCCAATGGCCAACGTCCCCCCCCCCCAACACCACCACCTCTCCCCAAAGCCCCATCCCGGGGCTGGGGCGTCACCTCACCCGAGGCCTCGGCTCCACGGGTGCCCCCGGGAGGAAGGCGAACCCCCGGGATGTCTTACAGCCGGAGCCAAGCGCACCTTCAGGGAGACGGTTTAATGGATGCTGTGGACTCAGCTTTTAGTATCCATAATTCATACCAGGTCCTCTCCGGCAAAGTGCAGATGCATAATGAATGCCCGAGTTAGGGGTCCGGCGGTGAGGCCGCGTCCCAGCGCCCCCCCCCGACTGTCAGGGGCGGTTTCGGCGAGGGCTACCTGGCTCTTTGATCTGTCAGGCGTCTCGCTCGTCAGGTCCGCCGAGCGCGCTGACGGGCTTTCTGGGGAGACGCCTGGGAATCTCTGAAGGGCGTCGGAGTTCTGGGTTTTCCAGGAAAAGGGGGGCGGCGAGGGGGGTGGTTAGAGGTAGACGGAGGAAAACGCTGTCCCGGTGGAAGAGGCAGGCGGGGGTCTTTGATCCCCTGAAGGAGCTTTGAGGGGTAGACAAGTCGAGCGGGATGAAAAGGTAGAGCAGCTCCAGACCTGTCACTCACAGACTCAACCCCCCTGCCCCCCAGGCGGCGTGGACGGGCCCCCGTTAGCTGTTGGCTTGAGCCGGGATCACCTTTGCTCTCCACATCGGGCAACATCTCGCCGCCGTCGCGCGACAGCCGCGGGCGAAGGTGAACCCGGTGTCACCGCATCAGGAAATCACAATATTTAGAATGGGGGGGGGGGGAGGGGGGGGGGGGGGCAGGAGGAGGCTCAGATGATCAGGATGTAACGACAAACGCAAACTCATCATTGTGCGATAACAGATCTACCTCGAGCCCCCCCCCCCCCCGTCTGAAGGAATGTAAACACCGAACAGAAGAAAGGCGCGGAGGCCTGCGCGGCTCTCCCGCTCGGCATTACGCAGTCCCGGCGCACGCCTCCCCACGCCGGCGCCTTAAATAAATAATGGGCCCGTCACGGTTTCCACAGCAGGTGTGAAGTTTTGGGCGCTCGCTGCCAAACGCGCGTCTCGCCTCGCGAGGCTGCGGGCCAGACTTCTGATGAGGGAGATCACAAGAAGGAGCTCTCGCCCTCCTTTTATGTCTCTTATTTCTCGCGGGGCGCTCTGTAATAATAGTCCGTTCCTCTGCTCTCCTTCTCCTTCTTCTTCTTCTTCTTCTCTGTCTTTTTTTCCTGTCCAGATTTAGATCTCTGCGGGCTACCTGCGTGACCGTTGCCATGACAGCGCCTGGGGCCCGGCTCCTCCTGTTGGCCCTGTGCGTCTGCCGAGGCTCCGCCGCGCAGTCCTCGCCGCGGGTTCGCCTCTCCTTCAAAGGTGAGCTCGCTCAGAACCCCCCTCCCTCCCTCCCTCCCTCACCACCACCCCCCCCTCGCCACCTCCACCTCCACCGCCGCCCCGCCCTTTCCCACCTCTGTTTCCTCTTTTTTTACATACGTAAAGACGCCGTTTCCTGCCACATGTCAAACAGCGCGACGCCGGGAACAAAAGGTGGATGTTACGTGTGCTTGAGCACCGCTGAAACCCCCCCCCACACACACACACACACACACACACCCAGAATCCGACACACGCTATAATCTGAGGCGTTTTACGACCGACGCGATGACACAGAGCGGAAGCGCCTGAAACCCGATCGCCACTCTGAAAACGAAATTTGAGAAAACGTGAGAAGATCGGCGTTTGAAAGGCCTCTTCGTGAGCCCGGGGGGGGGGGTTAAACGCAGACATCAACGCCGCCAACGTGGCTTTGATCTCGACAATGCTCGGATGATTACTGTTATTCCGGCCCTTCTGCCGCGTTTTCCACACCGGGCCGCCCTCGCGAGCACACCTGAGGTGCCCCCGCAGGCCCGAATTACAGGTGTGAATCATGTTTACGGCGTTGTTCCATTGGGGGGGGGGGTCAGGCCCAGGCGGCAGCGGCCTCGGCGGCGTTGGTTGTGTCATCTCTGGCGCTGCTCATCCAGAATCTTCCAAGATTACAGTCCTGCGCGATGGCGGCGGGACCGTCACGCTCGGAGCTGACGGCGCAGGACTGAAAACAGCTGTCGGCGCCGCTCGCCCGCGCCGGGGAGTTCCACCGAGGCCCCCCCCCCCCCCCCCCGGGAGAGTTCGCCTCACTTTTATAAGAATTCCCTTCCTTTTCTTTCCCGGCGAAATCCGCTTTCCGTAAACGGCTTACTCGCCCCCCCGCCGCGTTCCCGCGCCAGGTTGGGGTTCTCGAACCCGACGCCGCTCCTCCCCGAGATGCAGGAATTCGGGTCTGAGGGCTCTCCGGGATGGGAATCTCGTACAGAAACTTGTCGGGGGGGGCTCGGGGTCGGCTGATAGCGCCCTCTGCTCTAATACCTCATCAACGGGCTGGACGTTGGATTTACTCCCCGACTGTTTTCTCCTGCTCTGAGGATTTATTGTCCATTGTTTGTGACACCGAGGCCTCTTTGTTCTCCGAGGCGCCTGTGGAGGAGGGTTCCGAGGGGGGTTGGGGGTGGGTGGGGGGGTGTTGGAGCACGTGACTCCGGCGAGCGAATGGCGCTCAGAGGATAGAGGCGGCGCATTGTTTCCGCCGAAGCTGCGTCAGTTCAAAGAAGCTGACCGCATCTCTTCGCCCGCAGAGACCCCCCCCTTCGCCCCCCCCCACACTCCGGGCCCTGACCCATCGGGCTGTAACAGGAGAGGCCGGAGGAGCCGCGTCTCCGTGTCCTTCCCAGTGTTTCCCTATTAATGTGGGAATGTTGTCAGGGGATAAGTGTTAGCTGAATGTTTACCCGATGATGGCGGGACATTGTTTGCTATTTTTGGAGGATGGATGTAGGGGTGTGGCGTGTCCACATTTAGCCCGTCCAGCGGGTCCAGTATGGCCCGGTGGAGCTCGGCCAAAGGCTTGTTATCCTGTGTTTACCTCTCAGGAACAGAACCGGGCTTCTCCCCACCTCCCGACACGCCGCCGCGGCGCTCTTCCCGGAGGTCCGCTCGCGCTTTTAGCTCGCCCGAGCGGCAGCGCGGCCGCATCCTGTCGACCGCGGCCTGGCGGGGAAGACGGCCGCGGCTTTGATGTAAATAAAGACCGCGCTTCCTTCTGAATCCCCCCGTAAGCTCCTGAGGGTCACTGGGAACATTTGTCGTGATTGAAGCCCGCTGCCTTTAACACGCTTATGCGGGGTCCCTGAACGCATCACCTCAAACCGGTGGGCAGCGCTTTGTTATTTTATCAACACAGAAAGTGATTTTATTCCTAAAAAAAAGATACAGATTGTTGTTTTTTTGACTTGTTTTGCTAATTTTTAAGAGCTCATTACAGCGCCTGTGTTGTGTATTGTGTGTAAGTGTGTTGTGAGTGTATTCCTGACTTATCCTGGATTTGGAAACTGCCTCTCCTCAACAAATAAACAGGTGAATTCAGGGAATAACTAAATAAACCATTTCTGATAATCAGTCCTTGATGGTCGAAGGGGGGAATCTGTGATCGGTGGTGACAGATTTAGCCCCACACGTGCTGCTCAGGTGGTCCAAATCTTGTGTGTGTGTGTGTGCGGGTGTGTGTGTGTGTGTGTGTGTGGAGGTTAAAACCGGTCTGGGGCAGAGTGCAGCAGATGAAAACGTTCCAATCAAAGCATTCAAGGGAACAAAATAATAAAAGCGGCAACACTTACCGCAGCGGCGTGCCCCAACAGGCCACGCTCCGCCGAGCACAGTCCCGATCTGAAGAATTAGCGAGTTCCACTGACCGTGTTTCTCTGGGGGGGGGGGGCACCCCGCGCTGCCTCCACCTCAACCGGACGGCGGGGACGCATGAAAAATTCAGATCTTAAAAGCAAATATGCTTCTTAAAATGCTGAAAGTTGAGTTATATTTAATCAGCGACACACATTTCCAGGAGGGCGAGTGAGAAGGCTGTTGTTCAGGGAGGGGGGGGGCAACATCTGTAAAAGCCCCCCTCTGGGCCAGGTTCTGTGTTATTCGGGACAAAGCGAAAAAAAATAAATCTTGCCTTTTCTCCGGGCGCAGAGCTGACGGACACCAAGACGGCGCGGCCCTTCAGCTTCTCCTTCAACACCAGCGACTACCGCATCCTCCTGATGGACCAGGACCAGGGCCGGCTCTACCTGGGCAGCCGGGAGTACCTGGTGGCCCTGGACATGCACAACGTCAACAAGGAGCCGCTCATAGTGGGTAGACCCCCCACCCGTGGACCCCCCCTTTGGCTTCGGTTCCCCTTGTCTTGACCCTCTCTCTCCAAACCCAGATCCACTGGCCCGCCTCCGCCAAGAGGAAAGGGGAGTGTCAGATGACGGGGAAAGGGCGACAGGTGGGGGCCGCTCTTTCGCTTTTCGCGGATGGCACAACGATGGTGATGATGTTTGGATTCACCCCCACACACACACACACACACAGGGGGAATGCGCCAACTTCGTGCGGCTGATAGAACCCTGGAACCGCACCCACCTGTACACCTGTGGGACGGGGGCGTACCAGCCCATCTGCACCTTCATCAACAGAGGCTGGAGGGCGGAGGTGAGATCGGGGACGTGGGATTTGCCCTGGGGGGGGGGTCCCTCGGTTCCAGGCCTGATGAATATTTCACAGCTACAAACTGGGCCGCGGGCGTGTTTGCGACGGCGCCTCGCTCCCACGTGAGGTCCCAGCGCTCTGCTTCCATCCTCTCCCTCCGCAGGACTACCTGTTCAGGCTGGTCCCGGGATTTGTGGAATCAGGGAAGGGAAAATGCTCCTACGATCCCAAGCAGGAGAACATCGCGGTCCTGCTCAGTAAGACGTCTGAATTACGTGCTCCCGTGCGCCGCGGTGCTGATCGGACCAGCCTCATGGTTTGGTTGTGTGTGTTTGGATGTGCGAGAGTCGGAATTATGAAGGGAAAGTCTGCATTCCATTTAAAATTCCAACAAAAATTCTGAAAGAAATATACAAAACGGGGTGGAAAAGCTTGTTTGACGGGACTAAGTGATGTGAGACACCATAAAAAGTTGAGAGGAAAAGGTCAAAGGTGATTTCGCCCAAACTCAAGCGCGAGCTCGCCGCTGTGTCCCAGATGGAAACCTGTACGCCGGCGTCCACATCGACTTCATGAGCACGGACGCGGCCCTGTTCAGGACGATGGGCGGCCGGACGGCCATCCGGACGGAGCAGTACGACTCCCGCTGGCTCAACGGTGAGGAGGCGCGGCGGCGGGCGGGCGGGGGTGGGTGGGGGGGGTCCTCCTCTGATCTCAGCCCCCTGTTTCCCCACAGAGCCCGTGTTTGTGCAGATCCAGCAGATCCCCGACAGCGCCGAGAGGAACGACGACAAGCTCTACTTCTTCTTCCGTGAGAAGAGCCTGGACTCGAGCGGGGGGGCGAGCCCCAGCATCTTAGCCCGGGTGGGCCGAGTGTGCCTGGTGAGTCGGGAGCATTAAACTTGCATGCGAAAATATCCGAACTCAGCAGGGCCGGACGCGGGCACTCAAAGATTAAAATCGTTTTTAGGCCTTTAATGTGCAGTTTTTCCATCTTTAACTCGCTCTGGAGCGTTTTTTTTCCGGGTTGGGACGTAGCTGATAGGGATCGGGATGGAGCCCTGACCTCATTTCCTCCCCCGTCCAGAATGACGAAGGAGGGCAGAAGTCCCTGGTGAACCGCTGGACGACGTTCCTGAAGGCTCGCCTTATCTGCTCGGTGATAGGCGAGGATGGAGTGGAGACGCGCTTTGATGAACTGAGTGAGGCCGCGGCGAAACAACCCCCCGGCGGGATTCGATCCCGTTATTGATCCCCCCCCTCTCCTCTTTCAGGAGACGTCTTCATCCAGCGCACGCAGGACGAGCGGAGCCCGCTGGTGTACGCCGTCTTCACCACGGCGGGGTAAACCTTCCCGTTTCAAACCTTTTAACAGCTTGTTTTGCCTCTCGTATCCCGGCGACCGGGCTCGGGCCCTCGACGATCAGGATGTCCGCCTGACGTCTGTTTGTTTAAAGCTCCGTTTTCAAGGGCTCGGCCGTCTGCGTGTACTCGATGGCCGACATCCGGAACGTCTTCAACGGGCCGTTCGCCCACAAGCACGGCCACAACTACCAGTGGACGGAATACACCGGCAAAATTCCCTACCCGCGTCCCGGAACGGTACCCGTCCCTCGCCTCTCATCTCCAGGGTGGAGAGACCCCGGCTCCTGACTCCGCCCACTTTCTTCCCACGCAGTGCCCAGGAGGAACCTTCACCCCGGGCATCCCGTCCTCCAAGAGCTTTTCGGACGAGGCCGTGAACTTCATCAGGTCCCACCCCCTCATGTACCACCCGGTCTACCCCACCCACCGGCGCCCCCTGGTGGTGAGGACGGGCGTGGACTACCGCTTCACCGCCCTGGCGGTGGACCAGGTGGACGCGGTGGACGGGCGCTACGAGGTGCTCTTCCTGGGAACGGGTGAGGCACCTGCGGGCGGGTGGCGGCGAAGGGCGAACCCACGTGGCGCCGTGGGGTTGGGCTTTCGGAACCCTAACGCTTCCGTTTTCCCGCCCTCAGACCAAGGGACCGTCCAGAAGGTCATCGTCCTCCCCAAAGACCCGACGACCCTGGAGGAGCTGACGCTGGAGGAAGTGGAGGTCTTCCGGGTGCGTGCGCATTTTACGAAAACACGCTGACGTGCATCTGTGCCCCGGGGAAACGCTGTGCTATCTGTTCCCTCTCAGTCCAAGGCTGCGGTGAAAACCATGAAGATATCCTCCAAACGGGTAAGAGGCCCCGCCCCCTCGCCCCGCCCCCCCGCCCGAGGCCCCTCCCCCACCTGACCGCTCCTTCCCCCCGCAGCAACAGCTGTACGTGTCGTCGGACGCGGGGCTGACCCAGGTGTCGCTGCACCGCTGCAGCGTCTACGGCAGGGCCTGCTCCGACTGCTGCCTGGCCCGGGACCCCTACTGCGCCTGGGACGGCGAGAGCTGCTCGGCCTTCACGCCCTCCACCAAGAGGTCAGGGTCGCCCCCCCCCCCCAAAGGGGGGGTGGCGGCGTGTTTTCTCTGAGACGCTCGTGTGTTGCAGGAGGAGCAGGAGGCAGGACGTCAGACACGGAGACCCTCTGCGGCAGTGCAGAGGCTTCAACGCCAAAGGTGAGTCCCCAGACCCCGCCCCCCCAGACCCCAAACTCCGCCCCACGTCACCTGCTCTGTTTGTGCGCAGTGGAGAAGCGGCTGAGGGAGACGGTGCAGTTCGGCGTGGAGGGCAGCAGCACCTTCCTGGAGTGCCAGCCTCGCTCCCCGCAGGCCTCCGTCAAGTGGCTCTTCCAGGGGGAGGGGAAGAGGAAGCTGGTGGGACCACGGAGCGCCTTTGATTTACCGTATATTCCGGACTATTGCGCGCACCTGAATGCAAGCCACACCCACTAAATATTAAAGGAAACAAATATTTTCACACATGTAAGCCGCAGATGTCCACGTTGTAGCGGGAGGTGTTTACACAGAAGGATTTTATAAATATTCACTGATGCACCTCGACTGAATGTTTCCAACGGTGCCTCTAACGCGGCAGTAAAAAGGCCAATGAGGCACAAAAGTCACTGATACTTTATTTGTCTTCCTCCGGTCCAAACGGCGCATCGTATGCATTTGTTTACGAATGATGAGGGTGTGTGCACGACAGGCAAAAACGATAAAAAAGTTAAGCTTAAAATTAAAAAGTAGGGGACTGTAGGGGCGTATATTCCAGAGAATACGGTAATTAAGGTTTTCTTGGGTTAATTGAAGTCGTGTCCTCCGCCCGCAGCTCAGTCGTGCGGGAGGCGTCCTGAAGACCGACCACGGGATCCTCCTGAAGACCCTCAACCAGTCGGACGCGGGGCTCTACCACTGCCTCGCCACCGAGAACAACTTCAAGCACACCGTGGCCCGCGTGGCGCTGCGCATCCTGGACCGGGACATCGTCCTGGCCCTCACCGCCCGCGACGAGGAGGACGAGGGGCCCCAGGGCCGCCAGGCGGGGCCCTACGCCGCCGCCGCCGCCGCCGCTGAGCCGCCCGAGGCCTCCACGCCCTTCCCGCCCGAGATCAGACTGATCAACCAGTACTGCCAGTCCTACTGGGACCAGCTCAGCCCCAAGCCGCAGCACCAGCAGCGCAAGCGGACCAGCCGCAGGCACACAGAGAGCCAGGACCAGGGCCTCGGTTAGGGGGGGGGGGTCCAGGGGTGGGGTGGGGGGGGGGCTGCAGCCTCTGACGTTGGACTTGCATGCTCGCGCGTCACCTCCAATCCGTCACCCGGGCGACGCCAGAGTCCCACATCCGTGGTTTCGCGGGAGGGAAAACGAAACCACGCGTCCGGACTGTACATACTTCAGAATCGCCCGTCCCCCCCCCCGACCTCCTGTTACAACCCCCCCCTTCCCCCCTCCCCCCCTCCCCCCGCTGCTCGCGACGTGATCAAGGCCCCGATCGAAACGCCGCAGACGCGCAGCTTCAGAAGTGTAATATATTGATTGTGAATATAATATATACGGTCGTCGAGCGCAGGTGTCGCAGGTGTTGCATGCGTGCCCGTCCCACGTGTCGTGCTACTCTTACCCCCCCCCCGTGTGTAACGACGTAAGGTGTAACGTATTCTATTAAGCTGATTCCAGATGTTGTCCGTGCTGTCCCGTGCTCGTGAGCTGCTGCCGTACGTGGGTGTTGAAGACGTGAAACAGCGTTCAGTGTTCTTCCAGTTATGCACTTTTTTTTTTTTTTCGGGGGTGGTGGCGTTCAAGGGAATTTGGGATTTTTGTTTTTTTTTGTTTATTTTGCACAGACGTATGAGAAAATAAGAGGATTCTGGTTTTTTAGTTTAGTTTTTTTTTTTTTTTTTTTAATTTACAGTGTGTTACAAAAATGGGACTGAAGCTGGTTCGCATTGGTCGACGCTCGCATCAACTTTTCGTTGTGGTTTCTAACACGCTGCTGTCGCGCTGGCCGACCCTACACTGGAAATGTTCGTACAAATATATAAACCTTTCAGAATCCTCCCCCTTCTCCTTCATTGCACGCCGAGCTGTCGGCGTAGGTCAGTCGTCCCACTCGTCGTCGTCGTCGTCGTCGTCGCCGCCGTCGTCCTCGCTCTCTTCTGCAAAAGCGCAGGGGGGGGGAGAAACGGCGCGTCAACGCCTTCGCTTGCGACCGAGGGGCGCCTGCGGCGGCGTCAGGTGCGAGGTTACCAGACGAGTGGATGACTTTGCTCCTCTTGTTCATGACCATCATCAGCGCGCCGACGATGCCCTCGCTCGACTGGCCGCACGGCGGGGGCGGGGCCGCGTCAGGACTATCCGTCACCTGCAGCAAATCAGGAGAGGGATGCATTTACTCCTCCCAACAACACACCAGGTCCACAAAGCGGGGAAAATAATAATTAAATAAGCTTAAATAAAAGGTGAGAATGGAGGAGGAGAGTGCTCTACCGCCCCCTGGTGGCGGTCTGTTGAAACTACAAGCACCGCCTATTAAGATATTTTGACAAATATCACCGACTGTTGCCTTAAAACAGTCATCAGATAACCTCTTGTCAACGTTTTAAAGTAATTAATCATTATATATTACACATATATTAACTTCAGTATCGCTAAGCTTAAATCCAGCTGTGGGAGTAGTTGTGTTCAAACGTTAGATGTCGGGTGTGTTCGGAGGTTCTTTACATTTCTGAGTTTCTTCCCCAGTCGGATCTGGTCCAGGAGAGCTCCTCTGCCTTCCCCTCCTCCTCCTCCTCCTCCTCCTCCTCCTCCTGATGAAGCCAGCGGCCTACCTCCGCCGCCGGGAGGAGGAGGAGGGAAGTCAGGGGCTTGGGGTGGAGGGGGAGGAGGAGGGGGAGGAGGAGGAGGGGGTTGGGGGACCCCGGCCCCTCCTCCTCCTCCCGCGCCCCTGATGGGTGCAGAGGGCACCGGTGGAGGTGGGAAGCCCACAGAGCTGTGCTGGACGGGTGAAGGTAGGGGAGGGGCCTGGTTCTGGGAGGAGGGGTGGAAGGGCTTCGATGATGGCGGCGGCGGCGGGACGCTGGGCGAGTGCGTCGCCGGGGGCGGCGGCAGCGGGGGGCCCCCCCTGCCCGTCGGGGGAGGCGGGGGCGGCAGGCCTCCTCTGGGCGGAGGCGGGTGAGAGGTCGGGCTGCCCCGAGGCGAGTGGCCCGGGATCGGAGGGAGGGGCCCGGAGCGACCTCGGGAAGGAGGGGGATTGGGGGAGGACCCCGGGAGGGGGGGAGGGGGCCGTGTCTGCCCGGCGGGGGCGGCGGGGGTCCGGAACCTGCAATCGCACGACATAGCAGACCGAAGTTAAGCCACGGGTTCGGGTCCCGGAAGGCCGGGGCGAGGGGGCGAGGGGGCGGGGCTGACCTCTGTTGACCTCGCGCTTCACGGCCTCCATGCCCCCCGACTGCTCGATGACGTTGTAGATGAGCTGGGAGGTCTTCTCGTCCCTCATCTCGTCCTCGCTGATCCCGGCCTGCGACAGCAGCTTCCACAGGTCGGGGTCGAGGTTGTTGAGGTCGAAGCCCACGTGGCCGACGTGCCTGGCGGGGGAAAGAAGAGCCCGCGGTCAGTCGGGAGGAGCGCCTGCCGCCCGCCGCCACCGCCGCCGCCGCCCCACGAGGAGCTCACTTGAATCCGCTGGGCGCTCCGATGTCCGCTTTGGACAGCTTGGAGGCCTTCTTCTTGTTCTTCTTGTCCTTCTTGCCCTTGCTGGTGAGGATGGAGGACGAGGTGGGCGAGGGCATGGAGCGGTAGCGCGACGACTGGATGTCGGGGTTCTGGATGTCCACCGTGGCCACGTGGAAGGAGCCCGGGGAGGCTGCTGCGGGACCCGCGGAGAGGGGCGCATCGTTAAATTTTAGAAGCGACACCTCTTGTGAACGAAGGACGAGGGCGGACGAGGAGGGCTCACGCACATTTCTCAGATGGGATCGCGGGCAGGGAGCCTCGCTCTGAGAAGGGAAACAGGCCTTAAGGTCAGAGTCCTCGACAGGTGTCAGCGTTTGTGTGTCTTACCACTGGACGGCAGGGGGCGCTGTTTCTTATCTGGAAAAGGCCAGAGAAACCATTTTAGTTCATCCCCATTAAATATTTAACCTCCGATCAAACATCAGGGTTCAGCCAGGCGAAGCCGAATGAGTCCGACGGGTTTTTTTTTTTTTTCCCACGTCGCCGGAGAAGTAAACAAGCCCGGCAGCTTTCGGGGCGACTTCAGGCACAAAGGGACAGAGTAACTCGTTTTTTTTAAGGTCTAAGTCGGCATTAAGTCGCCTTTTTGTTTGCTGATGCGTTTGACTGCACAAACAAGGCGGTAATCCACGTTTCTGGCGACCGATTTGACAAAGTCAAAGACAAACAAGCCGTCCAAACGTCCTCGCTGTCTGGAACTCTCAATATATGTTTTTAATCTTATTTAAATTTCAGATCAGGCCTCTGGATGTTTTAAAGTGGCCCCAAACGCGACGCTTTCAGCCGTGATCGAGGGGACTTTCCAGCTGCTGCGGCTCAGATCTCGAGAGGAAGCGGACCGGCGCGAGAACCCGACGGTCCGCGGTCGAAAAAACGACGACAGGCGTTGACCTCCCCTGACCTGGGCGGGTCAGCCTTTGGTTCTTTTCCGCCACCGCCTCCTGGAACGCCTGCGCCTCCTGCGGGGCGGCGAAGTTCAGGCCCACCTGGCAGTCCTGCGGCAGAGGAAAGAGCGGCGTTACGCATGGGCGAAGGCCGGCGTTGGGGGGGGGCGGGCGAAGCGTGGGTGGCTCACGTCTGCAGCGAAGGTGTGAAAGTAGAGCTTTGGCGTCGAGTAGACGAGCTGGTTGTAGAGCTCCTGCTCCCAGACGAGCCTGCCCGCCTGCGGAGAGCTGGGGTTAAGGCGGGGGTCGGGGGGGTCGGGGGTCGGGGGGGGGGGGGGCATTTTACCTTCAGGTCAAACATCCGTATGAAGTAGGAGCGCTGGGGGTTGTCCTTGACGAAGCACACCACGCCGGTGTGCTGCAGGCTCCACGAGGAGGGGCTGTGAGGGAGCGCCATGTACAGCTGTGCCACCGCAGAGGCCATCGACTTTAACACACACACACACACACACACACACACACACACACACACACACACGGTCAGAAAACACACGCTGGAGCGTTTTGTTTTTCGAGCTGACATGTCAGTGAGATGTTTTGTGGTCGGGGTTCGACTTCCTTCTCTCTGCCTACAGAGCTGAGTGTGTGTGCGTGCGTGTGTGTGAGGGGTGTGTGAGAGCGACACCAGCCCAAACAAGCCCGTCGAAACATGGCTTGTTTCGACGGCGTCCCCCCCGCCCCGCCCCTGACAGCAGAGGAAGCGACGGCTCAGCCGCCATTTCCTGCCTCTCTGATGACCTCACGCCAACCTTCGATCCTCGCCGGGGGTTAAACATCTGAAATGAAGCGTCAGATCCACCGACTCGGGCGTCCGTTCGACAGCTTGACCTGCCTCCGAACTGGGAGGTCGATAACCGTAGTACCAAACAAAACATTTTAAGCAACGAGTGATAAGTTTGTGGTTCTTCCACCTCAAAGGAGGACGTTCTTTATCACACACTGAGCTGACTGATGCTTAATATTAAAAAAAAAGCCTTCATATCGACTTTTGATCACCGACTCGACACATTTAACGCTCTGGTGTCGACTTGTGAACTCGAGCAGTTTATTCTCGAGTTGCACCAGTTAAAATGAGGATGTTAACCCCCCCCCAACCCTGCCCCGCTCGCCTCAGAACTTACAGCACACCTTCTGCCCAACAGCTCCTCCAGCTTCTCGTTCTCCTGCGGGCTCAGCAGGGAGCTGGGGGCCCCCTCGGCCCTCGACTTGGTCCCGCGGCTCATGGCCTCCGACTGTGGCCCCGGATCAGACCTGCACGGGTGGAAAGGGGGGGTGTGGTTGGAGGAGTGGGGGGGGGCGCTCGCGGGCGTCGGAGCGCAGGAAGTCCCTCTTCTGTCTTTCTGCTCGAAGTCAGAACAGGAAGCGGCAATTTTCTGACACCCTCTTTTGGTCTTTTCGGTGTACGCGGAGGCATGCGCGCTACTTCCATCTCGCTCTCTCCGCGCGAGGCGACTCCTCGCTTTCGAAAAAAAAAAAAAAACCAGCAAACCCAAGAGCTTCTGTACAACTGAAGGACACATTTTATTGACAGACAATCATGAAATATAATTTAAAAATATACAGGGTGAACTCGGAAAAGTTCAACACAGACGGGTTTGTTTAAAAACTATGAGTGGACTTCGTTATATACACATTTAAAGTTCCTGATGGACTCAGACCTGAATGAGTTGCGTAAGAGTCGTGATTCTTTGGTTGGCAGTGAGGTTCTGTGATTGTCAGCAACTGTTCGACCTTCGCGGATAGCAGCACTACGGGTGGGGGGCGGGGCTTTGCTCTCGTACGTATCAAAAAAAAAAAAAAAAAAAAAAATACAAAAGGTCGCCTCGGGCTGGGGGTCGAAGGCGGTGACCTTTGAGGAGGCGTCGGGCGACGCTTCAAGTTTCGTCGAATTTCAAATAGTTTAAGAAATGTTAACCACGCGTGGATGCTGCAGGAGGGGGGGGTTCGGCCCCCCCGCAGGCGAAGAAAAGCGGCTCGTGGCAGCAACGACTTTCTTGGTAGAGGCGGGATTTAGCGGTGACGGAGCCGTCGCCCCCCCGGCGCTCGAGTCGCGGCGCTCTCCTTTCGTTCCGTGACTCCGTCTCCCGGCCGCCGCTCCGAGGTTCCTTCAGAACGCGCCGGGTTGTGTGTCCTCCCCCCTCCTCGTCTTTTTTTTCTTTTTTTTAAAAATTCTTCCGCAGGTTCTCTGCGCGCTCCCTCGCTTCGTGCGGCCGAGCTCTCGGCAGATCGGGGGGTTGGTTTGGTGGCGTGGGGGGATCTTTGGTTGGCGTTCTGTCTGGAGCGTTTCCGGTCAGCCGGAGGGTTTTTATTTATTTATTTTTTTTAATGTCCACCTCCGCTTCGGGACTCTCCGGTCACCCAGTCAGTGATGATGAACGATAAACTCATGACCATGAAGATGAAGCCCAGGGCAGCAAAGCACATGGCCTGAAGGAAGAGGGGGGGGGACACGTTAAACGACATTTTACAGGTAAATAGATCCTCTGGCGGAGGGACTGGGCGGTACCTGAATCTTCGATTTGGACATCAAGGGCTCCTGCTCTTCGGGAACGATTCGGACGTAGAAGATTCCGGGTAGGATGAAAATGAGGCTGGGGGCCGAGGTGGCTCCTAAGGGGGGGGAGTCCAAACAGAGAGGGTGCATTTAGAGACGCGAGGGCCCGACGCGGCCGCCTCCGCCGTCCCGACCGCTCACCGATGATGCCGAAGATGTCTCGGATGGAGGGCACAAGGATGACGAGCAGGTTGACCACGAAGATGAGGCAGAAGGCGATGCCGATGTGTACGGACCAGCGGAAAGGTTTGTCGGGGAAGAGGATCTGCAGCAGGGCCCTGCGAATCTGCATTGAGAAGAGGGCTAAATGAATAACAACGCAACGAAATAGCGATTCAACATTTTAGAGGTAATGTTATAATAGTTTTCATGAGTTCATTAAATCGACCAAACTTATTTGTCTCGGCCAGATTTTAATCTAGACAGAGCAAACACTTTATTTGGAGTGTGTTTTAGCTGGTTCCTGGAGGCCGTTGCGCGCCGCCGCCGCTAGAGGGCGCCGCCCGCTATGTTTATTCTAGCAGACAACGCCCTCCACGTCCACACTGTCAGACCTGAAGCACACGCACCTCAACAGGACAAACATTCTAGCCGGAAATCTTACGAATCCGACAACGCGGATCTTTTCTGGGAGAATGAAATAATGCAGAAATGTTGAGCGGAGGTCCGATTTCAGACCCGCTGAGGACAGGGTTCAGAATCAGACTCAAAACCAAAGAGGGGAATCGGATCAGAGCCTTTATCACTTCTGTGAACACGCAAGATGAAACGGTGGAAGGACCTGTGGGGGATCCTTGCCCACTCCCTAATTAGGACACCGCTCGTCTGAAAGGCAATGTGTGGGAAAGGAGGGGGGGGGGGCAGGACTAGGTGTGTGTGTGTGTGTGTGTGTCAATAGCAACAGTCGCCCAAGAAGGACTAACACGGTCCGGCCACATGAGCTCTGGGCGTCACCGCGGCTCGTCCGCGTGGAGCTCCACGCCTCAGCTCTTCCCAGACGCATCTGCTGCGCGACCTCGGCGCGAACCCGCTCCCGCCCGCGAGAGCACACCCGCCGGTTCTGCCGTCCTCTGGCGGTCCGCGGAGCCCCCGGGCGGCGAGTGCGAAAGACCCGGTTCCCCGACGGCCTGGAGCAGAACCGTGCACACGTGGCCTGGCGGAGGACCTCAGCAGGGTCCCTCCCTCGGAGGGGGGAGGAGTCAGCGGTCCTGGCGCTGGGCAGCGGCCTCGCCTGACCCTCTCCACCTCTCCCAGTCTACCGGCCTTCCCCCTGACCTCGCCGTGCTCCCGGCGCCGCGCTGAACGGCGCACACGCACACTCCCCAGAGGAGCTGCGGGACCCGGAGCACCTCCCAGTTCAAACCGGGACCTCCCCCCCCCCCATCCGCCTTTCAGGGCTCGAAGATGAGCTGAACTTGACGCGGGTGACTCACTGGGAAGAGGACCACGGGGACGGTGAGGGTGACGGCCACCAGCACGGCCAGACGCACGCAGAGGACGTGGACGTCCAGGGGGTCCACCTGGCTGTACGTGTGCAGCAGCTCCGACTCCACCGCGCCTGGAGGGGGAGGGAGGGAGGGGGGTGTGAGGGAGGGGGGTGAGGGACAAAACAAACTCGCCCTGGCCGCGACAGATGTGTACGGGCGTTACCGTAGAAGGTGAGGTAGCCGAACAGGGCGGTCAGCAGGTACATGACGAACATGGCCAGGATGGAGATGTTGGCGACGTTCTGCATGCGCTTCTTGGTGGCGCTGGAGGGAGAGGAAGGGGAGACGGGACGTGAGGACGCGCGCGCTACCCGTCGCTGCTGCGGCAGCTGAAAACTACGACGGCACGTCTGGAAACGCGGCTGCTGCCGCCGTCGGTAGCATCGACTCTACCTGAGGAAAGGCGAGTTTTAGGGACTTTAAAGGCTCTCTAAGGGGGTTTCGGTTGTCAAGGAATTTGTCTAGATTTGTGTTAGAAGAAGAAGAAAAAGAAGAACCGCTTTGTGTAACGGGAAGAAGAGAAGTGGACACAATTTCACACGTAGTTTTAACACCTTTTGCAACAAAGACACGTTTGAACCCCCCCTCACGGGCCTTTGTGTAGTCGTAGTTGTGTAGTCGTACAGTGGTGTCGTACTGAACTTACTCTCGGAGCTCAGTGTAAATGGGGAGGACCTCGGGGTGGCACACGAAAGCGAAGGCCAGAATGGGGATGGTGTACGCCGTCTGAAACCGAAACACGCCAGAGGTCAGCGAGCGAACCCCCCCCAACGGGGGAAGAAGAAGGAGGAGAAAGTAAACGAGGAGAAGCGCTCCAAACCTGAGAGTTGGCGGTGAACATCTTGGCCTCGCAGAAGTCGTCCGTGATGTTAACGACGCCGTGGTGCTCGTCCAGCGTTATGTTGCTGTGCTGATCGTGCAGCGGGCACTCGATGTTGAACCGCTTGTAGATCACCTGCGGGGGGGGGTCCAGAGTTCAGCGCAGGTCAGCACGCCGAGGGGGTCGGCGCCTTCGCCGAGACTCACCGAAATGAGGAAGAACACCATGCAGGAGAGGGAGAACCCGCTGGTGTAGCCCAGGTAACCTGCAGGGAGACCGGGAGGAAGTTACACGGACAAAAACGGGAAAATACGAGAGCGCAAAAACAAGGCGGATGTGAGGATGCGCATGAGAGAAAACGTGGAACGAAAGACAAAACGTGAGGACAGAAAAAACAAAACATACCGAGTTGTTTCATGACTGCGAGAGGAAGGATGACGCAAGCACTGACAATGATGATCAGGTAGTTTCCATTCAAGAACCACTCTCTATGAGACATTCAGACAGACGGGCATCGTCAGAAACCGCATTCTGCACCGTGGGGGGGGCAGAGTGTGTGTGTGTGTGTGTGTGAGGGGGGCTCACCCAGTGTTTTCATGTTTGCTGAGGAAAGCCTGGATGACCAGCGGCAGCTCCGACTTGACGATGAAAAGGTAGCTGGACATGGCTGGAGGGCGAAAGGAACAGTGAGGGAGTCGGCTGGGCGCCGGGGGCGGGCGCGCGGGGGGCGACAGCCGCAACCGTACCTCCGATGTTGTGCACTGTAATGATGCAGGCGGCCAGCATCATCCCCGGGGGGCCGAATGCCCGGTTCCCGAGCTGCTCGTAGGCCCGGATGCCTGGAATACCGAAGACACTCAAGTTTAGGCGCGCGCGAAGAACGGTCGGATACGCACGAGGCGGGTGCGGACTTACCGACGACGCCGGCGCTTTTCAGCAGGAGGTGGATAGAATACGCGGACAGGATGGCGATGGAGACGAGGAGGATTCTGAAACACACCCCCCCCAACTTTGTTATTCATACTTCAGAGATTAACATCGGTGAACGCACGCACACGTGAGCAGGCAGCCTTAAAAATGCGGCTCGACTTCATCATCATCGCGGCCTTGTTTTAGTCCCTCCCCCCCCCCACTCGATATGCCCCCTCGCCCGCGTGGCGAGCAGTCTCCCCTTTATCATGGTCAAACACGTGCGAAGTCGACTGCATCGTGCAGGCAGCCCACGTTGCCCCAGTGTGGCCGGCAGCATATACGTAGGTAATCAAATCCGACCCCCCCCACACACACACACACACACACACACACACTCACACACATATGTTTGAGGTCGGGGGCTTAAAATATCCCAGTGATCACACTGGGAGCGTGTTTTCCAGAATCTCTGCTCATGGAAAATCAGCTTGTTAAGTCAATGAAGGTAATTTTCACGTTATTTACTCACTTTAAAAAAAAAAAAGTAGCAGCACTGAGAGCGAAGTAAACAGGTAACGCACACTGTTCAATATCGGGACAACCGTTGGAATGTGATTTTCTCTTTTCCTATTTTTGTGCACCAGCCCACAAACGGGTGGTTACAGTCTAAATAAAAGAGAAAGGCAGACGCTGTCCAGCTGACCCCCTGAGCCTCGCAGCACAAGACTGATCCAGGCAGGCGTGTCCTGGATCTGATGAGGCTATTTTTAACCCTTTCAATCTGATTTAGGCGAGCTGCATATGTTTGAGTTCCCACGTACCTCCTGAAAGATCGGGTTTCGCCTGCATGTGGCTGGGACGGGCAGTATTACATCGAGACTCGCACAGGTAGACCCCCCACCCCACCCCACCCCAACAAACACATACACCTGCTACCATAAATATAACTGTCTGGAACATCACATGGAGCCACAAGGTCACAAAAACAACACTTCACTTGCGTCTGAAATAATGTTAGTACTCTGTGGAGGCTTGTTTTGGGGATTAAACACAATTTGCTCCAGAGAGCGTGGCCATTTCCAGGCTCATTTCCATGACGACTCTCAAACCATCGCCATAACCATCTCAACTAATTGCCTTTTCCCCAAACCAGACCAGAAGCATAATTGTAGCGCGAGTCTCAACCCTCAAAACGGCCTTTTCGGATTCAACCGGCAGCCAAACTCCCCTAACAACGGCTGTAAAAATGACCCCGCTGGCCACGTAAAGGCTCAAACTGGAGTGTTTAGATAATGCGATCACAACGGGACTCCGTCATACTCACAAAAAGAGGATGATGCCCGTGTTGGACATGGCGAAAGCCAACCCCAGGATTCCGCTTCCCATGATGGCGTTGCTGAGGTTGAAGACCGACATGCCGAATGAAGTCTTGCCTTCAAACTGTAATTGGAGCAAAAGGCCCGGGTGGCGTTAGAGGTTCTCCGGTCCACAGCGACACCGAGCCAGCCGGCGGGCACTCACGTCGGTGAAGCGTACGTCCTTCTTGGTGCCGCTTTTGTGGGGGAGGAACTCCTCTTGCTCAGCCAGAGCCTCGACGCCATCGAAGCTGCAGGGGGGAGCGTCGGTGGCGGAGCATTAGAGGCCAAAGCCTTATTTCTGACGCCGACGAGGGCCGGTCCACCTACCTGTCATCCACGGCGTGCCCGTTCATCTTCTGAAGCTCCATCCTGGTTTCCAGTTGCGGGACTTTGCAGGGTTTGATTTCCCGACCTCCTCAGGTTATAGCCTGGTGGTACAGACACACGCGCTCACGTGGTGGTCATGTGATCTACACTTTGAATGCTCGTGGTATGAAGGCACAAACTTTGCATGAGAAGGTGGAAAGACCTGAATGTTCTTTCTTCCCTCTTAAAGTTTAAATACAAACAATCACCTTGAATGATTATATGCCCCATGTTTTACCAACAGAAGTGCACAGGCTTCAGCGGCGGGGCCATATTTAGCGAGTCTTGGGCCCCGCACCGCTGTCATTCTTTTAAATGCCAAGGAAAACACGAATGCTGCTTTTTATACATCCGTCCTCTCCAACTCCTTCATCACAGATGAGGTTTAAGGCACATTCCTCAAATACTTCCCAGCCGAAGGGTTTACAACCCTGTGACGAGAAAGCTTTAAAATGTTGTCGGGGGACTTAGGTTGCTCTAATCTGCACAGGCCACGTAGAACTGGCATGGGCCGACTCTGGGAATGAGCGTAGGTCTGCGCTCCTGCCACGAGGTCATGGGATACTCGCTTCCACACGAGTCAAGCTGCCTCGGGATTTTCACATGCGACCCCTGAAGACGCGCCGACCCAACAAAGGCTCGTTCCTTCAGAGCTTCACACACACACACACACACACACACGCGCGCGCAGCACAAAGCTTTTCTATTCCTACGCCCGCCGATGGACGCGAACCTACAACATAAACAAAGGCTTCCTGTGTGAACGGTCAAATTTCAGCTAAACACAGAGTAGCACGCTGTCCCGAGGTCAAGCCTGGTTACAGTCACTTTCTTTAGCGACGTACCTGTTGATTTTTCCACAGCCTGCTGCCAACAACGACCACAGGCATGCAGCTCAAACGCCATAAACGTATGCATTTCTCACTGAGGTATAAGCTTTTTTTTTTTTTGAGCAGACAAACCTGGAAATCTGAAACTAGATTTCCTTCCTACACAAACCAGCCCAGAAGTAGTGGTAGTAGTAGTAGTAATAGTACTTCTCTACTCTTTATTTGGTGTCTTTCCAAATGTCCGCCTCATTACCTTTTACAAATTAAGTGCTGTAATCAGAAACTAGTGTGTGTTGCGCTCAATAATCGGACTCAGAGAGCCGCACATTTACGCACAATCCTCAGTGTGCACATGGTTTTTTTGTCTGATGCAAGAGCGGCTCACTATTGACAGTTAGCCCTACCCTTTTCTTCCCCATCTAAAAGGCAAGGAGACAGCAACTTACCCCCGGGCTCAAGGAACTATGATCGCTCTCTGTGTTTGAAAACTGATAAATCCGCGGGCAAGCTGACTGGAAGTTTATTTTAATTCTCTCGCAGTGTTTATATATAGATTGGTTCTGAGGAGTCTCTCCAAATCCCCTTGAAAGTGTGAGCGAATGGAGGGAAGAGAAGGAAGAGTGAGATTAGCCTGTGGGAGGGAGCAAGGGAGGGAATGGAAACACCCATATTAACCCTTTAATGAGCGAGCCGCAGGTAGGCGGCGGAGTGAAGGGGACCTCTCAGCAGGTACTCTCACCTGGTGAGACATGTTGAGGCTTCAATGAGACCCAGCCACCCCCCACCAACACACACACACATGCAATGGTGGTCCTGCTGTTCATATATGCGACAGATTACCATGTCTTTACCCGCTAGAATTAAACCGAGGAAGGTGTGATGGGAGGGGCCACAGGGCAGGCAAGCAGTTTGCATCCAAATGGAAGCCACAGTGATGGTAATTAGCTTAGGAGATAAGTGCTTTTTTAAGATTGCACACATGTGATAGTGCTTAAGAGGGGAAGCGTCGCTCATGTCCGCGCGCTTTCATGCCAAGAAAACCAAAACAAAGGCTGACAAACGTCACGCAGCTTTACGTAGATTAGGGTCACCGGGCCCAGTTTCCGTTGACTGATAAAGGCTGACCTAACTGACATATGTGGCCCCCCACCCCCCATGCACACCCAAGAAACACCCGTGCTGGCTTTATCTCGCCAGGACAACAGGTTTCCCCAGAGATGGCCGATCTGACGAGCGCAAACGTGGGAAAGAAAAGCAGAAGGACAGCTGCTTTTGCTGGAGGGGAGAGCCACGGATGCCTGCAGCACCTAAAGTGTTAAAGTATTTGGTATTCGGTGTCCTTCAGGAGAGATTCTGGACACAAGGACATTAATTTACGAGCGCTGCACACAGGAATCTCAGAAGGAAGAACGGCAGTCTTCAAAAAATCGGAATGATGATCTGTGAAGGAAGAGATAGCCTCAGCCGCACTAAAGTCATAAAGTTATAAACCAATAATGATTTGGAATATAACAAAGCGCCCGGCGCGGGATTGTAAACTTGATCGGCATCAGGGCATAATTCTGCGTTATTTTTGAACCAGAGTTACAGCATGTGGAGCCATGATGATCCCTCATTTCAGGGGTGTTTTATTCCAGCCGGGGGGGTCACGAAAAAGGACAGAAGCAAATAAGAACATACAATCTCCAGCTGTCAAGTTAAAAAAAATCTGAATCTGCAGCTCAGAGCCAGCGGAGATAAAACTTTTTTTTTTTTCATATCTGCATCGTAGGAGTGGAAAAATGAAACAGCTGGTCTACTCACCAAGTCTGCAGTGACAGTCGGGGAGGGATGTCCTCGCTCTCAACAAGTATAGCAGTTGGTTCAGGTCCAAAGGGGGTGTAGGGGGAAGGGATTGGGGGGCATCCTGCCATGTCACAGACCAAGCCACTCCCCTTCCTGCCGACCGACCAGGCCCCACATGGACCTCATGTGCTCCTCCAACATCCTGCAATCTAATAATACCTTCATGGACTCTGTCAGGGTTGACCCTTGAGATGAGGATTAATGTGAGTAAATGTAAACGTTGCGTAAATCACCCTCGTGCCACCCACACGGCTGAACTGCTGCTGGATACAGATGTGTCCTCAGATTCCAGCCCCGCTTCAGCGCGTCGCTGCTACGGGACGTTTTATGTTGCCATCTAGTGGATGCACAGATCTCAGAGTATCGGGGGTGCAGTGGCCGCAAGGCAGGAAAGGTTTGGGGTTTGATCGATGACCCGGAGCCCGTGTTGGCGCTCTGTGGGTACGCCAGTGTCCTCCCACTGCCCTCAGACGTGTGATTGGCGTCCTCACCCTGTGAGGGACAGGTTACTATTTTTAGCATCATAATTATTCGTATCGTTTTGGTATTCATTAAAAAATGAATCGCATACCTCTTTACACACGCAATCCCTCCCAGCTGCGTGCCTTATGGATTTTAAGAACCAAATTAACCCAAACTCGGGGTAGAAACTATCATCTTTATTGAGTATCTGATAACAAAACTGATCATTAAAAATTCAAGATATTTTCCAGTCCTTGATGATGTTTTGGGTTTTAGTGCTACTGTGGAAAAACAGGTCCGAATAAGTCAAATAGACATCTCATTTCCCTTTGTCAACCCACGCAAAGAAGTTGCAGCGCGCGTCGGGGTTGGAGGCATGTCCTTGAGGATGAGCGCACACGAAAAACTGCCGGCCCATGTTTGGCCCTTCTTTTTTCACAGTTCGCAGCACGCACGCTTCCCCGTGGGCCTTGCAGGACGGCGGCGGGGGCGGGCCGTGCAGCACCGACTTCCAAAACGCTGACGACGGGTCCCTCTTCGCAGCGGGCCGCGGGCTCGAGCGCGTCGCCTGCGCGCGCTGTCCGTTCTCCTCCGTGCCCCCGCCGCAGGGCTGAGCGCCGTCGCCGCGCTCCGTGTCCGCCCTGTGCACGACAGAGACATCCTCGGCCGCCGTCGAGGCTGCCTGGGAGATTTGCGGCGGCGCGGGGTCCAACGGGGGCCGTTTCTCACACTGGCTGACAGGTGTGTCAACAGACGCAGGGACATTTGTGACTTTGGGTTTAAAAAAGGACAGCAGGCTTCCCTGCGGGTGTGAGGGAGGCTTCACAGTCTTGGTCTTTTTCCCCTTCGGGAGAGGTGAATCTGACTTTAATGACCTTTTCTGGCCCAGTCCTGTGTGCAACGGGGTTTAAATTTTCCCTCTTTTCCTCCTCTTCCTGAGATCCAGGCAGGGGATTCCCGCGCTCGGACAGTCCGGGTCTCTGTCCCGCCTTGACAAAGAAGCGGGAGAGCTTCTGCTGCTTGCCTGCAAACTCTGGCAGGTAGCGGGTACAGAGGGGCGGAGGCTTAGAGGCAGGGACGAGAGAGCAGCTCAACTGGCCCCACACGGGGCAGTGGTCCGACCCCTCCACCTCGGGCATGATATCCGCCGCCTCAAAGTGGTCCGAGGCCAGCCGCCGGTTTGCAAATATGTAGTCGATCCGCGTGCCGTAGTTGGTCTGCCGCGCCCCCGTGAGCGTGGACCAGCACGTGAAGGCGCTGGCGCGGGTTGGGTGGAAATAGCGAAACATATCCACGAAGTTCCCGCCTTGGCCAGGATGCGGATGTGTTGAAATTACCTCCGAAAATTGAGCCGGGTCCTCATCGCTCTCTTCCTGTTCCTGCCCGGCACCACGCAGGAAAACATTCAGCCATTTCCTTCCAGGATTTTCATCAAAATCCTCCTGAGGATTTAAGTTAACAAAAGAGCGATTCAGGCTTTATTCACGAACTGGGATACAGCCCGCACATGTGTCCGGAACCTTTAATCTCTTTATCGTAATATACATTTCATATACATTAACATGTAATATCACTGGAGAAGTAGTTAATTTGTGATATTATCTGCATTATTAACACCACCTTGGCGCTAAACTATCAACTCTATAGTGGCCGCACACGCCCAAAACGACTCTCTGCATTAATATTAATATTTCCCTTATTAATACAAAAGAATTGTGCCCACATTACAACATTTACTCACAGTATCACTGGGGTCACAGTGGTCGATTCGCTGGTGAGATGTATTTATATCTCCCAAAACAATCACATGGCTGAAAAACACGAGTGATTTGAAATATCAGAGGGCGATGATGCAGACAAACGCGCTCTCTGTGCGTCGGTAGTTGTGTAAACTCTCACCTCCCGTCTTTCAGGATAGCCTCAGCTCGACACTGAAGCAGCTTGTAGAACTGTAACTTGAACTGCTTTCGCTCCGGCTTCTCAGGGTCAGCTCGAGGACAGTAAACGTTGATCACAGTAATAGCTTCCTCTTTGCCCTGACAACTGAGGCAGTAAACAATGGAACAAAGCCAATTAAATTCTCACTTCCTACGCTCTAAAGTGAGGTTTTAATGAACTGGTTTGAAATATGTAAATGGTTCTACGAGTGCAGATGGCCAGGCCCACTCTCTGTGACAAGGTGAGCACAGGTATGGAGCTCCAAGGCATCAGGTATCAGCTCCAAGAATATTACACCCACCTGACTTTGTGCTTGGTGATGACCGCTCGGCCCTCGTTGTCCAGCAGTTGCAGCTCTTCCCTGCAGAACTCGGCCTGGTCACCGTAGCATCCCACAGCCTCTTCGTGGCTGGTGAGCAGACCTGTGAGACCTTCCTCGGCAGCAGACGGAGTGGCTGCATCTTTGCAGTAAGTGGCAACCCCTGCACAGGCAGACAGGTCCATTATTGTTGTTATTATCGTTTGCAGGGCTTCCATTTGCCTTGCATTTAGCATCACAAAACGTTTGAAACAATGCAAAACAACAGATCAAGTATAGGTTCATTGGCTCTCGTTTGGTCCAAGTAAACAGCAGAAACGAGGAAAGAAAACTTTAACAAAACCAAATGCACAAAAAGTAGATTAAGATCATGTAATTAAACCTGAGTAGCCGCTGCGTCCTCGACTGTAGCTGAAATAGGAGTTGTACCCGTCTACAATGGCGGTTCTTTCATCGAGCAGGTCTCCTGTGGAGGAAAAGACGAGAGTTTAAGGCTTTATGCCGTTAAAAAAGCACTCTTATCCAGGCTGCAGTGGCTCCACGCTGCATCACAGCCCGCCAAACCGGCCACTCACTCGTCACTTTCGTCTCTTGAACGCAGATAATATCTGCGTCCAGAGAGTCGAGGGCGTCTTTAATGCCACCTCTGAACGCGCGTATGCCATTTATGTTCCAGGTAACGATCCTCATTGTGAAAATCGGCGTTTTATAGCGGCACAAGCGTGAATATTCATAATATTTTTTTTACTGTTACCGGAAGTACAAAGGAAGAGCCCGGCGCGCAACCGGAAATGCTTGACTTACTGATAATTACGCGTTTATTTCGCGTTTATTGATTGACTACATTTTTCCTATCGTTATTTTGGTTGTTGGAAACAGGTAATAGTGTTGTCGGACCAGGATAGTTGACACAAACAATAACGCTCGACGTAGTTGCAGTGACCAGAGCGGCCGCCGGGGGGCGCAGCCGCCGCGCCGTCCCGCCGAAGCCCGGGAGGACCGAAGAAGAAGAAGAACAGAGGCGTCGGAGGAGCGGCAGCGTCGGCGGGTCTCCGGAGCTCCGCAAACACCCCCGGGACGACCGCAGACACCCCCGGGGCGGACGGCAGACACCCTCGGGGCGGACCGCAGGCACCCCTGGGGAGGACCAGAGAGGCGGGGAGGCCACCGGCCACCGGCCCCGTTCGGAGGAGCCCGCCCGGGGAGGTGAGCTAGCGGCCGCCGTTAGCGAGCGCGGTCGGCGGGCTCCATCCGAGCCGGAGGGAGGGAGGGGGGGGTTAGAACACCGTCTCCTCTGAACCCCCCCGCGGCCAGAAACACCCTTCGACCCTCCGGGTGTCGGCTGTGGAGGGGGGGGGGGGTCGGTGGGTCGGGTTGTCGGACGCAGGGAGCCGGAGAGGTTCTGCCCCCCCACCCGGAGGACCAGGGAGGCTCTGCCCCCCCCCCAGGGACCAGAGAGCCGGACAGAGAGGTTCTGCCCCCCCCCCCAGGGACCAGGGAGCCGGACAGAGAGGATGCATAAACCCTCTCTGCCCCCCCCTCCCGCTTTAAACACGTCCAAGCCCCACCAGCAGGTCCGCAGGACCGGCTCGAATTCCATGCTTGCTCGAGGTCCAAACGGACGTGATCCCTGAAAGAGCCGCAGCCTCACCGTTGGGTGTTTCATTATGAAGAAGGACCTGTTCTCCCGCCGGTCAGAGTTAATCTGGGCCTGCGGAAGGTCATCTGGTGTCGCAGTGTGATTTATGAAAGGCCCTGCTGGTTTCCCACGCCTTCTGCTGACTGCTTCACGGAGTATAAATCTCCCTGTTCCTGTTTTTCTTTTGTTCTTCTTCAAGTGATGAGAGTGGAGGTGTGAGGCAGCCCCAGAAGAACCTCGACAGTCAAGCGGGAGGTCGGCGAGGATGCTGGAGGCGGACGCCGACCCGGCGGGTCAAGCGGCGGAGGGAGACGAGGAGGAGGTGGAGATGGAGGGCCGGGACCTGAAGGCCGAGGTGGTGCGGCTGACGCTGGAGCTTCAGGAAGCCACGGAGGAGAAGCTGCAGGCGGCCCGCTACGGCCTGGTGGTGCTGGAGGAGAGTGCCGCCCTCAAGATGAAGCACAGGCAGCTGGAGGAGGAACACGAAGCCCTCAAAGAGGAACTGCAGCGGCTCAGAGAGGTGGGAACGGCAGTAAAGCCGCTAAGAACCAAAGTCCTCCCTCGCTGCCTGACCCGGCTGGAGAGCAGCTGAAACTCAATATTCTCCTGGAGGTTGAATTTCCCGTGTTTACGGCTTTGGTCGATGAGTGTCACAGAATACCGAACAATACCGCTTGGCTTCATGGCGTTGAACCAGAATAACGTACAATTAAATTAGAGAGTGGACAAATATGTCACATGTGAGATCATTATAGAATAACTGATGCGTTTAAATAGTGGTGTTTTTAATTATCACTGCTCCTGTAAGGCCGCAGGAGGGGGAGAACTTTTGCTTTCTTTTTATAATCAAGCTGTATAAGCCTCTCTTTCTTGGCAGTGCAGTGGCCTAAGCTTTACCCGGGTTCATTCAGACTCGGCGTTAATGAGCAGCCTTGTATAACGGCGCACAGATGTTCAGTTGAGCGAGCTTAGCAGCGCATTCGTTTAACACCTGAATGTATAATTATGTCGTCGTTCGTGCATAATGACCCAGTGTTGCAGATTACAGCAAGCTGTTAAAACCGGGGGGAAAAAATGTAGCATTGTAACGTACATGCTGTTGTCAGCACGGCCTTGACCTCACCCTTAAAAATCTGCCTGCAGGCATTCGCGGATTCTGTGAGCAGCCAGAAACGTGCAGCTGCTGACGGAGAATGCCGGGAGGAGTGCTTGCTGCAGGAGACTGCTTCCAAGGAGGCTGCCATGGCAACGCGCATTGAGGAAGTCCAGGCCGAGCTGAAGCAAACGCGGCTCGCTCTGAGCAATGCACACGCAGAAATCGATAGACTCGGTGTTTTCTCCACCCAGTTAAAGAAGGTATCAGATGTCAGGGATGGCAACTGCATCCTGGTTCTCCTCTGCTGCTGCTCCCTATAATATCATCATAACCTGAATGTTCTGAAAATCCTCTTTCCCACAATTCCCACTGTGAGATGAACGCGTCGTTATATTGAAATGGTAATTAAGGATTGACTGTGATCTCTTTTCTTAAGGAGTGTGAATGTCTGGAGGCCGAGAAGGGCCACATGAGGGATGAGATGAAGGAATATAAAATACGCGAGCTGCGCCTGCTGCAAGACAACGCTGAGCTGGAAGAGGAGAACATTTCGCTGCAGAAACAAGTGTCTGTGCTGAAGGAAAACCAGGCCAGTCAGCGCTCAAACGAATTAGCAACATTCCATTGGGTTATGTGGAACTAGTAATCTTCCTTTATATTTGTTAATGCCTCAACACATGTATATTCAAATGTAGCTGCTCAGTAGAACAGGGAGAATCCATTTTTTAAGGCAAACATTTATCTAACTTAAGAAGACCTATGGAATGTTCTCTGAAGTGATAACAGTACACAGTGCTCAGTTAAAGTTCAAGTATATTGTGTGACTCAATATGTAGTAAGTCCAGACTGAAAGCTTGTGGTCTTTATGACAAACAGGTTGAGTTTGAAGGGATAAAGCTGGAGCTGACGCAGAAGAACGATGAGCAGGAGGAGCTGCGAGGTCAGCTGGATGAGGCGGCCAGGCTGAGGGAGATTGCAGAGAAGCAGCTGGACGAATCTCTGGAAGCCCTGAAGGAGGAGAGGGAGCAGAAGAACAGCCTGAGACGAGAGCTCTCCGCCCTGACCCTCAACCCCTTCGATGCTGTCGGGAACCTGGAGCTCCACCTGGACCAGCTGGACGACAGTCAGGAGGAGGGGAGAGGGTGCGGGAGGGAAGGGGAGGCTGAGGACCAGGACAGCGGCTTCAACAACGGCTCAGCTCCCGGCTCTGCTCACCCTCCTCATTTAGGGGGGTCAAAAAACAACGGCCTCATCCACCGTTACTCCACCCCACGCAACAGCGACGTGTTCCTCCGTTCACCGGCCTCTGGGCTGGTGTCGGACCTGCTGAGCGAGCTGCAGTTTTCAGACAGCCAGAAACTCAAACAACAGCTCCTGCAGGTAGGCCGCAGCACCTCTGTCACTCGGTTGTAGCTTTAAAAACGACTACCTGACGGCCACCTACTTTAGTCTCGTTTGCTGTTATTGCTGCTTTGAAAATAGAGGTCACATCACAGGGCAATATATAATTCATGAGACACTTAAATGGGGGGGGTTGGGCCGTCAAGCTGCTTCTGACCAGATGTTGGGGAAGCAAGACAGAATAGGTGCCTCCACCGTGCATTAAAAATGCATTAAATGAAAACGTAAATGGGGGAGAAGTGAGTAATACGGACAGCTCTCTTTGTCTTAACAGAATCATTATTGATGGGCAGGGGTCATAGTTAACCCTTTCCTAAGGGTCAGGGTGTATTCAAGGGTGGAGGGCCTTGCTCAAAGTAGTAGTGGCGCTGGTCTTTGTCCTTATGCAGCATTGCTGATAAATGTGATAACATTCAAAAATATGTGTGTTCAGACGGAGCGTGAGAAGACCAACCTGGTTGATAAGGTGGAGGAGCTGCAGATGCAGCTGGTGATGTCCAAACAAGCGCTCAGCCAGCAGGAGGACAAAGTCGGATCTCTCACCCAGCAGCTGGAAGCTGCGAAGAGCGGTCAGCAGGAGGCAGAAGACAACGGGGACCAAAAGTCGGAGAGCGCGGTGTTCGAGTATGAGGTCGACACCAAGGGCAAGGAGGTGCTGGAGGCGCGCATGCGGTCAGCCAGCGAGGAGCTGCTGAAGCTGAGAGACGAACTCACCCAGGCCGGAGCTCGCTACAACACCCTGGAGCAGCGGTACAAGCAGGAGAAGGACCGCTGGAGGGCGGAGGCCCAGGACCTGGCCGACAAGATCCGCCAGTGCATCAAATCCAGCAAGCAGGACCAGGAACGCATCGGCGAGCTGGAGAAGGAAATCGGAGCCACGCGTAAAGTGGCGAGCGATTCGGAAGGGCACCTGAGCGTCGCCCAGGAAGAGCTGCTGGCCTTCTCCGAGGAGCTGTCCATCCTCTACCACCACATCTGCGTGTGCAACAACCTGACGCCCAAGCGAGTCACGCTGGACTACTACCGCGACGGCGCCAGGGCGAGTGCGCGGAAGTCGCACGTGTACCCCCAGCACCTCCCGCAGAGGAAGCCCCGGGCCGACGACGTCTTCGCCTCCAAGGCCTCCGTGCTGCAGTTCATGGGAGAGATGGACACCGCGGGAACCGGGAGCGAGTCCCCCAACTGCCCTGGGTCCCCCATCCTGGATTTCAGGGACCCTTCAAACGTCCGGAATTTGGTGGCCGTAATCCGCTGCCAGATTAAACACCTGAGGGTGAGGCCGTTTATTTCACACACCAGTTTTTACTGCATTGTTTTACTATGTTACTCAGGAAAGACGTTCAGTCCTGAGAACCTCCCGTAGATGTTGTTGCTGAGTTTAAGACACAGCTCAGGCTAAAGCTGTTGTGTGTGTGTGTGTGTGTGTGTGTGTGTGTGTGCGTGTGCGTGTGTGTGTGTGTGTGTGTTCGTTCCTGCACAGCACATGAGCTAATCTGCATTCACGTGTGTGTGTGTGTTTGGGTTCGAATGGATGGGATTAGCAGGGCTCAAACTTGAGTTGAAGCCTCTGTTTCAGAAAAGCTTTCCACAAATCGTCTTTATTGCCTTTCAGGGTTTTCTAATGCCACAAATCTGGACGTGATTCCTGCAGCGAACTTTGACTCTTAATAATAACGAACGAGATCAAGACTTAGAGACATTCTTATTTTAAACACCTGTCACGTTTCAGGTGGCCGTAGACCTCTGCCGTCAGAGGGGCGCCGTGCCGTACTCAGGCCTGAGCAGCAGCGAGGAGTCTGAGAGGGATGCTGAAAGCCTCCTGGAGGAAGTTCTGAAGCTCAAGTCGCTTCTGAGCACCAAGCGAGAACAGATCGCCACCCTTAGAACTGTTCTGAAGGCAAACAAGCAGGTAGATGATTTCACTTTCTGTCTATTATGAACATCATTGACCATCTTAACAATGTTATGAGGAGAATCGCATCACCACAAGAAGAAGAGTTGTTGAAGAGAGACGACTGAGAGCTCAGAAACACCTGGAAGACTGTTTTCCTATGTGTAAACATCTTTAGGAATTGTTCCAGTGTGATGTGAAATCGATTTCATTTATAAAAGCTTTTACTTTTTATCTGAGCGTAAAGGTTACATAAGCGGTTTGACCTGTTATCTCCGTCTAGACGTCCCCGTGGTCGTGCACCTCCGGTAGAGTGTAGTTTTGAACTGCTGCCCCTCCCTTTTCTTCTCCCTGTCTAAGTACTGCGTGACCTCCTTCCTTTAGCTGTCACCCTTCCTCTCACACACGCAGGTAATCTGCTCCTCTGATGTCATCCAGGTATTTACCTGTAGCGCACTCTCCTCTGGCTATAAAAAAACCTCACAAAGATAAAGTTTGTGTAATACAGCAGAAACCACAGTAGTGACACATGTTGTCTTTGGGTCGATGTGTAAATGTAGCACCAATAGAAATGCATCATTTATACACATATTTTCCTTATAAACATTAATTAAACTACATTATTTTTTTGGTGTTCAAAGAATATATTCATATAATTTTACAGCACATGCCATGTCCTGAAAATATCGCCCTCTGTTTATTCTTCCACGTAGACGGCTGAACTGGCTCTGTCTAATCTGAAAACCAAGTACGAGACAGAGAAGAGCATGGTGTCGGAGACCATGATGAAACTGCGGAATGAACTGAAAGCCCTGAAGGAAGACGCTGCCACGTTCTCTTCCCTCCGCGTCATGTTTGCCAGCCGGTAAGAGTTCACCCTTATTTGTCCCCTGAATAATCGAATTTAGCACTGGAACAGTTCACATTTGTGCAGCTGCGCCTCAGCGCAGAGACGCACAACAACGCCAGATCTCCGTTTATTGCCTGTCCAAATATTTCAAAACAACCTCAGAGTCTCTGTGCAGCAGTAGGTCACAGATATTTATAGTTACTAGATGTAGCTGGTGTAAAATAATGCGGAATGCTGACTGAAAGGACAGACGAAAAGGGTAAAAAAGCAAAAGCAGTTGAGCAGTAAAGTACCATTATCCTCAGGGATTAAGCTTTTTTTCTATTTTAACAGCCCCGTCTGTAAAAGTAAAATAAAACAAACAATTGTTTTTGCACTTCTGCTGCCTCCAGAAGAGCCCGTAACACTCCTGATCTCTGCGTTGGTAACCAGCTCTGAGAGTCTGGTATTTGCCCCGGTGGTATTCTTGTGCGGTAATGGTGCTCTTGTTGTGGTGCAGCCTTTGCTGCTGCTGGTGTAATAAGCTTACCGTGCTTATTACGCCCTGCAGACAATCCACTGGTTCACATGAAGCTTATGAGCCACATGTTCAGCCCTGTGCCGACAGGAGAGACGAGGACAGCTCTGTCCCATCGAGCCGGGGGTGGGGGTGGGGGGGGTCATGGGCGGGTTAGACCGGGCTGCTGTCGGCAGTGAAAACCACAGCAATTTTCACACTAATCATTTGATTACCGGTATGACTAATACGTAGCGAAGGAGAAATTATTTTATTCGTTTATCGTCATAGAAGCCTCGGGGGATTACCTGTGTAGGTGTCTCCAGACAGTTATGAGCTTTTAATTGTAACTAAGATGGATTGGAGCGTAAACCTGTGCCCGTCACTGTCTGTTCCCGTCACCGCTCCCTCCCTCTACCGCCCTCGTGTGGACTGGTGGCGTCACTGCGCCTCCCTTCACTTTCATATGCAGCAGAGGTCTCCAAACTCCTCCCCAAAGGGCCGTGTGGCTGCAGGTTCTTGTTCCAACCAGTCCAGCTCACCCAGTTTGACCAGTCAGCTGTTGAAGACTCAGATGAGTTGATGAAGTGAGTCCAGTCTGGTGCTGCTGCTGCTGGGTTGGACCAGAACCTGCAGCCTGCAGCCACACGGGCCTTTGGGGAAGAGTTTGGAGACCCCTGATATAGAGAATAAAAACATTCTAATTATAAAGTCTGCAAAGCTGTTTACCTGCAATGTACAAGTTAGGGTAAAATGGGTGATAATTAATGAGTGATTAACCAGTAAAAGTGATGGTGGCATGTTGCATGGGTTTAATCGGGGATAATTTAACAATGATCAAAGCCTTGGTTTAAACTTTAACAGCTCTGTGTGTGTATTCACACGTGTTGGCCTTAACTGTGTTTGTGCCTTAACTGTTTTGTGCACGTGTGTGTGTGTGCATGTTGCATCCGTCAGATGCGACCAGTATGTCACCCAGTTGGATGAGATGCAGAGGCAGCTGGCGGCAGCTGAGGATGAGAAGAAGACGCTGAATTCTCTGCTGCGCATGGCTATACAGCAGAAGCTGGCTCTCACGCAGCGCTTGGAGGACCTGGAGGCCCCCGCTTCGCCGCACAGCTTGAACAGCAGCCCCCGCCGCTCCCGGGCCAAAGAGCTGGCCACCAAGTCGGGGCGGGCCCCGCGGAGCCCGCGAAACAGCCCCGCGCGCCCCCCGATGAGGAGCAGTCCACGCGCTAGCCCGGTTCTCGGTAGCAGCGTCCCCGCCATGGCCACCCACCACCTGCGGAGCCTAACGCGGAGCCTGCACACGAGCCCCGTAAGAACGCCTCTCTCTCCCCGTCCCGACAGCTCCCCGCAGGTCGGGCCCCGCCCCCTCGCGGGGGAGGGCCTGGCCCGGGACGCCACCTTCGTGCGCAGCCGCAGCGTCAGCGACGTGTCGAGCGCGGAGCTGAGCTCCGGCTGCTCCCCGTCGCGCGAGGGCCTCGGCGGCGGCGAGCGCGCGGTCAGGACGCAGGCGAGGAACTCGAGGAAGGATCAGTCGGGCCGCCGCGCCTCCGCGCCGCCGCGCCAGGGCACCTTCATCGCGTCCCGGGCCGCCCCCCCGTCGCCGTCGTTCTCCTCGTCCATAGAGAGCCTGACCTCTTCCCTGTGTGCGTTTGCTAACACCCCCGAAGCATGGCGTGAGACTAAGCCGCCGCCCGAATCGCCCAGAACGCCCGCCGACGCGTCCGTGCGGAGGAAGCAGTACGTCCACAGGGCCGGCTCCGGCCAGGCGGCCCCCCCCGCCTGCCACGGCCCGGGCCGGGCGGCGGGGGGGGCCGCCTCGCCCCCGGCGGGCCCGGCCCAGCAGGGCGCCACGGGGAGGAGCAGGGTGGGCGGGGCCTGCCGGGAGCCCAGGCACAGGTCGATCGCGTCCGCCGGCAGGTTCGCCGAGGAGCCGCAGGGCAAGAGCTGCAGGCCGCAGGGCACGCCGGCCAGGGCGCGCAGCTCGCACTCCAAGTCGTCGCGCAGGCGATAGAAGAAGAAACGGCCTCCGCAAAGTCCTTTATTTTTTTAGACGATCGCGTTTTAAAGTCGGAGCCGCCGCGGAGCGAACGCGGCGACATCTCGAATCATCCCGCGGCTTTTGAGACGTTCGCTCGGCGAGCGTGTCGGAAATTTCTACAGTTTCGAAACCGAGTCGTCTCGGGTGTTTTTTTCTAGTTCTTTTGTTAAAAAAAAAACCGCGATTATATAAAAAAATTTACATTTTTTTAAGCGTTTAATAGAGCGAGGGACATTCAGCTCGGCCCCGATCGGTCGTCCGGCGTGTTTGGGAGTCGGTCGTCGAGGTTACTTCACACATCCCATCTCGATTGTGCGAATTGTCACGTTTACGTGTTGTATTGATCCATTTATCTTTATTGATTACCCGACATTTTTCATTTTGTCCATGAAACTAAAGCGTGTTTCTGTTCTGTCTCACTCTGTGTAGCGCTGAGACGCTCCTCCCATTACTCCAAACCCCCCTCCTCCATAAGGACCTGTGTTGTCCCACCTCCTCCCCCCTCCGACTCCAGACATCCTGTCCATCCCAGATGTGATGCCACATTTCCCACTCCGCCGACATGGATCAAAAAAAAAAAAAAAAAACTCTCATCCAGCTCGTGGTTTTTCTGCTCGGAGCGGAGAAACCTGCATGCAGCCTGCAGACGGATGAAGAGATGAATGAGTGAAGCGGTTGCTTGTGTTTTGTTCCGAGCGGATCGACCCCCCGCCCCCACCACCAGTGTTACCCCCCCCCCCGCATCATGTGACTTTTTGGCGTGCAGTATTCCGCTGACCGTGGCCGACCCGTCTTCTCCACACGCCTCCTGGCGTCCCGTCGCCCACCGCCGCTCCAAGCGGTCCAGGTCAGAACTGTAACCACGCAGGTTTGGCTTTTTAAAAAGACGTCTGATCCACTCCGCCCTGGTTTTAGCTTCGTCCGCCGCTCCGGTTTTGCTCTTGTCTGTCCCGTGTTTGTCGTCCGGAGCGCCGCTTGTGTACCTTCCGGAGCTCCCCGAGAGCCCCGCTCACGCCGCGCTCCCCCTGGTGGTCGCGCGAAACACCCTCGTGCTCGCCGGCCCACGCGTGAGCGTGACCCCGGGTAGTCTTTATCAAACACTGTAGTCTCATTAACACCCCCGCCCCCACGAGTACACACACACACACAGCTCACACACACACTTCATGTTGGTCAAGTGACATTTTTAGTCTTCAGTCTTTTGGTCACAATCTTAACTCCCCTTTTTTTTTTAATTATCGATGGGATTTGATCAGCCATAGCGTCACCTCAGGTCTGACAACGAGGAACTGAATCCTAAATTGAACTTAATTTAGCGAACTATGCAGCCCCCCCCATCAGGGCGGGGCCTGAGCGTCTCCTCTGGCCCCTCGGAGGTGACTTTTCCGCTCTTGGCCGACTGCTGTCTTGGCCCCCCCGACCCCCGTGCCCACCGCCGCGTCCTCCCACCCCAGTAAGAACGGTAGGTCTAGGTCTCGGCCTCGGCTCTCGCCGGGGCTGCGATAGCGTTTTAGTTTTGTCGTCGGGGCGCGAGCGGGCCGCCCTCGCGGCTCACCGCGGCCTCGCGCTGTCAACAAACGCGTCGCGTCTTTAAAGACCCGCGTGGTTCAGCGGAAAGCCCCAGTTTATGAACCCTCAGACTGAACGGTCCCTTAACGTGTTAGTGCAGATCCGATTAAGCTGGCCTGGCGTGTCCAGACAGCTAAACCTGCTGTTTGTCAAACACCCTGCTGTTTTTGTTTTTTGTTTTTTTGTTTGTTTTTTTTTTTATTTCGGTGCCTTTTATTTTTTCTTCCGTTTCCAGTCTACAACGCAGTCGCTCCTTCTACACTGTGGTTTATGAAGTCACGAGGAAGCAGTTTTAGCACTGAGTAAAGCGGCGTCTCGTTACGCCGAGCGCGTTACTGCGCTTAAGCAGCTGTTACGACGGTGGGAACGCTCCGGCGTTCCGGGATGCCGCTGGACGCTTGTAAATGGATTCATCTGCTGAACTCACTGTGCAGGTGTGATTTGTCGTGTGTGTTTAATTTAACACTGCTGTATAATAATGATAATACCTATTTATGTGGTTTACATTTCTGTGTAAATTGTTCCCGACATGCACACGCCCTGTATGTTTTCTTTTCCCTGTGAGCCACCGATGATGAAGAATTAAAAAGAAAAAGGAAAAAAAAAAAAAAAAAAAAAAAAAGCCGACACGGAAAGTCGGTCCTGGTTTCTGGAGTTCACAACACCACAGAATGCATATAAAAAACCTGTGATTCAGAGCAGTAAAATTCAAAGTTTTAAGCACAAACAGGGGTGACGTAGACCCAGTGGCCCCACTCGCACCAACGTCCTGCTCTGCGATGGTTCCACCCGGTAAACACACACTCAAAATCAAACACACTGGACACCCTCACGATGTGCTTGACGTCATCGGTGGATCATGATTTTGCATTTTCACCTTCACAGCAAAGGTTATTACTGACATTTGACCTTTTAAAGAAAAATTAGAAGATCAGCGAACAATGACGGAGGCTATTCGCCCCCTAGCGGCCACGCGCGGGTATTACTCCTGAGTTTGTTCCCCGTTTAGTTCCTATTGGCGCAAATCTCCTGCTTCTCAAGACGTTTTTGAGCGAGTGTTCGCCTTTATCTGCTCACGCACAATGTTTTTTTTGCGCTCGTGTAGAATGAGGAACATCCAACCACATGATCCCCCGGTGGAGCCCTGCAGCCGACAGTTTACTGAGGGTGGAAACCTTTAAATCCGTCTGCACACACCCACGCGGCTTTTACGCCTCAATGAGGCTTTGTCCTGGATTAGCAGCGGAGGGAGGGGGACCTGGACCCAATCAAAACCACCGGCTTCAACACACTCTAACCCTAACCCTAACCTTTAACCTAGGGAGGCCCCGCGCCTCCTCACCGAGATGAGAAATGTGACTCAGGGCGACGAGCGGCGCGTCACGGGGGAGGATATCCGTCGGTGACGAAAAGTGCGCGCTTTTGTAATTCGCTGCGAACCCCTTACGCAACGCACCCTCTGCGTGTCTCTGGTTATTTCAGAAAGGGTGACTAAGACTTTCCCGCTCGGTTGCGTCAACCAGACGCGACCTCCTCTGGACGCCTCCTTAAAAACTAGTCGTTGTTCAAATAAAGAGGCTCCGGGATTCAAGCTCCTACTCCGCTTCCTCCTCTGGACGGACACCCGGATGCTCCAGGGATGGATGGGATCTCCTCCCGGCTGCGTTGGCGTGACCCGCCGCCCCCGGGGAGACGTCCAGGAGCCCCCAGCCGCCCCCACCCCCCACCCACGGGGGCCTCAGACTCACCGCCACACCAGGAGCACACCCCTCGCCCTCAGGAGGGTGTGTGTGTGGGGGGGGTCAATTCCTGACCTCTCCAGGAGCCTGCTCCACAAAGCGCCACACCTGTGGGGTTTTCCCTACAGGTGGAGGGCCCACTGAAGGCGATTTTTCTTTTTTCTAACGAGGTTAAAGCCTCAAAACCTATACGAACCCTTTACAGACAAAAGGATTTGAATAAAAATCGTTCTGCATCTTTATAGGATGATACAGACCATGGCTAGGTTGACACAAAAATATGTTGATAAGAAGAAGAAAAAAGCATAAATTAAGACATTACTCGATATAATTTTAATTTTTGAATCTTTATTTTATTAGGTTTTTATTGTTTTAAAGGTATAATGCTGCTTTTAGTCAAAGTTTTGAAACAGTCAGAGTCATGAGACCTTCATGACTCAGGCGGGTGAGGGAAATGTCACAACTCACGTACCACAACACGATAACCACGTAATAACTAGGACAGGTCAACCCTTATTACACACGTCGAGATCAGCGGGGTCGTGAGCGTTAAAGCCGGGCTCCTTTGGTCAAATATTGTCAAACGTCATCTCATCAGACGCTGCGGGACGCGGCGGGGTTCATCTCGAGTTGTCGTTTTCCCGAGCGGTCGGTGAAGGCAGCACCAAAGTTGCGGGGGGGGTGTGATCGTTCGGAAGGAGGGTCTATAAACGGCAGATGTTTCAGTCACTCACCCACACTTTCGTCACTTTTCCATCACAGGATTTTAAAGACCTGCGCTTTAAGGTAATCCCAACCTCGGAACCAACACCCCCGGGCAACTTTTTCCTCCCCACCGGTTGCGCACTTTTTATTTTTTTTTCCCTGGATCGGAACCGCGGGGCTAGCTCAGCGACATTAGCCGATTTCACCCCAGAAAAATAGGAGGATAGTCTCTCGTTTGGTGGTCGAAGCGAGGATAAGGGCCACTATTTTCCCTTTTTTCCCCCCTTCCCCGGGATCACTTAAGTCTGTGTATCTTTTAACAAATCCAATAAGGGGAAGCTGTTGGCGCGGTTGATGCCATTTAGCCGCGGACAAAGCTCTCATTGTTGCTAACTTCATCAACGCTCCGCTTTTTATCCACGAAAAAACGCGTTTTTAATTCGATACATCGGTTTAAATGCCTTAGAAAAAGCTCTTAAAAACACCCTTCTGGGCTGTCAGGCAGCCAAGAAGAGATAGCGGAGGAGATTTGCGGAGCAGGAAGAAGTTGGTAACTATTTAACGGCGCTGGGCCCCAAATTCTTCACTTTAGTGGCTTAAAATGCTATTAAAATGTGATTTGTTAGTGGTCAAAGGGCCCAGAATCACCAAGCATAACTGGTAGATTACTGTGTTACAGCAACATTAACTTCAATCACTCGGCAACCAAAGAACGAAATTGAAAGCATAACGAATAATAATGACAATTATCATAATCATGTCGTCAAAGTTACCGTCTTCATCTCAGCTAATCTGATTGTGTGCTAAATCCTATGCTGATAGTCGTGTTTGTGTAACTTTGATGCAAAAATATCGCGTTACAAGTACAAAAAAAAGTAGTAAAGGAGTACTAGTAACGAGGGTTGTGTCTCCCAGGTTGTTCCTGTCTTAAAATGAATCCTGACTTTTGTGTTTATTCCTCTTTTTTTTTTTTTCTTTCTTTCTTTCTGTCCAGGAAGCCGATCAGAACCAACCATGGGCGTCGAGGGGGGAATGAAACTGGTCAAGTTCTTGATCTTCTTCTTCAACTTCATTTTCTGGGTGCGTCGAGCCGCTTGGGTTATTTATTAATTTAAAAAAAAAAAAAAAAACAAACGCCGCACGTAAACGCGACCGCAGAGGTTTTGGTGCTGCCGAAAAGAGGAAGCGTGCTCGGTTTCTGTGGTTTTTTTTCTTTTCAAACCTGATTCACGACGATGAAACCACCTGAGCTGTCGGGCTGTCGAGGCCTCCTTTCGTTAACGCGCCACCCGATCAGCTGACCCTTCCTCCGACGCCTTGCTTCCGGGTTGGTTCCGGCTCTCTTTTCCCCCTTACGTCAGGCCTCTCCTACATCCTGGAACGCTCCGCGACCTTCACCAGGATGCGCTCGGGCCGAAGGCGGCGCTCACGGTGCGCGGAGGCGTGGAGACGGACACGGCGGACCGCCCGGTCTTATGACCAGATTTGCTACCGCGCCATGTGACGCGTTCTTATCTTTTCCCGCTTTTTCCCCCTCACGCCCTTCCGTCACCGACACGCCGGAGTTCCGTCGAATTAACGCGTTGAATCGAACCTCTGTTGGGGGAGTGCGGGAGCTCGTTATCTGGTTTGGGCTTTAAAAATCATCCTCCCGTGATTCCCTCCGATCCCGAGGTAAATCTCAGGACCAGGACGTCGGAAACGAAAGCGCCCTCGCCCGCGTTTCCGTCCCCCAAAAAAAAATCCCACGCAGGGAAAAACGAGCAGGACCCAAAGGGAGGAGGGATGCTGTTGACGACGAGCAGCCCGTGTGCCTCCCCTCCTACCTCCTGACTCTTGTTTAAATATTTAAATTGGCGTTGCCTTTAAGGAGAGGCTGTCACGTACGAGGCGATAACATCATAAACTGGGTTTATCTGGAATTAGCCAACCCCCCCCCCTCCGGGACTCGTGTAAACATTCACCCCATGACCTCGTTTTGCACGTTGCGTCGCGCACGAGCGGCGGCGACCGCGGCGCGAAGGGTGGAGGGGAGGGGGGGGTCGTTCGCTTCCTGCTGTTTATGTCTGCGCTTGATTGTTTTGTTGATCTAAAAACCTGATCCTGCCCTCGCCTGCACCTGAGCATGGGCCTTTGCGCACACACACACACACACACACACACATACATACTCACGCACACACTCACGCAGAAAGGATCGGCGTTTCTCAGCGATTGTAAACGGCCGTCGCTCATGTGACACGACGTTGTGTAAGCGTTACGTAACCACGCAGAGGGACTTTCAAGCCTCGTTTGCCTTTTGAGCGTCGCTCGAGGGAGGGGGCGGGGGGGGGACACGGTTTCAGACGTCCGGAGGAATCCATCAGTCGACCGCGTTCGTCGGGGAAAGCGTGAAAGCCGGTGCGTTTCGCGAATTCCGAAAAGGCTGATGTCAGGACGCCGGGGAAAGAACCCTGAAGTCCCGGGAGCGCGAGTCCCGCTTCATCTGCCCCAGAACGAACCCCCCCCCCACCCCCCACCCCCGGAGTCGCCGTGGAGAAAAGGCAGCTGACCCTTTGCTGTTACAGTTTAACAGATCTCCACTTCCCCCTTTGTTCTCTTATCTCCCGTGAAGCTGCGGGCGGGTAGTTAAAGGCTGGTAAAAAAGTGTCGTGTAGTTACAAGCGCCCCGCGGGGGTAAATTAAGCCTGATTATCCTGAGGTTTACCCTATCCAAATGAACTCACTGCACTGGTTCCTGGCTCTCCGGAGCCTCTCTACTTCACACGGCGGGCGATGACGTCCAACCCCGCTGACCTCGCCCCCGTCTCCTCTCCCCCCCTGCAGCTGTGCGGCATCGCGCTGATCGTGGTGGGCATCCTGGTCCAGATCGCCCTGCACAACACCTACAGGATCAACGACGTGTCCGCCTCCGGGGTCCCCATCGTCATCATCGGGGTCGGCGTGGTCATCTTCTTCATCGCCTTCTTCGGCTGCTGCGGCGCCTGGAAGGAGAACTACTGCATGATCACCACGGTGCGTTAGAGGGGGGGTGGGGGGGGGGTTGAGCGTGCTCATGTGCGTGATGCGACGTGTCGTGTCTCGCCCTCCTCCAGTTCGCCATCCTGCTGTCGCTGGTGATCATCGTCGAGATTGCCGCGGCGATCGCCGGGTACATCTTCAGGAACAAGGTGAGGGCGGTGTCGGCGTGATGGGTGCGTGTCGTCGCCGTGGCGCTGAAGCTCCGCCTCCTGTGTGTGTGTGTGTGTGTGTGTGTGTGTGTGTGTGTCGTGCGTGTGTGTGTGTCCAGCTCAACATCATCGTCCAGGACAGCCTGACCGACATGATCGGCAAGTACGAGAGCGGGACGGAGGAGTTCAAAGTCACCCTGGACAAGATGCAGCAGGAGGTAAGCGCCTGAACGCAGCACGCCGAGGCCGAACCGCCGAAGTCGGCTCACCCCTGTGGGTGTCCTCCCCCTCCTCCCCCCCCCCCCCAGCTGAAGTGCTGCGGCGCGAACAGCTCCACCGACTGGAAGAACTTCGCTCCCGACAAAAACACCGTCCCCGACTCGTGCTGCGTCAACGTCACCAAAGACTGCGGGAAGGACAAAATGATGGACGGGTCCGTGGTCTACCAGAAGGTGATTGAGAAGCTTGTCTTTGATCCCCCCCCTTGATCTCCTTGATCTCGTGCCCTCCACCCCGCCGTTACCCCGGGCCTCACGGATCCTCTGACGTTTCAGGGTTGCCATGACACCGTGGTTGAGCTCCTGCAGCAGAACGTGCAGTGGGTGATCGTGGCGGCTCTGGTCATCGCCTTCCTGCAGGTGCGTTCACGCCGCCCCGCCCCCCCCGCATCAAAGCCCCGCCCCCCCGCGTTTGCTTTGATGCGCGAGCAGCCGAAAAACAAACCCCGTTTGCTTCTGTCGTTTCCAGCTGATGGGGGTGGTGTTCGCCTGCGTGTTGATGAGGGGCATCCGCAGCGGTTACGAAGTCATGTGATCCAGCCTCACCCCCCTCCCTCCCTCCCCCCCGCATGTATCGCCATGGCTTCAGTTGTAAACTTTTATCTCGTTCTGGTTCTACGTCCTGTTGTGATTACAAGGATTTCTTACTGATTTTGCTTACACTGTGCAGGTTTTTTTTTTTTTTCCTCCCCGACGCTCATTTTGGCTCCCGGTTTCTATATTTATTTAAGAATGTTTGAAATAATTTCTGAATGTTTTAAGATTTAATAAACAGGAGACAAATTACCGATGAGCATATTTATTCTGCGCGCTGCTCGGCGACGCCAAACAGCCGGAGACGCCAAAGAACGCCGCGCGCTTTTACAAATAAACGTTTAACTCAGGCGTACGTGAGGTTAAACATTTATACAGCAGAGAAACTTGGCACCTTTTTTAAAATACAATTACAATGAAATGCAGATTAAACAGCAAATATAATTTAAACTTCAGTGCAAACGAAAACAAAAGTGCCATCACAAGTATCCCCCCTCCCGAAGAAGCGTGCTCTTAACAGAACAATCCGCCTTTTAAACGAAATAAATAAAGGAGAACAGCGACTGCGCGTGGTTTTATGTAAACATGGAAAAAAAAAAGCATCCTTGTAACAGAGTGGAATGCGTCTGTATCCGATGGCGATACATCAAAGGCTCTTTAGGTCTGGAAACGTCGATGACCCCCCCCTCAGCACTTAATCCGCTTATTCTCTTCAAACGGGTCTTTTTTTTGTTCTTGCAAATCTGCTTTGATGTGATTTTTCTTTTGTTCAGATTCGGGAGATTAATTTGAGAATCATTTCCAAAAAAAAAAAAAAAAAAACGAGAGACGTCGACGGTCCTCAGGAAGCCGACGGGCGCCGCCTCAGGCTCCCGTCTCGGGCGCGCTGGAGCTGGTCGGGCCGTTGGCGGCGAGGAACACGAGGCTGTGGAGGAGCAGGGACGCCTCCGAGTCTGGGGGGGAGGGGTCAAAAGGTCAGCGCGAGCCGAGGGGCGGTCGGCGGGGGGAGGTTACCTTTGAGCGAGGTGGACACCTGCAGCCAGCGGGACAGCCACGCCCGGCACTCGCTCGCCTGGAGCCCGTAGGCGTCCGCCCCCCTGGCGTAACACGCCTCCCTGACCTCCGCGTCGGTCAGCTGGCGGGGGCCCAGCCTGGCGAGGGCGCGGTCCAGCTGGAGCAGCTCCAGGGCGTGGCCGCTCAGCCGTCGGCCAATCAGGAAGCCCGGGAGGCGGGGCGTCAGGAAGAGGAGAGGGCTGATGCGCCTCTGGGGGAGGGAGGGGGGAGGGGGGTAGACGCAGGAAAACAAGAAAGCGGGAAACATCAGAGCGGCGGCGGGGGGAGGGGGGGGGGGGGGGGGAGGAGCGCCGCCTGACCATGTGATCCACCTCCATCCTCTTCAGGCCCAGAGGAGGCCCCGAGAAGAGTCGGCGGACGGCCAGGATGTCGGACGCTTCGGGCGTTTTACCGCTCTGCACCTGGAGGGGGGAGAGGAGGGGGGAGGGAGAGGGGAGGGGGGGAGGGAGGGGGGAGGGAGGGGGGGGAGAGAGGGGGAGAGAGAGAGGGGGAGAGGGGGAGAGAGGAGAGGGGGGGGAGGGGGAGGGGGAGGGAGGGGAGGGGGAGAGGGGGGGAGAGGGAGGGAGAGGGAGATGGGGGAGGGGAGAGGGGGAGAGGAGAGAGAGAGGGAGAGAGGAGGGAGGGGAGAGAGGAGGGAGGGGGGGGGGAGGGGGGGGGGGGGGGAGGGGGAGAGGGGGGGAGAGGAGGGAGGGGGGGGAGGGGAGGGAGGGGGGGAGAGAGAGGGAGAGGGGAGGGGGAGAGAGAGGGGGGAGGGGGGAGAGGGGAGGGGGAGGGAGGGGGGGGAGAGGGGGAGGGGGAGAGAGAGGGGGAGGAGAGAGCAGAGGGAGGGGGAGGGAGGGAGAGCAGGGGGAGAGAGCAGGGGAGAGAGGGGAGAGGGGGGGAGAGAGCAGGGGAGAGGGGGGAGAGAGAGGGAGAGAGAGAGAGAGAGAGGGAGAGAGAGGGGGGGAAGAGCAGAGGAGAGAGAGGGGAGAGAGAGGGGGGAGAGAGAGGGTCAGGCTGGACCACGCCCACCCTGGAGCCCCGCCCCCCCCCCCGAGGCCGTACTTGAGCGCACAGGTCCAGCAGGCGTCCCCGGAGGCGGGGCTCTTCGACGCGGCGCCCCGCCTCCACCAGCCCGGCGAGGACGGGCCGGTGCTGCCGGGCCCTGAGGGCGTGGTACGCCCCCCGGAACTCCGCCCGCTGCCCGGGGCTCCAGAAGTGAGGGATGAGGATCTGCCGGGGGAAGAAGTACCTGAAGGGGGGGGAGGGGGAGGGGGAGGGGGAGGGGGAGGAGTCAGGGGGCGCGGCGGCGTGAGGAGGGCGCGCTGGGACTCACATCAGGACAAACACCAGGTAGTTGGCGAAGGGGGGGAGGGACATCAACATCAAGGGGACGGCTTTGATCAGGTCCCTGCGGACCTGGGGGAACAGACGCGATAAATCAGGACGCCATCAACGCCCGCCGCGCGCTTTGACTGCGACCGAGCGATAACGGTGACCACAACCTGGACACACACGCACACACACGCACGCACACACACACGCACACACACCTGTCTGAGCTTCTCCATGTCCCTGTAAGGCAAATCCTGGAACCGCACGCCGTCGGCGAACATCCTCGCTTTGATCCTCCGCACTTCTTTGGCGTCCTGGAACAGCAGCTTGAACCCTGGGGCGGGGGGGTTTTTGAGGCACACGTTAAACGTGTAAAAAAAATAACAATAATAATAACTGAACCTGGCTCTCGCACGTCCCTTTTTCAAACATACGACTTTAGGTCATTTGCTCTGGGTGTCTTTGGGGCATCGGGGGCTCCTTTAACTTCAGTTAATCCGTTAAAAACGGCGCAGAACGACCGATATCGCCACATTTGCGCGGCTCCGTTATCTATGGAGGGAACGTCAACGCGGTCCTTTCTTAACTTATCTGCCCCCTGCCACCCGTGCACTTTGAAATTGTGCGCATATTAACGAGTCGACGGCCCCCTCGGAGTGTTTTAACGACGACAAAAGCGACGATAATGACGATAAAAGCGGCGATAATGACGATAAAAGCGACGATGATGGCGATAAAAGCGGCGATAATGACAATGAATCACAGTTCCACCCGTGCATTTTGAAATTGCGCGCATAATAACAAGTCGACAGCCCCCTCGGAGTGTTTTAGCACACAAAAGCACGATAATACGACAAAAGCACGATAAAAGCGACGATAATGACGATAAAAGCGACGATAATGACAATGAATCACGGTTCCACCCGTGCATTTTGAAATTGCGCGTATATTAACGAGTCGACGGCCCCCTCGGAGTGTTTTAGCGACGATAATGACGATAAAAGCGACGATAATGACGATAAAGCGACGATAAAAGCGACGATAATGACGATAAAAGCGGCGATAATGACAATGAATCACAGTTCCACCCGTGCATTTTGAAATTGCGTGTATATTAACGAGTCGATGGCCCCCTCGGAGTGTTTTAGCGACGACAAAAGCGACGATAATGACGACAAAAGCGACGATAATGACGATAAAAGCGTCGATAATGACGATAAAAGCGGCGATAATGACAATGAATCACAGTTCCACCCGTGCATTTTGAAATTGCGCGTATATTAACGAGTCGACGGCCCCCTCGGAGTGTTTTAGCGACGATAATGATGATAAAAGCGACGATAATGACGATAAAGCGACGATAAAAGCGACGATAATGACGACAAAAGCGACGATAATGACAATGAATCACAGTTCCTCCCGTGCATTTTGAAATTGTGCGTATATTAACGAGTCGACGGCCCCTTCGGAGTGTTTTAGCGACGAACGATAATGACGACAAAAGCGACGATAATGACGATAAAAGCGACGATAATGACGACAAAAGCGACGATAATGACGACAAAAGCGACGATAATGACGACAAAAGCGACGATAATGACAATGAATCACAGTTCCTCCCGTGCACTTTGAAATTGCGCGTATATTAACGAGTCGACGGCCCCCTCGGAGTGTTTTAGTGACGATAAAAGCGACGATACTGACGATAAAAGCGGCGATAATGACAACGATAATCACGGTTCCACCCGTGCAGAAGCGTCGGCGTCGCGTCGAGGCCTCGAACGGGGAGCGAGCCGAAGCACCTGCCTTCCACGAAGGTGTGGTAGAGCTGGAAGAAGCGTGGGAACCTGCCGCTGAGGAAGCGCTCGTATCTGGCGTTCAGCCTCCGGAGCCCGGAGCCCGGCGAGCCGCGCCGCAGGTCGGGCGACGAGCCGCGGCGGCACCCGGACGACCTGCAAGAGAGGGGCGGGGTGAGGCCTCCGGGAGCCCCCTGAGGGCCAGGGGGCGTCTTCCGAGGACACCTCAGGGCTTCTGTTAAGGTTGTTTTTGACGCCATGACGGAGAAGCGTGACGTCAGACGCGTTTAATTTACAATAACAACAGCGCCGAGGCCGAGCGGAGGGGTGTGTGTGTGTGTGTGTGTGTGAGGCACTCACCTGTGCAGGCAGGCCAGCTGGTGGGCATAGTAGGGCCCGGGGCTGCTTTTCGTCCTCGTTAAACACACTTTCAGAGACAAACTAGCGAGCAGGCTCGGGCAGGACAGCGCCATGTTCGCGTCCTCACGCCGCCCGACGCTACCGTAATGACGCGCGGAGGGGAGCCCTCCGGTTACCGTAACGCCGCGTGTACGGGCGCAGGGACAAACTGTGCAACGTAAAAAAAAACAACTTAAAAATTAAAATTATTTCCACTGTAACAACTTTACTCTTTATTGTAAGCATGCATGTATCTATGCATGTATGTATGGTATAGTGGTTAGTATTGTTGGATTGCAATACTTAAATGAAGACCTCAAGAAGATAAATGCCAATTTCAAAGTGTATTCAACAATAGAACCAATTCAAGACACACATATTACAGAGCTCCGGGCCAGTTCATAACCCTACAATAACAAAGTTAATTGCCAGGGCATGAAGTCTGACAACTAAACCATCCCTTGACCCAGTCTTTTGTAGAACACAGATGCAAATTTAATGTTCCTCCAGTCCAGTCCGGTTCTTCTGCTTGGACGACCTCGTCCTCTTCTTCCAATCCCGGTTGGCGTTGGTACCAGTCCTTCTTCTCCAGTGTCTGGTTCCCAAAGGGCCAGTTCAAAAGTTCACCTTCTTCCTGCAAGTGGACTTATCACCCCCTCAGCATGACGTCCTGCTTCCTGATGAATGTTTACGACCTTCGGCCTTGCTGGTTCCTGAGCTCCCCACCATCTAAACAAAATCCTGTCGAAGAGCGTCTCTAATCTTTATCACGCTTGGTAACTGAGTCCACCATGCCTAACCTCTAAAAGAAAACAGGAACCAATAAAAAAACCCATAATAACAAGTTAAACACACTCTTCAGGATAAAATTGTGTTGCACGCCGTCGTTTTCTTGTTTTTTTTTCCGTCGCTTCTAGCGAGTGCAGAGCATGGTCGTCGGCTGCATCACGCCCGCTCGACCACATCCGCGACCCTTGCGAGGGGTCTCGGCGAGGCAAGCGAGGCTTTCGAGAAGCCGCACGGTTCCGCCGAGGCCCGCACGACGTGCGTGTGAAAGAGGAGGGGGCGTCGGGTTCAGAAAAAAGCACAAATAAAACCATCGACGTGACGCTTTGTGTGCACAAGACGCGTCAAAGCGCGTTCGGTGGGTTTTCTCTCCTCAGGAGGGTCTGGGGGGGGGTCACGGGGCTCCAGATGTTCTCCAGATGTTCTCCAGATGTTCTCCAGATGTTCAAATGCGGGTGGACCTCTCGAGGAGGGGGGCGTCTTGCAGCTGCACAACCTCAAAGTTTACCCGAGGAACGGTGAGATTAGTGGCATAACTAGCAGATCTGGCTCTTCTCCTCCGTCTTTTTCCTCCCTCTCTCTCTCTCTCTCTCTCTCTCTCTCTCTCTCTCTCTTTTCTTATTACCAGGGGCTCCACACCTCCCGGCCACCGTAGCAAGGGGGGGGGGCGCAAATGTGACCACGTGACCGACGCTGCGTTCCAAGAGAGCGGAGAACTCCGATTAAAACTCATCTTTCACTCACTTTAACGAGTAGCCGGGGTCAGTCAGTCCGCCCGAGAGCCCCTTTTCAGGTCATCCCGAGGGAAAGCTGTCTTCTCTTTGAGGCTCGCCGCTTTTGGTTCGTCCGTTCGGAGCTAATCAGTTTGGAGGGGGTTCATAATTAAGTTAATTTGGGGTCTTTTATGCTCTGTCGCTCTTAAGATCTTGTCCAATCAAACTCCAGTAACTCGATTCTAGTCCATTGATACCGTAAAACACGTCTGTGGTAATTTCCCCCCGTCGGAATCGACTTTATATAAGTTTTGGAGTTAATTCGACGAACCCGTATGACGCGCTTTTATTCGGTTTTCGTGCGTTTTACGCGTGAATCCCGCGTCTTGATTCGGTTAACTGGAAGCTTGTGTTTCTCCCCAGGAGCCATGGCCAACACCATCAGGTTTGGGAGCACGACCGAGCCGAAGAGGGCCTCCTCCGTGAGGGTGCATGAGGCGGATGAATATGGTGAGGACCCCCCCCCCCGGCTCCAGAGCATCTCCCCCAGATGGGGGGGTCGATGAAACGAGGGTCTTTCTGTTTTGTCTCGCCGCGTTGCAGACACCAGAGCCAACTGCGACCCGGACAGGCTCCTCCAGTGCCCCTTCGACAAGAACCACCAGATCCGGTCCTGCCGCTTCCCGTACCACCTCATCAAGTGCAGGAAGGTGAGCCGGCCTCCTCCGGCGACCCGAACCCGAGTCGCTCGACCGGGCTGGCCATCGGTCGATTGATCTGTGATCGCTGGTTTGGGATGACCCCCTCCCCTCCTTTGTTCTCCAGAACCACCCCAAATTGGCCAGCGAGCTGAAATCCTGCCCGTTCAACGCCCGCCACCTGGTTCCGAAGCAGGAGCTGCAGTCCCACATCGAGACCTGCTCGGACCGGACGCTCGTGGACAGCGGGGAAGGTGAGCTCCGCCCCCCCCGATGCTTTTCGGGGTCGGCACTAACGTTCCTGTCCACAGCAGGAACAAATGGGTTGTGCAAGTGGAAGGTTCCGATCAGCACTTGGGAGAACACACACCCGACTGAGGACTGGGACAAAGGTATCGCTTCAGCCCACGTGTTGTTTTGTAGCAGCGCGCCACATGACCCTACCCCCGCCTCTTTTCTTTCCTCCCAGAGGTCGACGATCACGCTCCTGCGTTTGTGCTCGGCATGACGGCGATGGGCTCGGATGAAAAGTGATTGCTCTTCTTATTGGTTGAATCACATTTTCTTCACTCCTGAATAGTTTTTTGTTTTTTTTTAACGCTTCTTCTCGTGTTTTCTGTGCAGGTCCACTTCCCAAACATCAACCTCCTTCAGAATGGCCCCTTTTAAAACCCCCAGAACCCTCCCGTGGTCCGACTTTTAATTCATGCCTCCTTCAAACGTACTGTTACCAGTTCAAATGTGCACCAGCGAGTGTTCTTACACTTATTTTACTTTTATGATGTTTTTATAATTTGTTAAGGGGAGCAGATCCTTGGGTTTTGAGCAGTTTGAGTGTTTGTGTTCAAAGTTTATAGTGACCAATAAAGCGCATCTACCTCATGAGAGTTTTCATTTTTACATTTGAGGGGCGGTAAATAAAATGCATTGATAATAGACATTTAGTTTAGTCTAAAATGCTGCGATAAACGCATCTTCAGTGGTTGACCTCTTTCTAACAAGGAGATTTAAAACCTTTTTTTCAGGTGCAGTTACCTCTTGTGACCGCGAGGTGGCGCTAGCGGCAGCATTTATCACCTAATCTGCCTTAATGCCCGTGTGACTGACATTTAATCATTGATTTATCTCCTGCAAGTGGTTCCACTGGGCATGAAATGCATTTTGATGTGGCCTGTAGGAGTAAAGCCTGTAGGGGGGCACCGGCCACTTCTCCGTGTCATTATCTAAGTGACATTATTGATTTCATGTCATGGGATGACTATTTTAGTTGTGGCTATAATTGGAGGTGTCTGGCTGGTCTCTGTGATGCTCTGTCATCATCTTTAAGAATGAGATATGACTCCATTGGGTATGTGCTGGACATGTGGTCCATATGATCTCACGTGCGCTGTAGCTGATAAGGTTAGAGAGAACATGCATGCTGTTTACAAGGTGAAACAGAATACCTTGGTCTAATTATGAAGCTGTGAACATCTCCATTTCAAAGTTCAGTCGGTGTAGTTAACTAATTAATTCATTCAGAAATTCTTTGCTGAACCCCGTGGTGTTTGTCCGTGAGGACTGAACTTGATTTAAACAAAGGAAAACCGACCACGGGGCCGAAAAGCTCCGGGCGCTCTGGGAGAAGGAGCTGGACCCTCGACTCTGGGCTCCTGCTGATGGCTGCTTTGAGCCGAAAGAGAGTTTTGCAAGACCCAACCGGTTCTGGAAGACTTCCCGGCTGGACGAACATCACCACCGGGGAAAAGGGTAAGAATGCTCGTGCTCGCCAATAAGTTCATTCATCCCAGTGCTCAAAAAGGAGGCGTACTGGGACATGGCGGCCGGCCTGATACAGCCGTGTTTAGTCAGCGCGTCGAGGAAGCCGAGAGACACGCGCTCTCGTTTGGCTGGGCTTCGCCAAGGCCGACCCAAACCAGCTGATCCAGAAGGCACTGGATCGCCACCGGGGGGGTCATCGAGCCAGGTATGGATGCGTGTATGCGTATGGATGTGGGCGAGCTTCGGCGTGGGAGGTGTCCACTCCCAAATGGCAAAGGCCGATGACGGCGTGACGCCCCGACGTTCAGGGAATACGAGTTCCTTCCTTCTTGGAAAGCATCGTGAGAACCCTGTGAAGCAGGGGTCACCAACCCAGTCCTACAAGGCCCATGATCGGATGGCCGGATGGGCGGGGCTGTAAAGGGTCAGAGCCAACGGCCACCAGAACCCAGAACCTCGGTGAGGGAAGGGGTCAAGGGTCGTGACGCCAGCCAGGCACCTGAAGAGGAAGCCCTCCCGCTCCGACCAGGAGCGTCCAGGAAAACCCTCGTAGCTGCCGAGCGCGCGGCGCTCTGGGAAGAAAACCTAGACGCGTCCCACCAGCTGAAGAAAGCGAAACGCCCAGACCTGATAGACGAGGCGTATATAGAAAGATGGCATTCAACCAGCCTCCCCTACGCAGTCAGCTGTCAGAGGGACACCTGACATCGGTATCAATAATATTTAAAATAGCAACGCATAAAGTGGCCGTAGTATCGACTAGAACCCACCAACTACACCTCAGCGCTCACTTTTATAGCCATTTAAATCCTGGAAAGAGTTTTTAGAGGTCGTTGGGGTTGGTAGAAAGCTGGCGTTCACGCGTTTATTCATATTTAAATTTAGCTGGTCAGCACCGTCGCCTCGCAGCAAGAAGGCCTACGGGTTCGAATCCCGGTCGGGATTGAGGCTGGGGTCTTTCTGTGTGGGGTTTGCACGTTCTCCCTGAGCCTGCGGGGGTTCTCTCCGGGTACTCCGGCTTCCTCCCACAGTCCAAAGACATGCACAACTGGGGGTTAGGTCAGTTGATAATTCTAAATTGTCCATAGGTGTGAGAGTGAATGGTTGTTTGTCTATACTGTATAGTCAGATGTATAATCAGATGTATAGTCAGATGTATAATCAGATGTATAGTCAGGTGTATAGTCAGATGTATAGTCAGATGTATAGTCAGGTGTATAGTCAGATGTATAGTCAGATGTATAATCAGATGTATAGTCAGATGTATAGTCAGATGTATAGTCAGGTGTATAGTCATGTGTATAGTCAGATGTATAGTCAGGTGTATAGTCAGATGTATAGTCAGATGTATAGTCAGATGTATAGTCAGGTGTATAGTCAGGTGTATAGTCAGATGTATAGTCAGATGTATAATCAGATGTATAGTCAGATGTATAGTCAGATGTATAGTCAGATGTATAATCAGATGTATAGTCAGATGTATAGTCAGATGTATAGTCAGGTGTATAGTCAGGTGTATAGTCAGATGTATAGTCAGATGTATAATCAGATGTATAGTCAGGTGTATAGTCAGATGTATAGTCAGGTGTATAGTCAGGTGTATAGTCAGATGTATAGTCAGATGTATAGTCAGATGTATAATCAGATGTATAGTCAGGTGTATAGTCAGGTGTATAGTCAGGTGTATAGTCAGGTGTATAGTCAGATGTATAGTCAGGTGTATAGTCAGATGCGTTGAGCCCACGTGTCAGATTCAGGCTCGCGCTTTAATCTGAAGCAGATGCGACACTGAGCCTACAACAAAGCACAACTGCTAACAAATTGTCCCTGGCAGGTTCAGAACATTATCATCGCTGAGCTGTGATGATTCGGGGTTCAGGTTTCTTTGTGGCCTTCTCAACACGTTCACACCATATAATCAGGTTGTCCTGGAAACAACTTGGGAACCAGCATCGTGTAATGGCTGCACCAGTAAAACCATAGCCTCCTGCTTCCCAATGGGAACATTCTCCGCCTCCCATTAACGAATGGACAGTCTGTGCTCTGGAGCTACTCCCTAAAGCCCAGTTTATGATTCTCCGGCTCTGCTGTAACTCTGCCCGGGGTGCGTGATCATCTGTTATCACCAGCATTCCGTTTACTTCCCCCATTAAAGGTGCCCGTGCTCTCCTCGGAGGATCGCAGATGTCCTGCCAGCCCCATCGCCCTCCGCGCCATCGCCCCGGGGCGCATTCTGTGAGGGTTTTGTTGCAAAAGTGTAGTCTTCCAGCTGGGAAACGTACAGAGAATTTTAGAATCTGCAGCTCAGAAGAAGTTTGAGAGCAGTTAGTACACGCTTCAGATAGGTTGAGTTACACGGTAGCAAAGGCCTCTGACCTTTCCTGAGCCAGCCACCAACCTGGGGTTAGTGATCTTTAACCCCCCCCCCGACCTTTTAAAGAAACGAGTAGAGACGACCAGAACGGAAATCCCATTAGATTTCATACATTCCCTGTTTCCATCGTGGCTTAATCCATCCTAATCTCTGCCCCCCCCCTCCTTTTACCATCCTAATCTGTGAATTCAGGTGCACGTATGTTGGAACACGCTCCGGGAGGAGCCGCTGTCTGGATTAATCCGGCCTATTATCATCCAGCTGTTCTCTATTCATGCTGAGTTTGCCGAACGTCCATCGCCGTGCTCTCGACAGGTGCACAATTAATCCCCAACCGAATGTGTTTTGGGCTCTAAAAGGTGTGCATTCATGCTTAGACACACATGTATGTGAGAGTGTGGCACTATGCGATGATGAAGTAGTCTGGGTTACTTGAGACCAGACTGGGAATTCCACCCGTTTCTAAAAAAAGACCGGGACATTACTGGGAGTGGAGCTGAGCGGGGCTGTAAACCCTGTCTGCCTGCCAGAAGAAGGTACACTTGACTCGGGTCAGGGCGGCACAGCAACAGCGGCCCGCTGCCGCGAATGCCTTTCGCATCCATCGCGCAGAAAACCTGCTGTCGCCTCCTTCCAAGTGGGGAGAAAAGACATCGAAAGAGGTTGGAGTACGCCGTGTGAAATTTCCACTTTATTATTGGCTGCAGTAAAATATAACCTCTTTATATGTAAAAATAATCCACCTGAAACGAAACCATAATCTCCTCTAAACTTGAATACACAGTTCATGCAACAAAAAAAGAAAAACAGCAAAGTCTCTCACTTACAAACCCAGTGTGCGACTGCGCTGATGATACACAGTATACGGTATTAGCTGCAGGTTCCACGGATTACGGTCGCCTCGTTCACGCGGCGCAACAAAGAAAAGGTTCGGGGTGCGTTTGAAATGAGGGGAAAAAAAAAACGAAATAAAGCGCCAGGTACACGTCCTCGGAACGGCGGCGCGGATGTGGTTGTTTTTTTCCCCACTTTTGTGGCTCTGCCTAGAAAAGTGCAACTAGAAGTCACTGAGACGCGCACACGCTCCTCTTCGCCTGGGTTTATGTAAACACGGTGTCACCTTTTGGTCCAGGAGCTGGCCTGCTCTGTTCAGCTCTGTCTGCAGAGTATAAAACAGCCTTTGTGACAGGGGGGGGTGAGGGGGGGGGCACACAAGTCGCTTCTGCACATCTCTGGCTTTAAAGCTCTGCAGCAGCACAATCCCTGGGGATTACTATCTTCTTCATCTCACGGCAGTTTTAGATGCCGCGTGAAGTACAAGTGCTCAGTCTTTGGCTCGGCCTCCCGTCTCAGAACGGGAGAGTGTCCATGAATATTTTGTCCACGATCGGGGGAGGGGGGACGATGTCCTCTAGTTTCAGGTAGAAGATGCGCTGGAGGCCCTGGGTGCACAGAGTCCTGAGCTCGGGCAGCTTCCCCAGAAGCCTGGACAGGTAATTGGGGCGCAACGACTCTGAGCCGCAGCCCGAAACGTGGTCTTTGAGGCAGGTGATGAGCTGGTTCTGCATGTCCTCCACCCTCGCCGGCTCCTTCAGGCCGTGCCGGTCTGCGGCAGAAAGGAAGGTTGGTCAGGTTGGCACGCTCACACACTCTCTGCACGCGTGTGTGTCTGCGGGTACGCGTATGCCGCGCTGACACAAGAGGCATGCATCCTCTCCAAATGAGCTTGTGTAACCATCAGTCACAAACCACCCCTCGCCAGTCTTGTCTCAAAGCCACAAACACACAAAGGTCAAAACAACACAAGCGGAGCTCCAAGGCCTCCCTCTCTCGGGGAAGGGGCCTGGAAAAGCGCCAGGAGGGGGCAGAAGGTCTCACCAGTGATTATGACCAGCGCCGTCAGGCAGGAGAAGGAGGAAACGTCCAGCTTCATCCGATGGATGGCCTGGGAAAACTCCAGGATGGAGTCGATCCAGTCCCCGAAGCCTCGGACGCACTGCGTCTTGTGAAGGACGGTGCCGTTGCAGAAGATGAGCTTCTCCTTTTCGGGGTTGGAGCTTTAAAAGAAAACAGAAAGAAAGAAATCAGGCGACCCGAACAGGTGACGGATGTGATCGGAGTCACAGGCGCGCTCGTTTTTAGACCGCTTCCATCCTCTAAAGCGTCCGCCAGTTCGCACCCGTTTAAATCGTTAGTAAGTAAGTGATCCGTGAAGTCACACTTTGTCGCTGTTTCCGCTTCCTCAGCAAAAACGGCGGTTCACCAATGGTGCCCAGTCCCCCTACGGGGAAGGGAGTCGTCACCCCGTTGGTATTTTTCAGGATATTATTGGTGTTTGTGCCTTCAAACACCCCAACCCCCACTGTTCAGTTGTTTATTGTGTAACATCCTTCATCGTTAAATTTATTGTGGGGGGCCCGACTCTGTTGTGCTATTTACAGAGCGTGGCAGCCATGCCCACCCATGGGGGGGGGGCGGGGGTTGTAGGCGCTGGGTCACAGAGCTGAGCTGGAAACACAGCTCTTGTCTGTAATAAATAAATAAACAAACAAACAGAGGGTTTTCCTGAGAGTTTAGGCTTTTCTCGTGCGGTGACATGTGCCCACTGACATGTGAGCTCTGTGCGAGAGCGTCCAGGCAGCTGTTTGTGGGGGGGGGGGGCGGACCCTGGCAACAGAGCGCACGTCTTAGCGGTTTTCGTGTTGGCAGGAAGAGGAGGTGGGGGGGGCGCCTACCGGTACGCAAGGCGGAGGATGAAGAGCTCGACGAAGGCCGACTCCAGCAGGAGCTCCTGGTCCTCGGGGCAGAAGTCGGGGAAGCCGGGGATGCTCTTGGCCCACTTCCTGACCACCTCCATGGAGGCCGTGAGCAGGTCGTAGAACTGCTTGATGTCGCTCGCCTCCTCCTTCTGGTTGGAGCTGATGTCCGTCTCCACGTACTGAGGGGGGGGGTAGGGGTGAGCGCGCTGACGAGGGAGGGGCTGCGGAAGTAGCGGGTGGAGGTGGGGCTTACTTTGGAATAGTCCAGCTTCCCGATGCTGGGGTTGGAGTCGATGTGCGCCCTCACCAGGGACGCGATCATGCTGACGGGGGACACCGAGGTCGTCACGTCCTGGGCGGCTTTAGGCTTGGACGGCAGGCGGCCTCGTCGTCCTTTCAGGCTGTCCGTTCTCACAACTGCGGAGGGAAAAGGGGGGGGGGTTGGGCAGACGTTACTCTGGGTCTAGCGTTACCCAGCGGTGATCCCCGGGCCTGCGCGGAGCTCACCTTCCCTCACCATTCCTACGGCCAGGCACTTCTGGAAACGGCAGAACTGGCACCGGTTCCGCCTCCTCTTGTCCACGGGGCAGTCCTTGTTCGCCAGGCAAACATACTTGGAATTTTTCTGAACTGTGCGCTGCAACAACAAAAGGCGCGCGTTAGTCGGGGACGCGTCCCTTGAGGCAGCTTTCTTCCGGTTGGCGCGGGTCTGATCTCGTTACCTTAAAGAACCCTTTGCAGCCCTCGCAGGTCCGTACTCCGTAGTGCTGGCAGGAGGCGTTGTCCCCGCACACGGCGCAGCAGCTCTCGTTCCCACCGGGGCTTTTTAACTTGGGCGATAAGCTCCCGTCCACCTGGTCGGCGCTTTCGGCGCCGCGCGGCGGCTCCATCACCGCGGCGGGAAAGTTCAGGGAAGGCTGGTGTCCCATGGGCAAAGCGAAGGGATCCTGCTCGGGTAGGTGCGACTGACCCAGGAGAACCATGTCCTCCACCGACCCCGAGCCGAAGGTGAAGAAAGAAGGCGCGTGGGGGGCCGCCGTCTCCTCCGTGGCCCAGTAACCCGGACTGGGCGAGTAAGGCCCGAAAGCTGAGTCCCAGTTGGACCCCTGCTGGGTCTGGAAGGCGGGCGTTGAAGGGGACGAGGCTGACTTGGGGCTGCCAAAATAGTCGGAGCCCGTGGGGGACACGGACTCGTCCGGGTAGGTCATGGAGAACATTCCCGGGTAGCAGCCGTAAACCTGGAGGTCATCCAGCTTGAAAGCGGCCTCCTGGACGGAAGACGTGCCGATGTGGGCGGGAGCGGCGGTAAACTGGCACGAATACGCGTCAAAGTCTGCCGCCTGGGAGTCCACCAGCGAGTGGACGTTGGGCAGGGCCGGGGCAGGGGCGGGGTCCTGGGGGGCGCTCATGTTGACGGACAACCTGGAGAGGAAGTCCACGCTGTGGAGGTCTGAGCCGCCGAGGTTGACCTCGCAGGGCTGGGATCCGTGCTGGGGGTGTACGCAAGTCATGTCTGCAACGCTGGAACGAGACAAAACCGTCAGGCCTGCGCGCGTCAGCGCCTTTTCGGAGCAAAATAAACCCCAAACAACTCAATAAACAGGTGACATCTGTGGAACCGGACCTCCCCCCACAAGTCGGCCTCCACTTGCTTCAGCGTTTACCCGTGCCGGCCTCACATGCTTGTTTATTTCCATCAATTGTTTCGTGCATTTGTGTTTGTTCCCTTGAATAAACGTTGTTATTAAACCTCAGTGTCTCCCATTGAGCTCCCACTTTATCTTCCCCTGACTCCAGGCCATTTCATCTCCTGCCAAGCAGCCTGGTGTTGTAATAACCAACATTTTATAATCACCTTATCTAAATCTCTCTCCTAAATAAATACGCAATTTAATAATTCAAGGCACAACGCCACTGCAGAGTCAAAAAGTGCTCTTTGTGGTTTGTTTACGCATGTTAACCCCCCCGACGCTCACTTCCTGCCGAGCTTTTGATTCGCAGACTTTATTCTCTCAAAAAAAACAAACTTATATAAAAGCTCTTACCTGCTCAAACGCCTGTCGCAGAGTCTTCACCGGTCATGACCAGAATCGGAGTCCCGCAAACTCCGCGGCGCTTCTTATTTATACCGGCGCGGAGTCCGTGCCGTGACGTCAGAGGCAGGTTTCCACGCAAGGCAGGCCGGTGGGCGGGACTTTTCCACCGCGCAGCCAATCAGAGGCCGGGAGACGTGTGATGACGCACTCCGGGATTCCGTTGACGCGCGAGCGGCGAAGAACCGCAGCATTGTTCGGCTCAGACGCTCACGCACACGAACCGTGCGGGGCCCCCGGGGCCCCCGGGGGCCCCGAGTAAAGGCTGTCTAGTCCAGTACCTTTGATCCGTGGGACCCGATCACTTTAAAACCCCCTCCTTCTCTCTCTTTTTTTTAAATAGCGCTTAAGTTCAGTTAGGTAAATTCAATTTACTCCGCAGCAGCCGTAGTTGCGACGAAAAAAAAACAAAACACACAAAAAAAACAAAACGTGCGGCCAAAGATAAAAATTAATTCTCGTCGATATTGTTATCATCATTGTTATTCCAGCAGTCGTGCTGAATACGTTTTGACACGTTAACTTTTGGTAGCTTTAATCGAGCGCGGCTCGAAAGTGCTGAACTGACCCGTCAGTCTCACGCGGTGAAAAGTTCTTATAATAATATTAATAATAATAATAATAATAACGATCATAAGAAGGTGTAAATGTTCTTATAAAACCAAAACCTGGCGGGCGAGCAGGTGGGTGTTGGTGACATCAGTGCCTCGTTTCTCGCTCTCTCTCTTTGACGAGACTCTAGTGGAAACTTGTCGTCTGAGGTTTTCGGTTTTGTATGAATGACTCGTGAAGTCAAAGTCAGCTGCTCACGGACGATATCAGCGCCTCTGGGGCCGGGGGTGGGGGGGCTCCGGGGGGGGTTATGTGTGTGTGTGTGTGGGGGGGCTCTGCACGGGGCAACATTGGAGCTTCTCTGCGGAGAAAACGAGGACTTTATGTGCAACTGCGCTCCCACATGCATGCTTGTTATGCATTGTAATATGTGCAAAGCCAAAGCTCCGCCCCCCACCTGTTACCCCCCCCCCCACACACACACACACCCCAACCTCAACCTCAGCCCCCCCCCAGGGTGCTATTTTGGAGCCGAGAAAATATTTGTCATTGTGGAGAAATCCTCCGGTTCTCGTCACTAAGAACAGGCCCGCTGTTTGTTTCTGGGGGAGATTAACGTCTCCCTTTAGATCCAGGGGCGACCCGGGGAGTCCTGGAGGTGGGGGGGGGGTCCTCGAGGTGGGGGGGGGGTCCTGGAGAGGGGGGTCCACAAAGACAACAGCTTGTGGACGACCTTCAGCTCCAGCAGCTGTCGGAGTCAGTTGGGGATTCAGATCCCCGTCCAGATGCAAATGGGGCAAATAATGTCAGTTTTGCCCCCCCCCCGAGGGGATTCCTCTGTTTGTACAACAACAACAACAACAACAACAACAACAACAACAACAACTCTTCTGCCTTTAATTAAACGCACGTAAAGAGACAAAAGAAGCGGAAGTGCAGCAAAGGCTCGGTGCACTATATTTACTTGGATGGGTGTCAGAGGACCCTCTCTGCACCCTGTGAACCTGGGGGGGGGGCAGACACGGCGGACCCGGCTCCTGGGGGGCCCTCGCCCCCCCCCCCATTCTCCTCACGCCACCAGCCCGGCTGACGGGTTTATGGGGGTGTGCGGGGTGTGGACTCTTTGGATCCCTGCAACGCGATATGAATCCTGTTCTCGGTCTGTCGACCCCATCCTGCCCCCCCCACACACACACACACCCTGCCCCCCCCCTCTTTATTCCCCCTCGCCCTTACATAATTAAAGTTTGCAGGGCCACTTTTACACGCGGGGGGATTAAAGGTATATAAACGCGTCCGACGGCTGCTTCGCAATTCTCAAAGATAAAGTTACTGGATGTCCGTAAGTTGTAATATTGTTGCCATGGTGAGATACAGATATTTTTAAATTTGAGTGTGTGTGTGTGTGTGTGTGTGTGTGTGTGTGTGTGTGTGTGTGTGGATAACGGAGGGATCAACACCGTAATCTGCATCAGTATAAACACAATTCATATGAATTACGGGCAAACCCTTCCTTCATTAAAAACTGAATATAACGATAATTCCAGTCTCCCACGGTGCCCCCCCCTCAGTCCCCGCCCCCTCAGTCCCCCCCCCCTTCCGTCTGGAATAATTTGCAAAACCAGCCAATTTCTATTGCCAAGGAATTTACAGGGAGAAGCTGCTGTTCCTGTGACGAAAGCGCGGCTCCACCAGCGGGCACCTCTTCCCCTTTTTCATTTTGACCTAACGTGTCAGGCGGCGTGTGTGTGTGTGCATGTGTGTGTGCATGTGTGTGTGTGTGTGTGTGTGTGTTGTGTGTGTGTGTGTGTGTGTGTGTTGTGTGTGTTTCGGCTCCCCTACCCTGGCCTTATCGGGTTCCACTGTCCTTATCGGGTTCCACTTTCCAGTTGCGCGTCAAGATCAAATGTGTACCAACCCCCCCCCGTTTGTGTTCTGCAGGTACACGGTGCAATCTCTTCCCCCCACCCCCCACCACCCCTTGCCCCCCCCCCCACCTCTATACATCCGTGTGTAATCGGAGACGCGCATTAGACCGTGTTTATTGCAGAGCTGATTTCATTGGCAGTGTCGGGGTTATCAAGACCCCCCAGGCGTCTTCAAACGGGCCGAGCTGCAGCCCCCCCCCCGCAAACGCTGCAGGATTTTCTGCAGCACCTTTTTTTTGCTGACGGAGGCGCTTTTTTTTGCCGTCCCCCCCCCGTGCCAACGCCCCCTCCGGCGGCGGAGAGCGGCGCTGCACGACGCCAAACAAAATATTCTTGTTACCCCCCCCCTCCTATAAATAACTTAAAATGCACTTAATTTATTTTTCTTTTCGATTTTATCCGAGTGCAACGTAATCGACCCCTTAGCAGCAGTAGTCGAATGCCCCCCCCGCGAAAGTCCCCAAAAGAAACACGATGAGACGTGAGCCGCGACACACACGCACAAATCATCCGGTAATCTGGGAGGGCGGACAGCTCCGCGTTTAGCAGCTATTAATGACTTAATGAAACAATCCAGCGTGTGTTGGCTTTCAGGGGGGGTGGAGGGGGTGTGGGTGGGGGGGTGGAGGGGGTGTGTGTGTGTGTGGGGGGGGCGCTCAGATGCAGGATTGTGAGAATCTGTCGAAGATAATTTACAGGTTACCAAAGTGTGAGAGCGTCTCCGGTGACACGGCCAGCGCGGATTTATTTGATTTATGTCGCGAGTGCACACACGCACGCACGCACACGCACGCACGCACACGCACGCACACACGCATAAATGCGCTTAAAAAGTCCGCTTGTGCGTAACACGGGTAACGGGGGTCTAACTTTAATGGTTTTAAAAGTGATTCTGGGGCCTGGCACGCAGTCACCCCCGGGCTGATCTTCTGGATCACAGTCGGTCTCATTAGAGGGGGTCCAGGCGTCTCAGCTGTCTCCCAGCAGAAGCCGACCGTGACCCCGGTGACCTCCCGCGCACGCTGGCTCGTTCACAGCAGACCTCTGAAACGGCACGCGTCTGCGCCCGCAAAGCCCAAGTCGTTTTGCGTCAGAAAAAAAACCAACATAATTGAGCAAACATGACGTTTCCAGAGCAAACTATTGTGGTAAAGTTTTATATTTAAAAAATAAATAAATAAATAAAAATGGAACAATTGTACGTTTCGGCCGCTAGAGGGCAGCACCGGCGCACAAGTCAGTGCTGAAATAAAAATAAATATATTAATAGTTAACGTTACAGATGACACAAGCTGGTCTCCAGACGCCACACGGAGGGCAGTTTGATGCTGAAGGTCACCGCACCTCCGCGAGAGCGCTTGTTTTCCTGGATTTATTCTCTTCCGAACCGCTGCACGCTCCTAATCCGGCGCCAAATGTTGCGAAGTGTTTTTAGAGCTGTTAAAAATCAATAAAACACGCAGATAAAGCCTCAAGTGGGGGGGGTTATTAATAATAAACTGATGAAAAGCCCTCTGTGCTCTCACTTTTGTTCCGGGGCTGTCATCAGAGCCCGGTCGGAATAATGAACTCCGTCTCCTCCGTCTTTGTGGGACAACATCTTTGCTGTCACCCATTTGTAGGTCAGCAGAATGCCCTTCCCACACGCACGCATTCCTGCCCAGATGACTGCCCACACACACACACACACACACACACACACACACACACACAAGGAATGGTGTCCTGACTACAGGAAGGGGTTAAACGATTCCATCCGGACCAGAAACTGGGACTGGCATATGACATAAGCAGGACAGAGAGCTGTGGTTCTGGTGGTCATTTCTGCTGAATCTGAGGGGGGGTGGGGGGGAGTGGGGGGTTGCAATGGCTTTTGTAGGAAAGTAATCAGGAAGCCTGGGTTCCAGAAGGCTGCGTCAGGCCGGAAAACAGCAGCGACCACCTCCAGGAACTCCCTGGAACCAGCCTCTCCTCGCAGCCCTGCGAGGCCCCGCCGCTGCTTTTGTTTTGGTTCCTCTCCCGGTCCGGGACCGTCGCCATCGGTGACTCACGCACGCTGGCTCTGCGCTGCCTCTGGCTCCTTTTCATCTCAAACTCCTTTTCGTTTTTTTTTTTTAAAAAGGAATTTCCTCTTGTTTTTCCAGATACAGTGCTCAGGCGGAATAGTGGTGTTATTGTTCCGAGGTTTCCTGGACCTGCTCGGGGTCACGGGCCAGGGACTCTCAGAGTTTGGGGGCAGCAGAATTCCCAGAGCAGGGATGGGGCTGAAGGTCCTGCAGAGGGAGGGAGGAGGGGGGGTATAAGGCAGCTGGAGCCAGATAGCCGACCTGGCCGACCTTGGCCGACCTTGCCCTGATGTCAAAACACTCCAACTCTTTTACAGATTGCAGCAAATTCCCCGTCGTTAAACGGGCCCAGCCGGAGCCTCCTAACAGGGGGTCGCCGGAGTCACACCTCTGGACGCATCAGAGATCAAAACCACTTCTCGTTTCTCGGCGTAACCAGTCGTGCGTTCGAGGAGGCCCGAATAAGACTAAAAGAGAAGAACCAAGAAACCACCAAGAGGTTTGACGTACATGCAGAAACCCAGTCGTCTGAATACTGTGTGTGTGTGTGTGTGTGTGTGTGTGGGGGGGGGGGGGGGGCTCGCTCGTCTGTTCTTGGTTTGAGGAGAAGACGCAGCGGGCTGATAGGAAACTGCTTTGCGTCACAGAAAATATCAGATTTTTTTTTTTTTATCAGCTCGTCAGAATATCTGAATATTTTCCCGACTCTGCAGGTTTCTCGTCCTCCCCGCTGGTTACGGTTAATAGACGAGCCAGAAAGTGGCGGGAAGTAAAGGTCGTTTATGTCACCCGTCGTCCAGAGATTAAGATAATTAAATTAAAAAATTAAACATCGCAGCCAAAAGCTACGCTCAGCAGAGAATTTAGACTTTTCAATCCTCCAATCCGCTGATTACTGTTCAGAATAACTGATTTAGGCTGAAAACAAGAGGGCACAATAACGATAGGTAAATATTTGAGAGGCAGTCTGTTTCAGATTAAAATGTTTCAGGTTATTTTAGCGCACAAAAGGCTGATTGTTTGAGATAAATGTCATCCTCCTGTCAAACTGCAGCTAATTCCAGCCGCCGTGTTTCTTGGAAGCCGGTACAGTATCTCTCCATCCTCTGCGCCTTCCTGGAAAAAAAAAAAAAACATGAGTGAAATGAGTCACCGTCCTCTCTGCTCTTGGACAAACATCACAACGTTCCCGGGCCTCGGGGCACACACACACACACACACACACACACACACACACACACACACACACACACACACGCATCCCATCTGGCACCGACGTCGACGGGATCGTTCGTCCCCGACGCAAAACCAGAGGACGGGGACGAGGAGCACGGACCGGTCCCCACGTCCTGTCTGTGAGCCCCCCCCCCCCCCAGGCTCCGTCCAACCGGAACCAGGCCCCGAATCGATCCACGAATCTCCGATTCCACGGATCTGACCCGGTGAGGCCCTGAGAACCGCTCCGTCCCGACGCTTCCTGCCATTGTTTCGGGACTCTCTCTGTTCCGCGCTGCGCCCCAGCGGCCTGTTTTGACACCGGATTACAGTGTTCTGGTCGAACATTGTCTGTTTTCTCTCGCCTGGTTCGACCCACTTGGGCTGAGCAGACGCTTCAGACGCGACCGAACCCGTCTGGAGACGTAATCAGAGCTCAGGCCCGCTGTCGCGTTTCCCTCTCGCACCGGTGCATCGGGCGCATATCGACGGCGTATTAATAGACCGCAGCACGCCCGCTGTGAAGGGTGTGTGAGGGTGTGTGAGGGTGTGTCGGGTGGTGGTGGTGGGGGGGGGGGGACGGGGGCAGAACCGCAGCAGGTGGTTCCGTATCTGAAGTCGACTTCTCAAACATCGTAAAGCCGTTACGCGCAAATAAAGCCGTTACGCGTGCGCGCCCCGACGCGCGCTCTCCCCACGTTGGACGGAGGGCAGGTCGCCTCCCCAACCCCCCCCTCCGGGGACGGTTCGGGACCCGCACCCGGTGGGGCGACGCTGGGTTCGACCCGCTTTTGCGGGAGAGAGAAAAGAAAAGAACCGTGAAACGACCGAGGCCGGAACCCGGGGGGGGGCACCCCGGGGGGGGTTACGAGCGTCCGACGCGGAGCAAAGGGCGTGAAATGGGCGCCCCCCCCCCCCCGGAGATTAAGCGAGTTTCCCGGCTCGGCCCTTAAAGCCTCACGATCGTCTGAAATGTGAGCAGCAAAGAGAAAGTGCGTTTACGACGGCGTGTTTCACGCTCCTCGTGTGTGTGTGTGTGCGTGTGTGTGTGTGTGTGTGTGGAGGGGAAGGGGGGGGTGTTTCATGTTGTAACAGGATGTGAGCTGGTTGCTACGGTAACCGAATATGGTCCTCATCTACTCACTCTGAGGCCCCTTATCAGTTGGCAAACAGTAACCTCATCAAACGGGCTCCGTTCCACCTGAGGGCGGATGCAAATGTCGTTATTGGGAGTTCAACGCTGCAGTTCAGGTGTGTGTGTGTGTGTGTGTGTGGTCACCTGGAAACCTTTGCATACAGACAACGGGGCTGTCATCAGATCCCAATTTCAGCGGAAACGCTGCGCGACATCTGCTTTTTTTTTTTTTTTTTTTTGTTTTTTTGTTCCCCCAACACAGGACCTCCAGAAACGAAACAAACAAATAAATAAATAAATTAAAAAAACCCGATCAAACACATCACAAACGGTTTACGCAATCGGCAGAAACGGTTTCAACCACATCACAGCGCGAAAGCGACTGGGTGGAATTAACCACGCTGCTCCGACTTCAGGGTTGGTTTTTTTTTTTTACTGTTGGATCGAACCCGAGCCTTTAAAGGACTCGAACAACGTCTTCCTTTCACGCGGATTTGAATGTCACGCGTGGCAGTGAAAGGGTTGTTTTACATGCTCTTATCAGCCGCGCTCGTTTTCCGGCTCGCTGCTCGGGCCGCGTCCAGGCGCGTCCGAGTCCCTCCCATCGGCCCCGCGCACGCACAACGCCCGCGTTTCGCGACACCCACGCTTCCTCTTCTGGGTGCCAGCTCCTCTCACGTCGCCTTTGTTTCGTTGCACAAGTCTGAAATTTGAGGTTTTTGGTTTGGTTTTTTTCCCCCCTCTATCTGTTTGAGCTCAGAGCTCCAGACGCTTCCTTATTTTTAGCCAATGAGACCGCGCAGCCGTCCGTTAAGTCGGAGGCCGTGACGCACGGCGCGCCCGAGGCGTCTGGAGGGTGTCGCCACTTCCTCCCGGGTTCACGTGTGACAGCAACCCCTGACGCGAGACCAACGTCCCCCGAGCAGGGGCCAGGCCAGGCCGCGGCGTTCGGAGCGCCACGGAGGAGGCCCGTGGCGGCTGCGGACATCAAAGGTCGGGGCTGGCTTCAAAGAGCTCCGGCCCCCCCGAGTGAGAACAAAGCGCGTCCTCCCTTTGTAGCCATCAAAGAAGCCGCGCTCGGGCGTCGTCGTGTCGGCCCGGTGATGTCACCGGAGACGAGGCGGAGGGGGGGGGTCGCGGGGTCACCTGGACCAAACGTCACGACTCAGCTGTCAGCGGTGACCTTTGACCCCGTCTTGACGAGGTGAAAAAAAAAAAGGAGCTGGAGGCTCTGAACTCCCGGTGTTAAAGCTCACCTACGTCTGGTTCATGAGGTTGACCTTCGGTAATCACCCCCCCAGGCAGAAGCGCCGAGGCCTGAGTCAACATCTGGAGCCGCGCTCCTCGACGTCCGCCCCCCCGACCCCCCCCACGGCCCCTCCGTACGCCGCGCTGCCTCCCGTCGTTACCTCCTCATCACGCATCACCACAACAGCGCTCCCGGTTTACGTAACAACCCCCCCCCTCCCCACCCCCGAACGCTTCTCCTTCATGCCACCGCGGCAGTCAGCGGCGCGCCCCCCTCCCCCGACACCCCCCCCAACGCACCGCCGCTCGTTGTCAGCGGCGCTCCTGCGTGTGAACGGGTGGCGGGGGGACAAAGGGCGCCGGAGCTGGAGAGAGAACGCCGTGACCCCGGGGGTCAGCTGGGAGGCCGGAATGAAAAGACCTCCAACCCCCGCCCAAGCGCACACGCGCGCACACACACTCACGGGGGGGGTGAGGGGTAGGAAGGCGGAAGCCACCATGGGAATACGGCGGCGAGGATGAAGGAATGGCCGCAGGAGCTGGAACGCCGTCGTGTTTGGAATTTTGGGTCACGCTGCACATTCCTCACTCTTCCCCGCACAATAAACAGAGTCATTACGTCCACAACGGCCCCCATTCTGGACCCCCCCCACACGGAACCGCACGATGACCTCCTTTGGAGCGGCGGAAGTACAAAGACTCCATGGATCCGCGGACGTCACATGCAGCGGGACGCGGAACGCTCGTTATTCCGGGCTCGTTTAAACTCAGCTACAATTAGAGCAGACGGCTGCGGTCTGGGGGGCGGCGAGGGTGGGGGGGGGGTAGTTCTGGCACAGAAAGAGGGCATAAATGTGGAAATGCACATTTTTTTATTGATTTTTTTTTTTTTTTTTTTAGGAAAGATGACTCAGGCAAGTAAAAATAGGATCCGGTCTGAAGTCCCGGGCGACAAACACAAACGCGCGGCGTCACGAAAACGACCGCCGCGGAACCTCAAAGCTCTGTACACGATCCGACGGTACAAAATAAATAAATAAGTTAAAAAAAAAAAAAAAAAAGAGAGAGGAACGAGGAGTATGTACAGCCCAGTGGTGCACCTTTGGTCTCTTCTGTCTGAGGCGGGGGTTTTTTTGGCTCTCCGCCGGCGTTCCCGGCGTTCTCTCCCGGCGTTCTCTCCCGGCGTTCTCTCGCCGCGTTCCCGAGCGCTCACAGCTTGCTCTCCTCCTCCTCCAGCGGCCGGTTCAACCCGGGGATGAACTTGAGGAGGCGCCGGCGGAAGCTCTTGGGTTTGGGCTTCCTCTGCAGCGAGCCGAACCCCCCCGCCTTCTCGCCCGGCGCCGTCGCCGCCGTCGAGGAGGGCGGCCTGGCGTAGCTGCGCGTGCTGGCGCTGCGACTCAGCTGCGTCCTGGCGGCGGCGAAGAGCTCGCTGGCCGGCCGCAGGCGGGGCCCCGCCCCCGGGCCGGGCCGCGTCGGCTCGGGGGGGCCGTCGTCCCCCGGGTGCAGGCAGCTCTGGTAGAGCGGGTCTTCCTCGGCGCCGCTGAGCACGCTGGCGCTGCTGCTGGTGCTGCCCGTGCAGCGCAGCGCCCGCTGGGCGGCGGGGCTGGGGGAGCCCAGGCTCCCGTACACGCCGGCCGACTCCAGGGACTCGTACACGGCGGCGTCGCTCATCACGATTCCTACAAATTAAAAGACGTGGATGTAAATCGTAATTGTTACTGAAGTCTTAACTGTGTACCTGACCTTTGATTTTAGATTGTAAATAGTTTAACTGTTGCATAGATGTACTGTAAAGTGTCCTCGGGTGCCTTGAAAGGCACTTTGAAATAAAATTATTATTATTATTATTAAATAGCGCTCGCACGCCCAGAACCTTCGCCTCAATAACACCCACCGTGAACGAGCCTCTGCTCCTGCACCATCAGAGACCGATACTCGTCCCACTTCTCGTGAAGGGTTTGCTGTGAGAGAGCACAAACACATTTAATTACAATCACTGTACGTTCCGGACTCCCCCCCCCCACGCTTTGAGCCCCCGCGGCTCACGCCACCGATGCGGCTCATCTGTGGATTTTCCGGGCTACTAAAGGGGGGGGGGCTCTAGCCAAAAGCTCAAAAATGAGACGGACAGAGGAGGTGATGCAGAAGAGAAGATGCTCGTTTTCAGCTTTTTAGAGTCGTTTTAGGTGTCTTGCACACACCCTCGAAGTGGAAAGCACAGGAAGAAGTGCGTACGATGAGGCTTTTAATTTGAAAACATGGGCATTTGCGACTTATCGTCCAGTGCGGCTTACACATGTAAGAATATTTCCTTTAAAACGTGGGGGGTGCTCTATAGACTGGAAAATAGGGTAATATATATTCACAGTCAAACGACCTTAGTCACTAGCCTAAATTCTACTCGTAACTACCCGACTTTTCGGTGTGACCGCTGCCAGCCTGTGGTATCCCGTCAGAAAGAATCGTTCCACCAGCGTTTTAACGGGAACGTCAGCGTTTTAATCCCTTAAACGCTGGATTTAGTCTCTCGGCGGGCATATGTTTGAGCGGCTCTCACGCTAAAAGCACTAAAGCGGGACAGCTGCTGTAATCTCGGGGTAATGCACACTCGCTCGGGCTACCTCACAGGCTGGATTTTAACAGCCCGGGCTCGGGAATGTCGGCAGCAGCCTTTTGGGGGGACTGCTTATGCAACAGGTGGGGCTGCTGCAGGGACAGGTGGGGAGGGGGGTGTGGAGACAAGAGGGGGGGGCACAGTCCAGCCGATGGGCAGCAGAAGTGGGCTTACCTTCAGGTACGACAGCCGGGCCTCCAGCTCCGCTTTCCTGATGGAGTCGCTGTAAACCGTCTCCAGCCTGGTGGGACACACACACACACACACGCACACACACACACACACCAAGAAGGATGAGCACAGGCAGGACTGCGAGGGCAGCAAACAGAGCTCCTTTCATGAGGCGGCGGTGGGAAACGGCTTCCAAGTCGCTTTAGTGTGGGAACCCTTTAAACCACACGGCCCAGTTACAGAGCCGGATGGTGCTTAAGCGCTTTATACAGACTGGAACTGGAAGTCTAACGTGACGACGCGGGCCCGCCGCCGCCGCCGCCGCTTTGATGCGGTCCGCCCTGCTCCTGTTTGCAGGAGCTCTAAAAGCTCGCAGACGGAGGCTGGCTAATTGCCTCATTAATCTACAAGGCGAGAACGTGGAAGACGGTGGCTCGTAGTAAACGTAGTAGACGTAGTAGACGCCCACCCAGCCCCTCGACTCAAGTCTGTTGTGGTCTGCACGCACGTTTATGACTTCTGCTGCAGAATGAGACCTTCCTAGTCCACACGTTGATTAAAATAAACATCATGTGGGGGCAGCATGGAGTCCTCCGAGTCCTCTAGCATCACTTCTTGACTAAGGTGCTTGAATAGCGGAGCGACCTTCAGCTGGAACCCGTTGAAAACACACGCTGGGAGCCGGTCTGGGTCCTCGTACCTGACGCTGTTGCCACAGGCCCGGATGAGCTGGACGATCTCCTTGTGCCGGAACCCATCCACCAGGTTCTCGTTCACGCTGGCGATGGTGTCCCCTGCGCACACACACACACACACACACACACACACACACAGAGCACGTGTGTTAAACAGCAGTTCCCCCGGAGACATAAATCCGGCCCGGCTTCAGCTGCCAGGCTTTCGTTTGACTTCGGATGCAACACATGTGCGGCGCAAATGTGGAGGGATCCGCATGTGCACTCGTGGCAGGAGGCTCGCGAGTGACCGCAGTCACCTCGCCGGAAAAAGAGGGCCGCGACCCGGAAAATCGGAGGCCTGAGCTTTCTTTAGGAGTCTCCTCCCGCGCCCTGATTGTTTTTAAAGTCGCGCGTTCCCCCCCGACTTGTGGAATTCCAGATATCGGCGCGGCTTCGCGCGCGGCGTGAAGTCATGCGTGACCGGAGTCTTTTGTGAGGCTCAGCTCACAAAAGGCTCCTCTTCGCCCTCTCAAAAAAAAAAAAACACCTCAAGCTGCCCGACGCGATGAAGTCACCGCATGTGCGCGGCGAACAATGGGCCCGGCCTGCCAGGAATGTAGGAAGTGAAACCGAAGCGACGGTTGGACGAGGGGAAAGGAACGCCGCCGGAGACGAAAACACCGAGGTGGGCGGCGGGTGGCGGAGGTCATCGCTCCTTCCCGCGCTCCCGATGAGGATCGGGGCAGATAAACGAGCTGCGTCGACCGATAAACGGACCCTAAGCGGACTCTCCCTCCTCTCCCTCGCCCGATCGCCCGGGTTACCGGGTCACCCAGTGAACTCACCCACTTTGAGCCCCGCCTGCTGGGCCGGGCTGTCGTCGTGCACCTTGCACACGAACGTGCACATCTCCACCGAGTTTTGGTCCTGGTGGTGCAGGCCGTACGTCTGGGAAGGAGAAGAAGGGTCGTATTAGCGGCCCGGATGGGACTTGGGAGACGTTGCCAGGGGTCAGCGACCCCGGGACACGCCGGCGCGTGTCGGGAAGCGCCAGTATTCCCACACAATGACGGCACGGCTGCAATGACGCAGGTGTTATCTGACGGCGGCCTGCCCGCATGCGCTTCCTCGTTTCAGTCAACATTGTCTCTTTGGGCAACAGATAAACTTCCTCTTGTCACACAACCATTGGTTTCGTGCGGTGGGGGGGGCTCGTGTAACCATAGCGATAGCGTGCCAGCCGCCGGCCTTCACGTAAACGAAGGCCCGCGACTGTTGATGTCTCTCGTGATAATGCCCGAAAGGCTCCAACGCTGCTGGTTCGCCGAGACTGGAATATAAACAAATATCACATTTACATGCTGGATCCCCTCCATGTTAACATAAGGAGGGGGGGGGGGGCTGCGCCTGACAGTCAGGCTTGACCTCATCTTTCTCACTTCCTCACGGCCACAGGAAGGGCGGGAACCTCCACCGGAGCCAGAAATAGAACAATATGTCTTCCCCTCAACACTGAAGCTCCAGTTCGAAGAGCGCTCGCCCGGCTGTCACGGCGGGCGAGCCCAAACACTCCGCCGCTTCAGCGCGCCGGGCGGGGCGGCACTCCGGGGCGAGTGAGTCCGGGGTCAAGTGTGAGGGGCGTTTTCCGGGTGAGCGCGCGTATTAGGAGGAGAGCGTGTGAGCAAACCGCACGGCCCGAAATAAACGCCGGGACGGAAAAAAATACAACTATCTCCATTCCACCGCAGTCATGGGATCAACATCAAGAGGTCTGCCGCGCTGATGCGCGACCTCCCGCACCCCCCCGCCCCCTCCCTCCAGCAGACGTCGGGATTAAGAGACATTTAGGATAAAAGCGCTGGCGTGGGGGCCGTTCAGGAGCCATCATCCGCAGGCCCAGATGCAGCGGATCAGGCCGAGGAGAGCCCATCTCACCTGGATCTCAAACCCGAACGCCTCCTCTTCCTTCTTCTGCAGAACCACGACCTTCCTGGAAAACGAAACACAGTTTTTTTTCTCTTTAAAACACTTATTCATCCGTCAAGCTCTCGACATTTGAATGCTTGAGTGTTTCGGATCACCCCCCACCCAGATCAAGCCGAGAAGCCAAAAACGAAACCAACGCGTGATACTGAATCATGCGTGATGCTGAAAGAAAAAAAAAGGATGTGGTGTAACGCAGACAGACGAGCGATAAAGAACAGCGTGGGGAATGACGACAACCACAGGTTGCTTCGGCGTGGGTTTGAGCCGAGAGCTTTGGGGAGAGGAGGAGGATGACGTCTTGAAGGGGATGGTCGGTGGTCCGAGCCGGGCCTCGTACCTTTCTGGTTCCGGCGATTGAGTCAGGGGTTTCCACTTCTGCAGACCTCCGCCCTGTTGGGGGAGAAGCGAAACAAATTAAAAAAAACAAAACGCATCAGACGCATGAGCGAGGATAACGTCGGACACACACACACACACACACACACACACACACACACACACGCGTGTGCCACGGATGTCTCCTTGGCACCTGCTTCAAACGGACCGGTCCGGCGGGTCGGCGAGCCGCGCACGTGCAGCGTCTAGCTCTGGAAACGTCGCCGCTGGAACCAGAAATGCGTGTCGGGCCGCTCTCTGTTTACCTCTCGCAGTCACAACACCACAGGGAGGCCTCACCCCCCCCACACACACCCCCCCACCTCACCGAAACATAAAAAACCCCCATAAAAGAACCCTTCTGAAATGACTAAAACAAAAAACTAAAACAAATACGACACAACGGAGAGGGAAGCGGGGTGGAACACCCGCCACAATGGGCGCATTGAGGGGGAGCGGGGGCCAGGGCCCTACCTGACTGTGTACATAAGGAAGGCAGCCGCCCCAAGAGGGGGGGTCCACTGAACCACGCACAATCAGCCCCGGCACGTTCCGAACCCATGAAGGCCCGCTTTGTCCCCCCCCGAGCCGTTAAAGCGCTGCTTTCTTTATGTCCCCACACTTACGGGATTGTCCCGCCCGCGTCTCAATGAGGGCATTTGTGCCCACATGCCCACGGAGAGAGGGTCTGGAGGGGGGGTCCTGCGGAGGGGCGGGCCGGGCACAATGCAGCGTTGTGGCCCTCCACGAGGGGTCCGCGCCCGCGAGGGGTGGGCCGACGGGACGGTGCCTCAGAGAAAACAGGAAGATGCGCCTGCCGGACCGACGTTACGTAACTCCCAGCGGCGCTGGCGTCAGTCTGGACCACGACCGGACGGTTCCTGGAGTTCCCGGGCCCCCCCCCTCCATTATCCCCCCCTCCATTATCCAATTAATCAATCCCTCCAAAAATGCCGTCGCTGGGCTGAAGCGCTCCTCGTCTGCTCGGCAGGACCGTCACAATCATGAGGATGAAGACGCTACGGGATCCGTGACTGGTTCTGGCTTTGGCCCAGCAGATGTTTTACTCTGATAAACATCTGTGGTCACTTCTCCCTCCGATAGTCGGGCGAAGCTTCCCAGACGTCCGTGCTCGGAGGTCGGCCTCCGCTTTGTCCTTCGGGTTCTTTTACAGCTTTTTGGTCCCTGGATGCAGCGACGTGGACCACACCGCAGACCCTGGGTGGTCCACGTTTGTCCCTGGATGTGTGTGTGTGTGTGGATGCGTGTGTGTGTGTGTGGATGCGTGTGTGTGGGTGTGTGTGTGCGCCCCCAGCTTCCACCAAAGGTCACAGAGCATTTCTCACGAGAGCCCCAAACTTGTTGCATGTTGCAGAAACAGCGTTGATTTAATTAAAACAAAGCGCGAATTAAGTGATCGCGGGCAGAAGTCTGCAGAAAACGTGTTTACTTTCGTTTAACTTTAAAAAAAAAAAAGAAATAAACACGCCAGAGAGCATCCGGGGACCAAAATTAAACTTTTTAGACTAAAGTTTAAGCTAATACTTCTTACTTTCTTGAAGTTTCTGGGCAGAGTCCCGCCGGAATAAGCCAAAGTTTTGTAGGTGTAGAGCTCGGAGCCGCGGCTCTGCAGCTCCGCGGTCCGGCAGCTGTCCGACTTGGACGACGGGAAATAGACGTCGGCGTCCCGGCCCGCGGGTCCCACCTCCGGCCCGCTGGAGTTCACCTTCTTCAGCCTCCGGAACGTCATGTCCAGCTCGCGACCGAGCGCAGGAAGCCGTCTGTCGTCGTCGTCGTCGCCGAGGGTCCCCGAAACGAAGGCGTCGGAGGGAGATGCTGACGAAGCCTCAACGTGGAGGTAAGAAACAATGACACGGAGGGGGCGGGGCCGCCGGCCCCGGAGGGCGGGGCCTGCCGCCGGGGCGGCCAATCAGCGCCCACCAGGGCGGTGACGCGCGTCCTAAGTGATGCTTTTACTTGTGCCTCGGATTTTTGGCGCCACCAAAGGTGGACGTTGTTGTCGTTGGTTAGTAACTTTGATAATTGTTTAATTTGTGGTCCTGTCCGCAAAAAAAAAAATGTTTTTCTACTCGTGAAAGTGCGATGCCCCTTGATCATAAATGATTTACTGGGTTGCGTTTTTAACAGAATTTTAACGAATTCCAGTTCGTCCATTTTCAATTAGGCTGCTTAAACTCAACATTCCACTGTCTGTGGAACATTTGTTTAATTGGAACAAAACACGTTTTATGTCCTCTTTCAAATGTGTTTTGGACGTTTTGAAGCTTCTCTGTGACGCACATGTAGAGTTTGGAAACAGATGATTCTTTATACATTCATGTGCTGAAGAAGGAGCGATTGTGTCATGTCAGAAATGTGAATCTGCTCACATATATGCAGTTTTTTGTGTCATCACAACTGTTTGAATATTGAGATGCTTTCAGGTTCGACTTGAAATTGCATTTAAATTAACCGCAAGCAAAAAATATTATGCTCGTCTGTGGTTTCTTCGAAACTAATTGATTGAATATGGAGATTATACAACTCATTTTAGTTGGAAAAACAACATGTTTTGCCTTTCGCCATTAAGTTGTTGCAAACTTTGTTTGCATAGTGGAACGACAACGGACCACGACGCCCCCTTGTGGTGAAGAATGGAACAAGTGAAGTAAGTTTACACATTTAATTTAATGTAAATAAACACGTACTTATGATTTATTAACATCTTTACAGAATTCATTACGTTAGGCATTTTACATTAATGTCTGGCATATTATTGAAATGGCATGCCTTAAATAACTATACCGTCTGTAAGCCTTAAAACTTGAAGTTTTTATAAATTAGGATTAAACATACCTCATTGTCCTGTGATCAAACCATTACAGCAATATACTTTCTGTTTCTTAACACACACACACACACATACACACACATGCACACACACTCAGGACAGCAGGGAAGGCTGAACCTTTGCCCTCGCCGCTGCTCCCCGACACACTTTCAAGTATCTTCTGAAACAAAGTAAAACTTTTGACACGGTCTGAAACGTCGCCCCTTCGATTATCCTCTCGGTTCTTTTGCTGCACAACAAAAAAAAGCAACACTACAAAGGTTTATGTTCAAACTGCGTGGCGCCCTGCGTGCCCTCGTCCTAACCGCGGAGAAGAGATTTTAAAGGCACGTGAAGCCGAGCATTCGTCTATGTTAGATTTACGTTTCTTCCTACAACCTACAAACTACAAAGCGCTGAGACGAGGCGGTGGAGTGGCAACTAAATCACAAATACGTGGACTAAATTTGGTCTAAATCCGTTTTGACCGCAATGCGAACGCGCGTAATCGTACGGTTTGTTCAGCTCTAAGCTTTCAGACATGCAGGAGAGTGTCATAGTTTCATTTGTAGGTGAAGAAACCTGATGATTTGGCCTGCGGCGCCATCAGCATGCTGGCTTGATTCTTGTGTGTGATGAGGATCTGAAAAGGGGGAAAAAAACACAGGTTGAAATAATCAATCCGCCTCCCCCCGAGAACGTGACGTGGCGGCTGCAGAGGTCACCGTGCAGGGCGGCTGCATCCACGGCTCCCCGTCGATCTGCATCGGTAACGGCTTCTTCGTCCTGTAAAGAGGGGAGGGGTCGCGTTTGAAAGCAGAGGCGACGTCTCCGACACGCATGCTAAGCAGCCGCGCATGCGTAAGTAACCCAAGCCAGCGGGTGGGCGGGCCCGGAGCCCGACAAGCCTGGGCATGGCGCCTCACCTGATGGTGATCTGGGAGGTTTTGGCGAGCCTCACGGCGCTCTTGAGGCCCGTGTATATCTGCCCCATCTCCATGGCTCCCTCCAGGCCGACCACCTCTAGCCGACGGTCGCTGAGGTCTGCCCCCAAACAAAAACAACATTTAAATGTACCAGGTTTTAACTTCGCTGGATAGGAAAGCATGCTTGTGTGCTCCCGATGAGTTGATCTGGGGTGTTGTGAAGCAGGAAAATTGAGTTAGTTGTGTTTCCTGTTACACAATCACCACTCTACTGACCTCTTCGTGAACACATAGTAGGTATTAATATAGAATATTCATCTTGATTAACTTCTACTGTGGGTTTTTGACATTAACAAGACGGAAATAACCACCTTTCACCCCCTCATTCACGTCCCACCAACAGCCCGCGAGGTATTCTGTTATTACGGGCGCCGTCTGCTCGGCCTCAGACAGCGGATTTACCGCCTGAGTGGCGGTGCGCGCCGCGGAACTCGAGCAGAAGCCGACAAATCCCTCGGCGGCCGACGCGGAATAACCCAGAGGCAAGCGCGGATGCGACTGCCGAATGGAAACGGGCGCTGCTGGGAGTCTCGTCTGAGGTGTATAGACAGTAAAGCGACGGCGAGGCGGCGCCTGCTGCCCCCTTGTGGCCGCACGGGCCGATGCACGTCACGTAAGGACGCCTAAGTTAATAAATAACCGCTTTACCGGACTGGTTTTTAGGAGACCGGGAACGCGTTTGGTTCGAGACACGACACTGTGAGTCATACCTTGTGAAGTCACTTTGAGGATTTCCGGGTCAGTGATCACCTCGGGCTCCACCTGACTCGTCAGGCCCTTGGCGTCGGCTTTTTTGGTCTCGCCCCAGAGGTTGGACCCGCCGTGCATGCTGGGAATGTTTAGGACAGCGACGCCCTCGAGGGACAGGCCGCTGAGGTCCAGGGGGACGCCGCAGCACTGGAGACGGAGCACACGTCAGGTGTCGGGGCGGTCGCGCCAAGACGCGCCGCGGGAAACGGAAGCTACGGCGGTCGTTTCGCCCGGCGCCGGCCCCCTCACCTCGATCGTTAGGCTCTCGCTCAGCTTCTTGCAGGACGCAGAGATGGTTTCTGAGGTGGCGAATTCAAAATACCACAGCTTGTTCTTCATTCTGCAGCAGGAAAAGGTCTGAGAGTGAGCGTTGGATGGGAACACTTTACACTCACACACACACACACACCACACACGCACTCACACACACACACACTCACACATTTACACATGTTGTAGCAAGTTTTTCCGCATCTCTGCTCATTTTAAACACTTTAAACACTTTAAATTATCGTCAATTTCCCTGAAAAGAACTACAAAATTTGAGGGTAAGATTTATAAAACTACAATGTTTAACATCAAACAACATAAAACAGGATCAAAATAAGAGAAGATAAGAAGTCAGATGAGAAGATAAAAATCAAGGTCAGGGTTCTTATAATAAGTCTGAGATGTGACATTAACACACACAACCACTGATCATTGTGATTAAACGCTGCGGGAAAAAGACCAAATCTGTTGTTTTCTCCTGAGCTCGGAATGTCGTCGGGAATCTGTACCTGCTGTTGAACTTCTGGGGGTGCTTTTCTCTCATCGTGTGGAAGCGGTGAGCGATGGAGGCGTCCTGTCGACACAAGCGCGAAGATTCAAATGACTTCGGCGTAAACCGAGGCTTCGGGGAGGGGGATGGGGGGGGACTCACAACGCCGATGGAGAAGTAGTTGTTGATGATCTCGTAGGGAACGGGGTCGCCCTTGGCCTGGCCCTCGTCCGTGATGACCTGCACGCTCCAGCGGTCCATCCGCACCAGGGCGCTCCCCTCGATGTCCTTCAGGATGCGGGTCAGGTCCTCGCCGTCGTACCCTTCGTGGGGGGGGGTGAGATGAGATTAAAACCACGAGAGAAATCTCCCCGGCGAGCGCCCCCCCGCTCCTCACCTCCTCCCCATCGCAGGCAGCGCGCGAGGTCGTTCCCCGTGCCCAGAGGAAGCACGGCGACGGGCGGCCGGGCCAGCAGGTTGGATTTGTCTGAAAGGAAGAAAAGACGCCACGTCACCGAGGTGTCCCCGCCGCCGCCGCCGCCGCCATCGCCCCGACTCGTGGCAACCTATGGCGTCCAGGATCCAGCCGACTGTCCCGTCCCCGCCGCACACCAGGATCCGGTAGTCCTGCAGATTCCGAAAGAAGCTCAGCCTGGAGGGAAGGTTGGAGAAGAGGGCGTGAGCGTCCGGGCCTTTAACCCCAGCGTCACCCTCCCGGGCGGCGCCGACCAGCCTCACCCTGGTCCGGGGCCGCCGCTGGAGAGGTTGTAGACCTGCCGTGGGTTCAGCAGGTATTGGAACTTGTGCAGGACTCTGGAAACACACCAATACGCGCACACACACACACACACACACACACACACACACACACACACACACACACACACAGTAGGCAGGTGTTAGAAGGGAGTTTTCTCCTGCTGCTGCCCTCCTCCCAGTGTTAATGATCCACTTTACAGTCCAAATTATGATCCAAATTAGGATCCAAATGATAGTAGCAGCTCCACACTCACCTTTCTCCCTGTTTGCCTCCACTTTTGGGGTTGACAAACACTAACAGAGGATGGGTGTTGGCCACCGGGCTGATCTGTTGATTTACAGACGTGCAGTTATGAACTTGTGGGTCACGTTTGCTCAGCTCGGATACGCTGAAAAGCAAACGGGGCTAATTTCTCTGTTTGTCTTCGGCAGGAACAACCTGCAGGACTTGTCCATCGGGGGTGGTGTTGAGGTCGCTGTCGTCGCCCGAGCAGCCGTTCTTCACGCTGTTTGGTCGCTCCTTCGGGGGAACGAAAAGAACAGAAACCTCACGCGCGAGGCCAGAAGGTCTGGACCACGGCGGGTGGGTACTGTTTGTACTGTGTGTGTGTGTGTGTGTGTGTGTGTGGGTGTATGTGTGTGTGTAATGGAGGATATCTGTGTACCTTTATAACTGGATAAATTGCCCAGGGAGGCAGAATGTGGTCTCTGAGCAGCCCACAGCTGCACTCTGTTGGCTCCTGGTCCGCGCATTCATCGTGACGCTGCGGAGCCACAAAGACACAAACGTGGAGCAGACCTGAAAAACGTGACTTTTTTTTTTGTTTTAAATTAACAATATAAATAGCAGGTAACGTTAGGGAGACTATAAAAAGCACACCTGAAGATAAACAGATGCCATCATGTATCCAGTTCTATTCATCTGGCATTTCAAAGGCAAACGACACATAAATAGAACTGGCCCAGTCTTAAACTATGTGCACACACACACACACACACGCACACATGCACACACACACGTGCTGGCTGTCTCACCATTGTGTGGCACCACACACAGTGTTTGCCTGTCAGGCCTTGGAAGCTCTTGATCTTCTTCTGGCATTTGTCGCACTTCTTGGAGTCGCAGTTTCCACTCACCCAGTCGTGAGCTGGAACCTGAAAAGACGGAGGGGAGCTTCAGAAGCGCTCACACACACACACACACACACACACACAAAAAAAAGCCTCATTTATTCTGCACGCCTCTCAGTGTGATGACCTCACCCCGATTTCTTTCTTTGACTTCACGTACGTCCGGGTGCAGGGCGCCGGGTTCCTGTTAGCGCACCGTCCGTGCACGGTGTATTTGCAGCCTGCACGCACACACACACACACACACACACACACACACACGCACAATCCAGCCGTCAAGCGGCGTTTGCATGGGTGTAAATCACCCTGGTTGACTTAACCGTCAGTCTGACTCTAAAATGGAGCCTGTCCCGTGGCGCCCCCTCGTGGTGCGTTCAGGTACTCACAGGTGCAGCACAAGCCCTGCTTCCTCAGGCCCAGCAGCAGGCTCTGGCACACGTTGCAGTACACGGGCCTGTTGAAGTGTTTCATCCTCCAGAGGTGCTGGCCGTCCGTTTGGGTCATCTGGAGGCGAGAGGGGCGGTGAGAGCGGCGGGACAACGAGAGCTTTGTTCTGAGCTGGATCGGCGGGCAAACCCGTGTCTTCCTCTCCTCATTTTCGACTCCCGCACAAACCGCTGGCCTTCTCTGCGCCCCGTCGCGGTTAATATGCGCCTACCGACATTCTCGGCTCGCCGTGACGTGACCTGCGTCGCCGCGAAATGAAAGGCTCGAAAAAAAACCCCACTCTAATCTCAGACTCTCGACACAAGATTATATTGCTTTCCATCTGTCTCTTATCCAGATTATACCGTCTTTTTTTTCCTGTCGTGACACATCAGCATGACACTTAACGTGGTGGGCAGTCTTGAAAAGCACAAATGCAGGGGGAGGGGGGGGGGGGGTGGCCGTATTCATGCACCCCGGGGTTCAAATGTCTATTGGTGTCCAGAAATAGCCTGGTGGGGGAAGTCCCAGGCATTGTTGCAGGGCCAAGCCCAGGGCCAGAGTCTGGTTTGTGGACTTAGATCACCACGGCGACGGGGCGGACACGCAGAGGAACAGAACAGCTTCTGCTTTGCCGGATTTCACCAACGCCCATGCGGAGCGATCTGCCCGCACGGTTTCTGTGAAAGTGCTCAGATGGCAATCCCCCCCCCGAGTGGAAAAAGAACGAAGCGCTCAGATGCAGCAGATAACGTGGTCGGCGAGACGAGGGCGAGGACCGGGGGGACGCCCGGCGGGAACAGAGACGCCTGTAAAAGCACCTTGAGGCCCAGCAGGACGAGCAGGGGGATGTTGTTCATGCCCCCCTCCACCCACTCCTCCAGAGACACGGTGCCGCTGCTGTCGGCGTCGATGGCCGTCATCATGTCCTTCAGCACCTGCAAAGGGGACGCCGTTTCAGTCCTTCCGGCCCAATCAGAGCAGGCCACGCGTGGGAGAAAGCCCTCGCCGCTTTGACCCCCCCCGCTGGCGAATAATTAACGTGCCGCGGGGAGATACGACGCGCAGGCGGGCGAGCCGCGGCGCTTCAAAGTCCGGAGCGCGGCGCCACTCACCGGCCTCAGCTCCGACACGTCCCAGCCCAGGTAGTCGGCGGCGTGCATCATCTGAGCTATGATCCTGTCCACCTCCTGTCTCGCGGCCAACAAGAAAAAGGGTTCAGCGGCGATCGATACCCGGCGAACTTTCCGCAGTCGCTCAAAGTCCTCACAGAGCTGTCGAGGACGCCGTTGCCGTCTCTGTCGTAGAGCTTGAAAGCGACTGGGGGGAGAGAGAGAGGCAGGGATTAAAGCGCTGGGCGAAAACATCACTTACTGCGGATCCATTTGGGGCGCGGAGCGAGCACTCACACTCCAGCTTGTCCCTGGGCTGTCCGTCCTCCAGCAGGGAGAAGTAACACGAAACATCCTTCAGAAAGACCTCCTCTACGGGGGGAGACGTTCTGGTTAGCATATCTCCACCAACAGGCCTCTAACGGGCACGCGGTGATAAATGAAGACATCCCAAATAGGCCATGGCAAGACTTGATAAGAGCCCGCTGCTTCGGGAGCTCCAAGTCAGTGGGTTGTGTAACTGTGCGGCGTATAATCTCACTGGCAGCGTCTTCCTGGGCAGCTTCAGGGTTTTGGAAGGAGCGGAAGAGTCGCTGGCAGAGATCCACAGGGAAGTCCTCCACTTCCAAATACGTCTTCAGGAAGAGGCGGAAGCCTTCCTCGTTTATGCGCTGAAAAACAAGAGAACGGCACGAAAAGACGTCAAACCGGCGCGTGAAAAGGACCTTTTGCGACCTCCTTCCCGCCCTGCCCCTCCGACCGACGCTGAAACTTTGCCTCCCCTGTCAGGGTCTGATTTTAGCTTTAAGAGGTCATAGAAATCATTCGGAGTGAGAGGTCCTCCCAGGTCTCCCGTCAAACTCTCAAGGTCGGCACTTACCCGGAGTACTTGAGCTGAGCTGATTTGGGTGAGGGCAGAAATACTAAAAATATAATAAACGGGCGTTTCTCCTGAGCGTAGGGGAATATGAGTCAATTTAAAATTACAACCTTCCGAGGAGGCCAAAGGCTCTTGATTTGTTGAACTAGAAACCCGTTTTTGTTTTTTGCTGACATCCTTCCGCCGCTCTGCCCGGTAGCCTGCAGGGTTGGCCCAGTAATAAATAATTTCACCGCTTTGACAGCCCAGATCAGAAAAAGAAAAAAAAAAACAAACCCGGGCGCCAAATCCTGCAGAGTGCAGCGCGCGGCTTGCTTCGACAAACATTTTATCTCAGTTACGTAATGCGGTCAAATTATCTACCAGGAGTTGCTGCGTTTTCTTCCTGCGCGACGTCATCCGCTAATGTGGAGCGATGAGCCGCACGCGGGCCTGTCGGGGGGGGCGGGCGGCGTGGGCGAGGCCCAAGGAGTCGTTTACGTTCGCCGCCTCGCTCGGCCGCGCCGAGGATATTTCTTCGCGGACGGCTCGCTCAACCCGATCGATGGGTTCGCATCTCGTTGGTCGGCTCGGGACAATTAGTAACTGGCCGTTAAGTGTGAATCAACCTGGCCTGGAGGTTGGGGGGGGTGGTGGGGGTGGGGGGTAAACCTCGAGTTGTGGACGAGCGGGGTGGGGGGGGCGGCTCACCTCTCCATGCCTGTGCCGGGCCAGACTCCCGTCTGCGTCGAATTCCCTCAGAACATCCTTCACCTTCAAGCTGCAGTCTGTGTGTGTGTGTGTGTGTGTGTGTGTGTGTGTGTGTGTGTGTGGGGGGGGTGGGGGAGAGAGAGAGAGACAAACAGCTACACACTCGGAGGTTCGCACTCTGTCATGTCAACATTCTCATGGTTCCAATCCAGGCCAAGAAATGTGGAAAAGCTGCAGAGCGCTCCACAGACAGGCTGCAGCAGACAGCTCCCTCCTCTCAATATGAGAAACCGTGAGTGTAAACGAGTGTGTGTGGGTGGGTAGAAGTGGAAGGGGGGGGTGTTAAGCAGAGAAAGCTGCCCGCCCTCCTCCCTGTCTGTACTCACACTCGATGTATTGCTGTAGCTGGATGAAGTCGACGGGGCTCAGTTCCTTCACCTCTGGGTTTGTGGGGGTGGACATGGTGCGTGTTTGCTGCGCTCGCCGCCTGCCTGCGAGAGAAGCGGCGAGATATATGGACGAGGAAAAAGAGGAGGTGGGCGCAGCAGCCCGCCTCCCTCTTTTGTAAATCATAAAAGCACGGCTGTGAGCAAAAAGACAGCATCTTCCATCTCCTGCTGTAAAGGGAAAAAAAAAAATCAATGGCTGTAGACAAGAATTACGCTCCGCATTCAAAGTTTGAGTGAAGCCGAGGCAGGTCGATGAGGGGGGGGCATAAAAAACAAGAACTGCAGCTATCAAAACAAGCGCGCTGGATCCCCGTCCAGGAATTTATGGTAAAAAAATACCCCCAATAACAACAACAACAACAACAACCTCGGCCTCCCGAGGCGGGAGACGGACGGAGGGAAAGCGGGGAAGCGACGCGCATCCCTCAGATGCGGGAGGACGCGCAGATAAAGCAGCCGGACAGCTTTACTGCTCACATGCTGGATGTTGGACCCCAGCAGGCGGGTGGTGGTTGTAAAGTCCTGCCACTCATTAATCCCTCATTCCGAGGGTTTCCAAAGGTCTCTTTGTTGTGTCACAGGGGTGCAGAAAGATCATTTCTTTTATTAGATATTGTGCTTATTCATTATTCATTGGTTTTAATGCCGGTCTGAATCGGTTGTAAACGGGAGCTCCTCTGTCCCCTCATTCGGGAGTCTTTTGTGACCGATCATCGTTTCTGAACAACGATCTGTTTTTGTATTCATCGCGCATCTCTCGGCAACTGGGCCGAAGAGTCTGGCAGAAATGATGTCAGGCTAAATCTATCCATCTCCGGGGATTTTCTGTACCCAAAATCTGTTTTCCTGTACTCTCTGTCCTATATTTGAATTTCAAACTGCTAAATGTGGAAGTGTTGGTTTAATTTAGCCCACAGGAGAACAAGGAAGCCTCAAAAGGGCGAAAATAAACACTGAAATCCTTCTGAGAGGTTATAAAAAAACACCCTCCTTGGCGGGGCCTCCCCGTCCGACGAAAGATCCTCAAATGCTGAACGAGGCTGCGGGCGGGCGGGCAGGCATGAAATTTGAATCTGACACAGAAAAAGAGGCTGCAGATGTTTTCTGGATGAGCAGTCGGCGGGTCCATTATGAATAATCTCATCTGAAGTAAACACGCTGCTGGAATATAATGGAAGAACCCTAATGACGGGGACGCGGGCGCAGCGCTGGGACGGAGCAGGAGCCCGTCGATAAAGGGGAGAGGGCTGACGTCCTGACGTCCTGTCCTCCTGTCTCAGGCTGCAGATGCATGCCAGCAAAAAAAAAAATCAGGACATAAAATGGCCGATGATCGACGTGCAGCATTAAGCGGCGCGGCTTTTGACGGCGCTCGGAGGCCGAGCCTCACCTGAAGGTATTCACACGCGGTTAAAAAGGCTCTGATTTGGGACCCTCGCGGGTCTCGGGCTGCGGCAGCGTGCTCTCATCTGCGGCCTTGGAGGGAGGGGGCCCGACCGGCGCTCCCACGCACGCCCGTAATGGACCTCCGAACGTCCCCCCCCCACCACCACCACCACCACCAACACCACCACCACCACTCAGGGCAGGAAAAGTTGAAATAGTTTGGTAATTGATGCTAACCCCGGATGGAAGGATGCAGAGCAGGAAGAGGCAGAGGCACGCACACACACACACACGCACACACACACGCACACACACACACACACACACGCACACACACACACACACACACACACACACACACGCACACACACACAGCCCGCTCTGGGAAACGATTTGCACTTAAGCTGCTTAAGAAATATCCAAGAGCCGTTTTGTGAAGATCAATCAGACTTTTTTCCAAATAAAATAAAATAAAATAAAAACAGAAAGAGGCACCTCCACCTCCCCTCCACCTCCCCTCCCCTCCTCTCGTGTCTCTCAGCCGTGACACCGTTTGTTCTGATTACGCACCTGAGGGCCGCTGGTGGTTTCCAGCCCCGGGGGGGGGGGGCTTCCAGTAAACGTGCTAGTTTATTACGACATGAAATGTCACGAGAGAAAGCGAAAGCCCGGAGAGGACGTCGTTTGACCGCAGCCCTGTTTTGAGTCTAAACCTCCACTCTTATCTCGGCTGCGGTGCACCATCAGCACAGCAGCTGCACCACCGGCAATCACGCGTAAAGGAGGGAGACGTGGAGGCACGACGGCGGACGCGAGAGACGGCCAGCGATGCTGGGAAAGTTTGAACCCTGGGACACGGGGCGGGGGGAGGAGGGGGAGGGGGACCACGGGGGCTTTCGTCGGGCCTGGGGTTTGCTGAAGGGACGCGGAGAGGCAGAAACGAAGCGGTGCGGGGGTCACGTCCCTCCCCGTGATGTGGACGCGTCTCTCGTCTGATAACTCTGGAAGCTTCTGTGTGCGCTCGCCCGGCACGACGTCAGAGGGGGCGCAGGAAGAACAAAAAACAACAAAAAAAGGAGCTGTCTGATTAAAGCAGCTCCAACAGAAACAGGCACGGAACGCAGCTCTCACTTCTGGTGCCTCTTTATGAATTTCTGCTTGGGCGGGTTTTTTTTTTTTGTGTTTTGCTTTTTTCCAGAGGAGCGAGATGTCACGAGCGACTTCGCCTCTGTTTCACCTCCTCATCGAGCGACTCATCGTCATTATCGTCATCGTCATCATCGTCAGTGTCTGCCTCGATGAGATTTCGAGCCAGGATTCGAGTAATCTGATCCTTTACATCCTGATTACATAACGATTTGCATGCTGCACGCGTAATGGGAATAAGAACCAGTCGGAAGGTGGAGCAAGAACGCACATTCCCAGCACTTAGAGAGCGCATTAATAGAGCCCCCCCCTCCCTCCTCCTCCCCCCGCCAGTGGTTTCCACCCTGGAACCGACCGAGGACGGAGCCTGGACCCGTGGCTCCGTCCAGACGAGCAGGAGGAAGTGTAAATATTTCAGGAGGCCTGAGGAACGTCTGAACGTCTGGAGCGGGGAGCGCGCGGCGAGCCGAGCGTGTGACATCAACCAACACCCCCCCTACACCCCCCCACCCCCGGGTTCGGAAAGGTCACGGGTGTTGGGAGCGAGCTGGGGCCGGAGACGAGGCCGGCGTGGAGCCCCGGAACACGGCGAGCGTCACACGCGTCCGCGCCGCCGCGGCGTCCTCCGGAGAACCTGCCGGCGACGGATGGTGCAGGAGGGGGGGGTGGGGGGGGATGACCTTTTTCCGAGTGGGCTCGTGTGAGCGCGGGCTGTCACCTCGCCCACGCCTCGTGTCAAGGAAATCTGCCGCTTGTGCAGAGCGCAACGCGCCGACTCCGTCATCCTGCGGTCGGAAAACACTGCGTAGGTCCTCTGAGCGCACAGGCTAAATCCGGAGGTTGGTCCCCCCCCCTCTCTCCTCACCAAAGTACGATTCTTCAGTCTGAAGTACGCGCAGATTGCATCAGGTTGACAGAGGGGGGTGTGAGGGTGTGTGTGTGTGTGTGTGTGTGTGGGGGGGGTGGACATGCTCGGTTGCTATGGAAAGTGTTTCCCTTCATCAGCTCTTCGTCAGAGCGCCTCGGGTGACTAACAGGTAGGAGGACGAGGAGGAGGCACGGGCGGGGAGGGCTGCAGTCATCTCGGGGACAGGGGAGAGCCCAGAGCCCCCCCCTCCCATCAGCCTCATTTGCCCCCCCAACACCGGGGACACGGCTCTAAATCGCATTCCAGGTGTAGTCGCTACTGTGACTTACTGCTGGATCGGGGAAAACTCCGCTACTATAAATGGACTGTGCGCCGGAGGGGTCACAGACCAGGCACGGGGGGGGGGGGCATTCTTCACATTTGGTCACCCCCAGAAGTCATTAGAATAGGCCATCCAGAGGGGTCACGTGACGCCGCCAGGCTTTTAAAGTCAGGAATTAAAAGGTAGTTAGACTCTGCTGACGACCCTGAAGTAAACAGACCCCCCCCCACACACACACACACGTTTCTGGGCCCCCTCGGGGCTGTCGCTTTACGCAATTATACCTTTTTTTTTTTGGAGGGTGAAAGACGAACGCCACCTCTGCTCACACAAGGCACAGAGGTGTCATAATTCACGGGCCCGTCCCCGGACCTCCCCTCTCGCCAGAGGCTGCACCGCAAACACGTTTTAATGCAGCAGAGACATCTTTTTTGTCCCTTGAACCAACAGCAGAATGACATATCATTCACTCTCCGCAGCCTGGGACCGACCCCCCCAACACCCTCCAAAAGCTTTCAAAACTCGCTTCCGGCCGCGCACAAGTACAGAAACATAAACTAAATCTGCCGTCGAGGCCACTAATCGTGCAAATGTGACCGGCGTGAATGCCTATTACCGATTTCCTCCGCGCGAAGCGCCGGCTTTTACGCACTTAATGCGCAGCCATGCGACGCTGTGGGGAGATTTAAAGACTTTACAGCCCCGTCGACAGGAGCCGAGCACAAAGAAGGGAGACCAAAAAAAAACTGTTAAAAGTGAAAGAGAGAGGGGGAGAGAGAGAGAGAGAGGGGGGAGAGAGAGGGAGAACAAAAACACAGAGACGTTCACCACAGCATGAATCACACATTCTTGGAAAATGTAGGCGAGGCTTCGCTCGCTCGCTCCCCGGCGTCGAGGTGAGGTCCCGCCGTCAGTCAGAGTTCAGACACGAACGCGACTTACGTAACAGCCTCTCCCGTGAAGAGGCTGAGCCCAAACCAAACCCAAGCCAGAAGCCTCAAACCTGCCCAGACGTGTGAGGGCGCAGGCTGCTGTGAGGAGGCGTCTGCAGGTGCTGGGTGGGGGGGAGGGTGGTTGAGGGGGGGGGGTCACAGATGCATGTGTGAAAGGGAAACGTTAAATGTCACATTTGCAGAGCAAACGCGAGGTTCTGGTCTCTTCGCTTCTGCAAAAGCCCGACAGAGGAGATGTTCGGTTTTCTCCTCCGAACGGGGGGGGGGGGGGGACCCTCGAAGGGCGAAAGTGCTGATGCAGCCAGCGAAGGGGTGAGATTCACAGAAGTGGCTTCGCTAAAGAAAAATGGACACGGCTTCTGCATTCGGAGAAGGGAAACGGCGTGTGAACCGAAGGGATGCCTCCTGTTTCTATGACCACGGTGACGTGGAGCCAACAGTCACAAACACAACCGCGGTTTAAAAAAAAAAAAAAAAAAAAACACACAAGCGCCTTCGGGGTCTGGTATTTAAAGGATAAATTGTAATAAGTAATTGTCATTGCTCGTGAAAGATCCGGGAAGGAAGTGTAGGAAAAACACTAGGGCTGATTAAATATCAAGGTTTTCCCGCAGGATGTGTTTTTCCAGTTGAAATTTGCGCTCATATGACAGTGAAATTGGAGCTTTAAGTGGGGGGGGGGGTAAAAAACCAACACACAACAATGCCGACGCACTGTTTAACTTCCCAAATGGTGACAGGGCAGAAACGCCGTCGTGAAAGCGGGTCGAGGTCCGAACGAACCGCCTCGGACGCGACGCGACCGCGGAGGGCAGGCGCAAGTGTCAAAGCTCTCCCGGCACCGGCGTGGAGGTGGGGGGGGGGGGCTTCCCGCTCGGTAACTTAAGTCGCCTGACATTAACAGTCGTGACACGCTGCGAGGGGAACTGAAACGATGCGTGTTTAAGAGGTTTAAAGAGGAGGCGGCCAGCCGTGCGCTAATTGGGTCTGACCCGCCGGCTGCGCGGCTGAGTGAATTGCTCCGTTATCGTCACTTTCTCCTCAAGAAAAACACCCCCCGTCGGGAGCTGGGGAGGCTCGCCCTCCGCAGCAGGAGCTCCGGAACCGGGGCTGTCGCCCCGCGCGCGTCCGCGTAAGCGTAAAGTTGATCCACCGCGGTGGAGTGGAGTTTTATTTTTAGCTCTATTTACCTCTCCGGCGCTGCTCCCTTCTCGGTCTGGTGGCGCTCCGCGAACTCGGGCGAATTCCGGCTCACGGAGGGGGTGGGTGGGTGGGTGAGGGGGTTGGGGGGGGGGCGCAAGCGGCTAACTTCGAAGGGTGTCGGCGATCGGAGCGACGGCGGGCGAGTGCGGAGCGCAGAGCGAGCGAGCGGAGCCCCCGCCGCACAAGCACCGCCTCAGCGGCGCTGCGCCCTCTCCGCTCACGAACACACCCCTCGCGGCGGCCCGCATCTGCATCTGCATCTGCATCTGCATCTGCATCTGCGTCTGCAAAGTTGCACGGCAGGTGGATTCTGCTGCGCGTAAAGGAAGCGGCTGAACGTGATCGCCGGCGTCACCGCAGAAGCAGCGTTTCCCCAGGTGTGAGCTCAGAAGGGAAACGCTGCGAGAGCGAAGGCACGGTTGGCTGAAGTCGAGCTTTTTAGTGGTTACAATCGCTCGAGCTCGCCCCGAAAACACACGAGCAGCCGTAAAGCCTCATCCTTTGGTTGTTTAGAGTGCCATTTTAAACTGCGTCCGCTAATCGTAACGCGTGGTTACCTCTGCACGCCGGGCTGGATGCAGGAAATAATCTTGGCGCGCGCACACACACACACACACGGCTTGCTTTGGAACGGCTGAAACCGTCCACATCTCGGAATAATGGGCCCAAACAGCGGCCAGTGTTCGGCAAAGCGCATGATTTCACATTCCAGTGACCGCGGCGCTCGGGGATTAGGCTCCACAAAGAGGACGGGGCTGGCGGGGGAGAGGAGAGCGGGCGGCCCGCGGGTCGGCCCGGCCCGGCGCCCTCTCCGCCTCGCAAGCCAACTTCTTAGGGTGAAGACAAGCGCGTCTGAAGAGTGAACCCTCACCTCCTCTGCGCTGGTTCCGCCCCCCCCAACCCAACACCACCACCATCCTGGACCTCGGCCGGAGGCGCCTGCGGGTCTCTGCTGACGCGCTGTGGCGAGCGGCCGAACTGCGGCCTCACCCGCGTCTGAACAACAACAAAACACACACAAGCCCCACCAGTTTTGACATTTTATTACTTTCTGTACAACACGGTACACGACGGACACGAAAACGAATTAAAACATCAACAGAGAAACTAACAGAGGGCACAATCATATTTAACTCTTTACTGCACTTATATGCTCTTCGGTGGCTGAAATGTTGTCTTACAACAGCAATAAGTGACCAACAGTGATACATTGTTACCTCTTAAAAGCCATGGATGACTCAGCAAGTAATGGTCTCCTACAATCTCCAGTGAATCGATGCTCGATCAGGATGAAAAAAAAAAAAAAGAGATTAACGTATGTACTTCAATCAAGTTCGCGACATGATTTGTCGAATAATTTCGAAGTCCGTGACTTTGGATTTAACACTTTTGGAGCCGAGTGGACCCAACATTCAGACTAGAATATATACATCTGAGGCAACAGGAAAAAAAAAAAAAAAAAAAAAAGGTTTCCTTCCTGCAATAAAGTTTAAAAAAAAAAAAAAAAAAAAAGCAGATTTCAACACATCAAATGGTAACAACTTCAAGCATGTTTGTGTAAAAGGCAACACAATAAATAAAAATGGCACAGAAGGCTGACGGATGCAAGAGCGCGAAAAGATTCACAGGGAACTCCAAACTAAAGCAAGCACGTGGGGAATCTTCCGTACCTGCAGACAGCGACACAGGCGTACAAAACAGATTTAAAAAAACAAAAAAACAGGACAACCTAAATACAGACGGGAATGAGAGTATCATAGGTTCATATAATATTTGTATTTACAAGCTTTTGTACAACTGGGGACATTAAAGGGGGGGCTTATTGAGCAGAACAATCAGATCATGTAATGCACCAAATATAAACCTTGTAAACATCAAACCTCACCTCGTCTCTTGCTCGGGTTTCATTTCTGTTTGTCAGCGTCGATGTGTGTGGTCCTTTCTTTAAGGCATAGGCATAGGCTGTTTTAAATAATCCAGATTAACTCGGGAGGTTTCGTGTCAGTGAGGAATAAGAGAATCGTCACGGCAAACCCCCAGAGGCCCCCCCTCCACCCCCCTCCCCCTACCCCCCACCCCCCCTCCACGTGTCTCTGGACCTGCTCAGCCAGCAGGGCGGTTATAAGATTTCCTCCACGCCGTGGGCGAAGATCATGACCAGGCCGGGCTCCAGGATCATGTCCTCCCCCATATGCTGATTCTCGCAGGCCATCACCACCACCGCCTGCTTCCCGGGGATCTGCTTGGCGACGTAGTTCTCGTAGTAGCGCCTGTTCATCTGCCGCGTCTCCAGGGTGGCCAGCCCCTGCGGCCAGTTCCGCTCGTGGGCGTTCTCGATCAGGTCGTTCACGATGGAGTGGGGGCACCCGCTGTCGATCAGCGAGCGCTTGATGACGGCCTGCAGCACGGCGTCGGGGGTGGAGATCATGCCGCCCCAGCGCGTCACCCTGGCGGGCTGCATGGAGTTCACCCACCTGGGGGACACCCAAAGGACAGCGTCAGTGGTCGGGCGGTCGGGACCGGACCTACGGGAGGAGGTGACCCGGGACCGCTCCGACCGCCTGGCTCTGGATCGGTCACTCGCTCTCTCCCACGGTTTCAGCGGACCACGTTCAGCCTCCGTGGAAACAGAGACACAACAAAAGCCCCGCGCACAGTCGAACGTTCAGCCCTTTCGCCTCTTTCACACACTCAGTGTTGCCATAATACACCCCCCTTAAAGCTGCCCCCCCTTAAAGCTGCCCCCCCACAGCGTGAGTTCTGACACAGAGCCGACTCAATTAAAAACAGCCCCCACGGGAGGGGAGGCCGTACCCGAGCCTCTCTCTCTCCTTTCACGCGGAGCAGCAGTCTGGTTTGGGGGGGGGGGGACGGCTTGGAACGGCCCGGGTCCACCCCCCCCCCCCCGGAAGGTCCTCTGGACCGAGCAGCCAGTTACATAAGCAGCATTACATCACTGCGGCGCGATGCGGTACCGGCCCAATTTACTCAACAATGAGGAAGGACGTGACGCTGACGAAGTCCGACGTGCACTGGAATTTAATACAAGGGAACGCCTCGCCTTGACCCCCCCGTCGTACCCCCAGAACGGGGGCCGAGCGGCAGGGCGAGGAGTCGCACCCTCACCAAGGGTGTGAGCAGCTCCGGTTTGTGAGCAGCGCGTCTCTGGAGCGTCTACCTCTCAGAGGTGGACGACCACCTCAGCAGCCCTGAGCGTGGGGGGGGGCTTAACCGGGGTCTGTTTAATGAAGATCTGTCTTTTTTTCGCCTTTCTGGACGAGGCTTCGATCACAGCACACAAACGATAGACCGACGAGCGCCGGGACTCTGAAAAGAGCCCCGAGCGTGGACAGGAACGTCCCAACTCGACGTCCACCTGAGGGGACGGTGGCGGGCGGAAGCAAACTTACTCCAGGATCTCGTTGTACTCGATGCTCTCCTCCAGGTTCTGCAGGTTGGGGTTCGCGCTGCGGATCGCTCTCATGTAGGCTTTCAGCAGCTGAATGTCTCGTTTCTGGAAATTAAAAATTATTTTTAGGCACGGGCTTAATCCAAGAAGATAAAATGTGCTATCAAATTATTCGCCCCTGTGTATTTTGTCAAATTTCAGTGCGTAATTAACAAGAGCTCGCATAATTAAATCGCAAAATCCCTCAAAGCAAGAAGGAGAAATGATTCTTGGAACACAAAGTGGTTGTAATTAAAGAAGAATATTGGGAGGACCTGTTCAAAACCTGTTTGACAGACAACTGTAAATATTGACATGCAGGACGGGGCCAAAGACAACAACCAGGCCACTGTTCTTACTTGTTCTCCCAGCTGGTGCTTGTGTTCCGCTACCGTTTTCTCCAACTCCGAAATCTTCGTTTGCTGCTGCTGGACGACGCTCCGCAGGTGTTTGATGCAGTTGTGGTTGGGCAGCTCGTCTTTGGGCATCTCGAGGCTGCGGGGGCGAAGCGACACCGAAGCTTTAGTCCGGACTGGGGGTGTTCCCAGTCGACCGCCGCACCAGCGTCGGGTCCCCCTTCGCAGATAAGCTGCAAACGTTCTCTGCTTGCAGCTCATGACACGATTACAGAGGATGATTACCTTTATCAATATGTTACAATTAAACACGGTTAAATTAGTTTCAATGAGCAAACATCTAAATAAGCGCCCTGTGTTGTTTATGCACCATGTTTCATTCCCCAGTGTTAATAACTACTCCACAGAGAGCTCGGGGAAAAGGATTTTGACTTGATTGGATCCGAGTCGTGCAAGCAGCTTGATGCGAATCATCCACAGACCGCCGCGGCCACTCACCCGCACCCCTCTTCGCAGTTGACCGGCCTCTTGGGGTTGTGCTCGCAGTCCTTCAGGTGGGACTGGAGCTGGTCCAGCCGCAGCGTGGCCGCGCACCCGAACCCGGCGTTGTCGCAGCTGATCTGGAGCTTGGACAGCATGTTGCGCATGATGCGGGGCACGGGGCGGAGGTGAGCGAGGGTCACCACGGTGCGGTCCACGGGGCAGATCTGCTGCTGGGCGAACCACTGGGTGATGCACGCGTTGCAGAAAGCATGCTCGCAGTGCGGGGCCTGCGACGCAGACGGGCGTGACATGAGACCCAAAGAGGGGTCGGGACCGGGCGGGAGATCGAGCGCGGACTCGCCTGCACAGGTTCTTCGAGAACGCCGCTACATATGGGACACAGCAGGTCTTCGTCCACCTCTCCCTGGAACCTCGTGACGTCGTACCCCATGGTACATTACGGAGACCCAAAAACCTGCGGAGGGGGGAACGGCTCGTCAGAACGGAGCGCGACGCCGCGGGGTGGCGAACAGGCGAGGGGCTACCTCAGTCACGAAAAACCTCGAAACTCTTCCATTCAGCCCGCGGCGTGCAGCTGGCGCATCACATCTGCCCGGGAGACGCGGTCGACCTCCCCCTCCCCTGCAAGAGGTCGCTGGTTAGTGCAACACCGCGCGCATTTGAGGAGGGGAGAGCAGAGAGGTCCAAGCGTGGTGGCTTAGTTCCAAGGTTGACCCGGAACAACCGTCAGCGATTGACAAACGCCCCCCCCCAAAAAAACAATTTGATGGGAGATAGAGAGCACGGAGGAGGTCCACCAGGAGCTCCTTCCTTAGTGGGACACCACTGTCAGCGATTCTGTCAGCTCATGGATGAAAACGAGAAAACACACACACACACACACACACACACACACAAACACACTTAACCTGAAACAACCGATGTTGCCTAAGAAGGAGCTCCTGGTGGACCTCCTCAGGAGGACACCACTGTCAGCGATTCTGTCAGCTCATGGATGAAAACGAGAAAACACACACACACACACAGACACACAAACACACAAACACACTTAACCTGAAACAACCGATGTTGCGCAATTTGATGGGAGAGAGCACGGAGGAGGTCCACCAGGAGCTCCTTCCTTAGCGGGACACCACTGTCAGCGATCCTGTCAGCTCATGGATGAAGACGAAAACACACACACACACACACACACACACACACACACACACACACACACACAAAAACACACTTAACCTGAAACAACCGATGTTGCGCAATTTGATGGGAGAGAGCACGGAGGAGGTCCACCAGGAGCTCCTTCCTTAGAGGACACCACTGTCCCATCAAACCGCGATTCGAGCTCATGGATGAAATAAAACACACACACACACACACACACACACACAACACACTACCTGAAACAACCATGTTGCCAATTGATGGGAAAGCACGGAGGAGGTCCACCAAGAGCCCCTTAGTGGGACACCACTGTCAGCGATTCTGTCAGCTCATGGATGAAAACAACACACACACACACACACACACACACACAAACACACTTGACCTGACACAACCGATGTTGCGCAATTTGTGGGGAAAGCACGGAGGAGGTCCACAGCTCTTCTAGAGGACACCACTGTCCCATCAAACCGACATCTGTGAGCTATGAGAAGACAACACACACACACACACACACACACACACACACACACACACAAACACACTTAACCTGAAACAACCGATGTTGCGCAATTTGATGGGAGAAAGCACGGAGGAGGTCCACCAGGAGCTCCTTCTTAGGAGGACACCACTGTCTCCATCAAACCGACGATTCTGTGAGCTCATGGATGAAGACGAAACACACACACACACACACACACAACACACACACACACACACAAACACACTTGACCTGACACAACCGATGTTGCGCAATTTGATGGGAGAAAGCACGGAGGAGGTCCACCAGGAGCTCCTTCTTAGGAGGACACCACTGTCTCCATCATACCGACGATTCTGTGAGCTCATGGATGAAGACGAAAACACACACACACACACACACACACACAGATACATACACACACACACACACACACACACACACACACACACAGGAGCACTGTGGCTCTAAACTACAAGGTGAAAGTCCACCAGCCAGGCGCTAATCTGAGGAGGATCCGGCCTCCCGCCGTGCTGCGGGCTGACCTGATCGTCGGGGCTGTCCGGAGCCGCGGACCGTCGCGTCCTGCAGCCCGGCTAGCCCCGCCTGCTAACCGCAGCCGCGGCTCCGGCTCGCCCGACCTCCTCTCAGGCCAAACCCCGGCGCCCCAACCCGGCACCCCGGGGCCGACGGCGAGCCGGAGCATCGCCCGGACGGCCGGAGGGACGCCGGGGTCCGACGGCAGGGGGGAGTTAAATGTCTGACGCTGGCTAACCGACTAGCCGCCGCTAGCCGCCGCCGGCTAATCATCCGTCTGGCGCGAATCTGACGCCGATTTAAGCCCGATTTCCCGCTTCGTTGCGGGGAGGCGCAAAGACTGCGGCTTGTACTCACTTGAACACGCGTCGAAACGGAGCCCGGCCGCGACGTTCGCGTGTTTTCAGGCGTCCCGCTGGTCAGCAGTAGCTCGCTAGCCCGTGCTACATCCTACACGCGTGTCGTCATACGCAACCGGGGGCGTGACGTCACGACGCAGGCAGCGTCATTTTGTGTGGAGGCGCGTCAGAGCCATTTCACTCACCAAGAGGTCAGACGTGTCGCCAGCACAGCCTTGAAAGATGCTCTAGAATAAACACAGACATTTGTAGAAGATGGAGCCGCTTAAAAGTGACCTCAATTGTGACATAAACCTGCAGCAGCCTGAACCAAATGCACGCTTGGTTTAAAAGCCTCTCTCCTTTGTCAAGTTTTGACATCCGTGCATTGAGTTAATGCAGCTTATATTTATTCACGCGAGTCCGACAACGACGTCGGGAGTCGAGGAATTCCAGGAGGGAAATAAAACAGACAGACGAAGGAAATATTTAGCAATAGCACTTTATTGAACACAAACAATCCTAAGCCACAATACTGAATGACAAGACCAATTGGCTGCAGCAAACATTTTATAAAATAGATTCAGGTTTCATGTCACTAAATTGTTTTTTTCTTTTAACGTCAGAAAGACAGATGCAGGTTTTTCCAAAACAGTGAATGATCTTTTACATATTTAACATTTTTGTAACAAATTATCATTCACATGTTCACACAAAGGAATAACAAGGCAAAGTGCTTTCAGGATTGCATTGTCGAAAAAAAAAAAGAAAAGATAAAAGAAAAAAATGAATGGCTTGAGGTTCAGGTCAGTGGGGAGGTGATGGGGGGGGGCACAGGGCTGGTCCTGTCCTGGGTGAGGCAGAGATGGGTGTTTTGAGTGGGTTTGTGGATGTGTTTGTGTGCGTGTGTGTGAAGGGGGGGCTTGTTCTGAAAACCTCAAACCTTTCACCTTGTCCTGTACCCCTTGTCAAACTTGAGTGAAACGAATGTTTTGGGCAGTGCGGAGACACCTAATCTAGCACAGTTTGGTTTGTAGGACAGACGGGCTCGAAGGCCGGAGGGGTTGGAGCGCGAGTACGAATCCGGCTGACTCCCTTTCCTGTGGCGTTAACACAACTCCAGGACAATTTATGGCTGACCCCTGATGAAGCTGTAAGGTGTACCAGACAGGGAGGTAATATGCGTGAGAGGAAACCAAAGAAACAGATGTCTTCAAAAACAACAAAAAAAAAAAAAAAAAAAAAGCGAATGCAAGGTTATTTTTCAAGATTCCTCTGACCATTCACCACTGAATGTTAAAGGGGGTAGACTATCATCAGAATCTGCATTGAAACATTGTCTGGCTTCACATTCCAGTGGTATTTTGTCGTATAAATGCTTTTCATAAATATTTTTTTCCAACGTCAAACAGACATATATACACATACAGCACATCCAAGCACACTTTTCATGTAGAACTACCATTGCTTATGATAAATCTGTATTCCTGTACTGTCAAGACATTTTTTTTTTCCACTATTTTTTTTTTTTTTTTCCAGAGTGGATGGAGAGACAAACGATACGCAAGGCTGCAAAACAAGGAGGTAGGAGAAATGCTACTGAAAGACAGCAAGTGATGCTAACGTGATCGTTCACTTAAACAACAGCGAGTTACGCCAGACTCCAGCTCGACGCCCCCCCCCCCCCGACTACGCCAAAGCCAGCGGGGCTGCTGATCTAGTCGGGGCGGTAGCCGACCCCCCACCACCCCCCCTCGTCCAGACACCACTCAAGCGCAAACGTCCACCATCGACGCCGCGAAGGGTGCGCCCAGTCACCCCTCCCCTGCACGAAACCCAGCCCCGGGCGGACAACGGGGGACGTTTGGGCCGAGGTAGGCCAACAGTTCGCGGACTGGTTTAGCATCCGTGGCGTTTCCCAATTGGAGAATTTTCTTTTAGTGACTTCTTCATCCTACGTTTTTGTATTCTACGGTTGGATAATTTTTTTTTTTTTTCTTCCAGAAGAACTTTGTTGGTCCTGTTGTCATCACAGGTCTGGAGACCATGCTGCTGGTGATGGCACTGACTCCTTTACACACAGTAGAATAGTAGCTTTGCAGATTCTTAAATGAGGTAATCAGCGTTAGGCTAAATAGGGAACCCTGTCATTGACACACATGCCTACTTCATTCACCAGCAAAGCCAAAAAAAAAAAAAAAAAAATAACACCAAGAAAAAAAAAAAAAAAAACGACTTCCTCAATCAGCGGGACAGGACTGTGGAAACTTAAATCAACTTTGGAATGTCGAGTGGACTAGCCAACTTTTTTTTTTCTTTTTTTCTTTTTTAAACTTTAAAATTTCTAGTGAAGGTGCGCTGTAAAACTATTTGATTGTAACTCATCACATGCCCTGAATCAAGAGTCCTTTCTCTCGTGACAAGGGCTCCTTTGTATTTTCCCCAGATAAGCCACTCAGAGTAAAACAGGCAATCCAAACTTTTTTTTTTTATTAATTTCAGTGAATTAAGGCTGCCTCAGCAGCAGATCGACGCCTGCTTCAAGTCCAGTTGTGAGAGGATTGTTAATAGCTCGTGAGTTGAAATGAGGTGGAAACATCTACAGTGAAGCAGACCAGAAGTAAACACATTAAGGGACTACCGCTGCTAAAAAAAAAAATGTCACAAAAACATGCAGTATACATCCTTTCCTACAGGAGGCTATTCCTAATAGCACATTCAAGGGGGCTCGTTATGGGTAAATTGTCTGATATGGCTCTATTTCAGAGTAATCAAGCTTGGTGTGAGACGGTTGTGGACTCACAGGAGCAAGAAGGAGGAAAAAAAAAAAAAAAAAAAAAGGATTGCTGCCTTATTTCACCTGCAAAAATACTTTGTGTCATTCATTTCAACCTGCTCCAAAAACACCGGCAAGTGTTCTGAACATTTGTTTTCCTTTGTGTAAATACAGTTCCCCGTCAGGACACATCCTCTGCTGGTGAACAAACGGCACTTTCGAGGGGAATGTTTCTCAAAAACCACAATCACAGGACCTCCGAGTAACAAATTCTGAAAACACACAGGCTATACAGTAGATAGAAATCTCAAGAGTTTAACTGTACAAGCTTTAGGCTACACACTAAAAAGGGAGGGACATGTAAGACCCCTTAATGCTCAACATTGAAAACAAATATAAGGCATTTCATATTTCCTTTTATCCGCATACATCACTGACAGCAGGTCTAAATATTTCGGAGAGAAATCATTCAAGGAGGAAGAGGATGCATATACACATCTACACATGCAAATGAACATGTCTACTGGCTACAAACCAGAAGTCCAAACTACAATACCATCAAAGTCCATCTGTAAGGAGGAGAGGGGAAATAATATATGCACCTACTCCAAACTATCAGTCAACTTGTGCACAGTCCATTCTCTGAGCAGGCAGCATTTAAAGTTGGACATTGATCACAGTTTTAAGAATGGAATATCAAAAAAACACTCCACTGTCAAACGCCGCCTTTTTCTGAGCGCAGAGGACCGCTGGAAAAAAAAAAAAAATCCCGTTTGGCTACAGACGAGCGGCTTTTGGTGTTAACGACAACAAACGACAACGAAAAAAAAAAAAAAGGGCAGATTAAATTTTTTTTTTTCCCAACCGAGGAAGCAATGATAAACAAAAGGTTATTGCACTTTTATCTTTTGTCTATTTCAAACGAGGTCAGCTTAAGATTCATGCCTTAAATGTTGCAGTAAGACCACAAATGTTACGTCACTTCTATAGTATGATCACACTGTTATTAACACTGCACACAGCTACTACTGCAACCCTACGTGTGGTCAAGTCTACCCTAAATAACAAAAAAAAAAAAAAAGAAACGATCTCTACAATCAATTTGCAACACAGTCACAACAAAGTTTGCCTAAAGTCGATCTCTTGCACGCAGGCGCTGCGTGGCCTCGCGTCGCGCTCGGGCGCCAGATCGAGGAAAACTGAAAGGGCCGACGCGAGCGATCGGCAGAAGCTGTGAAATTCGATGGTCTCTACAAGGTGGTGTCCACAATCAGACCTCATCTGTCTGCACGCAGGAGCCACGTGGGTCGGGTTTCCTCCCGTATCTGCCTAAATTTGGGTCGCAGGTTCCTTCGCTCCCGCGTGGGCGGAGCCAACAGAGATGCCTTCTTTGGAATTGTGCTTTCGTAGAAGTGATCTGCATTCATTCGTGTTTTGATGTGCCCTAAAATCGCATCTGTTCTGTGCAATTTAACCTGCTGCTTATGGGCAGCAGTCAGTCGCTGGAAACGCAGGCGGATCGTTATTTATTTATTTTTTCCCCCAACTCAGATCATATAGGGTTGAAACAACTGCGCTCGGCGGGAATAGCGAGCCCATTTCTTTTATAGCGTTTGTATGTTCAGTGTAATTTCCTTTTCCCATTATAAGGCTTCTGGGAAATACAAATGGAAGACCGTACCTTTCGGTAGTAACAAATAAAAGGCACCATGCCACCACTGTGCTCAATATTACACAGGTCTTATTGGTGGGGGGGTGAATAACCAAGGTGTTCAGGCAGACAAGGTGGTCGAACGTCACACCTTCAATTAGACTATACCCTTTATGTACCCTATATGACCTGCCCCAGATAACTTCTGTTGGTACGATGGAGCAAAACATGATTAATTCCACTTTTCTGTCAGGGAGGGAGGGAGAAGGGTGGGGGGGGGGTTGTGCATGTAGAGGTTCGACATGCATATGCTGAAAAGTCACTCACGCACGTGTACGCGCGCACACACACGGGTTAGAAATCTACGTGACTAGCATCGGGGGGGGACCAGAAGTCACAGAGGATAAACGTCACACAAAATATCACCGATGAGGTAAAACTGCAGGTCCAATAAAAAGTACAAGGTACAGTTGGCTGCCCTTTGATAAGGTAGAGGAACAGGAGACATCTGCCGACACTATTCTAACACTTCCACCTCTGATTTAGGCTGGTTTAAGCAGAATTACACTATCCACAACAATATGGACCACTTTTTTTTTTCTTTTTTTTTTTTTTAAGCATAGCTGTACAAGCGTCCCCCCCCCACTTTACCGTCATTATTATTATTTCTTTAGATACACCATTATTTTTCCCAGCCTTCCTTTCCTTGACAGAGACGCCAAAGTTGATTGTTTACAAGTGAATTCTGAATTACTTCATTCACAGTGGCAAATATGGCAATATTCTAACCCCAGAACAATCTCTGCAACCATGGCAACCTCGAGCTATGTGCTACCGCGACTGATTTGTGTGCTTCTCGACACGCAAAAAGACGTCCCGCAGGACCAAAATTATCAGAGAATTTATCTTTTTTTGAGCAATCCCACAAAGCAGCATAACTCGACGGGTGGTGCGACTTTATCAGGTGCTGCCAGGTATCAGTTACTTTTTTTTTTTTTTTTCAGCTTTTAAGGCAAAAGGCTCAACAGTGGATCAGAGAGTTGAATTGAAATTTGCCAGTTACTTCAAGTAAGAACCGAGACATCCGCTGAGGCAAATCAATTCTGTACTGTATACACCATTTTTGGACATCATCTTTTTTTTTTTTTTTCTCCTGGTAACACGTTATAAACCAGCAATAACACACAAGCTAAGGGTTTGCTTTGCCAATACCAAAGGGTTAACCAATTCCTCAAAAATGTCTAATTGTACAACAGACTTCCACCCACGCTAAATTTAACAGATTGCTTGCGTTTGACCACTAACATCACATGCAAATATTTATATAGTTTTGGGTGACTGATAATAAAATGGGTGAAATAACATGTAGTTCTAAATAAATCCTGCCTACGTTTAATAGTTACTGACCGTGTATGAGTTGTGTCTAAAGGCAAATAAAGGTTTTCTATGGCACTAAATGGGTGTAGCTTAGGTGCATTTCTGTCAAATATAGGCTATTGACACGCGCGTGATCATGTCCACTGTGGACATTTTCGTCCCTCCCGGTTAACTGTACTGTAAGGCAATCTCAATGGAATGGATGAACGTGAATATCGAATTCATCTGAACTCTCGCTACGGGCTACACCGCGCGTGTAGAGAGCGAGAGGAGCACTGTTACAGCAGGCCTATATTCCACCAATAATGCCAAGACAAAAACCCCATCCAGACCCTCAATGCAGGAAGACTACTACACATACTGTATAATATAAGGTTATCACATGCTACCTGTAGAATCACGTCAAGACAAATGAAAAGCTACAGTTTAAAGTCGGGAGAAAGCCAACTGTCCTGCTCTTAACTGACCCTACATTCATTTCAGTCAGTAAATTCATGGCTCAGATTTGATGGTCAGACTGTAAACTGCTTGAATGCATAAATCCACTGCTGCTTCTCCACACATTTTGGCAAACAGGCCTCATTTGTGACCAAAGATTATTAACATCTAACCCGCATTTTTTTTTTTTTTCCTCAAAAGAAAGAAATCTTCCATTGGCATTTATGCTATGATTTACTGAATTGGCCTGAATGGATGGCAGTGCAATATTTGTGCTGCACACTATTACACACACTCACTATTGCTACAATTGGACCTTTCATTGCTTTCTGATTCTGACACTGGTTAAACTGTGTGTGCACCACTTGGTCAGTAAATGGGCGATGGAGTCGACTGTCTCTTACAGACGCCAGTAAAACATAAAGCATGATTAAGAATACTTGGAAACGGACTCAGGTGAAGCAGGCGGAGGCTCTATTTATGGTGCGGAAAAACTAAAATCCCTGCCCGAACGGACAGCACCCACGAGCCGCAGAGCGGGGGTGTGAGGCGTGTGGAAGAGTCCGCCTGAATCACTGACTTTAGTGACTTTAAGGCTGAATTACTAACAGAAGGCTGGGCAACGTAACCATGTCGCTAGAAAAGAAACAAACCAGTGGGCAGTGGACACCGTTGTGAAGTTCTTAGTTACAGTATTTCCTTAAAAATACGCTTATTCGTTGTCAAGAACAATTTTGTCTGCTCTTCTTTTGCAACCCTTCCCTTCCTGTGTTCAGCAGCAACACATGCATGTAAACATAAGTACATACACAACATCTGCTCTAGTTTGCACACTTAGAACCTGAATGTACTAAAGTGCGTGCTCCGCTATCTAATTAAGTGCTGTGGGATTAGGGTTAAAAAGGAATTAAATTACGAAACATCCCATCAATAAATGTAGACATTATTATCCTGCCGAGATCCGCTGCTTCAGCACAGATCCTGAGATTACCAAAAACCGAAGTACCTATCCTTAATTACGATGACAATACTATAAATGTCCTGAAAAAAAAAAAAAACTAAATCAAGCAAAAGAACAAAAGGATGGAGGTCACCGATTTGTTCAAGGTCATTTCATCCAGGTGTAAAGGTCGACTGAAATGTCAGCTACAATTCTACAACATTTTACTGCTCTGAAATTTAAGAAATCAAGTAAACAGACTCGAGACTCTTTGCAGGGTTGTCCACAACATAATCTTAGTCTAGGTCCTCATCTCTCATCCAGACGTGTGCAATCGTGTCACTTCCATCCCGGCGGATATCAAGTGCTCACGCCAACGAAAACGATCCAACTCAGTGTACTTCAACCACCAGCCGATGGTCTTAAAGGAGAAGAGGAAAAGAAAAAGTAGCATAGATATAACGTCTAAAAGTCACAAACAGCTCTAGTGGTCCGATACAATCATTTTTAGTACGCTTATTACCCGAAATGTGATGAGGAGACGAGACAAACACCTTAAAAGCACATATTTGGATATCTGCTATTCCTGAAATCTTTACAGGTATTGGCCTCAGCAAAGATCCCTCTCACTTTCCTCCAAGCCCTATTTGCTTCTGCGCCAGATGCCAACACCCCCCCCCGGTCACCGATATGACTGGGACCTGTTTAGATATGCAGGGTAGTTAATTTATCCCACTAGGTGAAGCTGAGATTCGATGCCACTGCTATCAAATGGGTGGAAAAAAATTATCTTAGGGCCGATCGTGCTCGATCCAAATGAAACCGATGTGTTACGGAAGGCATGGGTCAAAAAGGCATTTCATGAGATGCCGTACAGGCGATCCAGTGCATTTGTGTTGACACTGACAATAAAATGCCCGGCACACAGAGCCATTCGTTTAGTCTAGAGGATATTTTTCATGGAATACTACGAGAAAAAAAAAAAAAAAAGGAGGAAAAAAAAAACTCAAAGACATTCCAGGGAAACAAAAGCCCTTGTGACAGTGATTGTCTATTTAATAACGTTAAAAAAAAAAAAAAAAGGCCAAAAGAAAATATTGCTTGAAAACTGCCCAATGATAGTGTATCTGTTCAAAATGATCAGATTTGACCACCAAGAAGTTGAGATATGAGCTATTAGATGCTTAAGATGACTTCACCAGCTCCAAGAAACACTCCTTCAGCGATAGCTTGTTAAAAATCAGAACGCCGTTGGCCGCTTCAAACGCAAACGCCTAAAGAAAAAAAAAAATTCATCTGATTGTTCTCTTTCTATATTTAGGCCATTCAAATTCTGAGAAATTTCCAAGAAAAGGAGCCAAAAAAATAAAAATAAACACTGTTAAAGAGATGGGAAATCAATTGAAATGGCTTGTTCATTTATGTGCTCAGATATATGACGCTTTGATGAGGTGTTGTTGGCAGATATTACTAGTAAAGCCTTCATCTAGAAATAAACAAGGCCTCAGTCAGTCACTATCCTACAGTCGTTCTCTAGTCCTACAAAAAGAGAACGTTAGGCCTACGGACCCTGGGTGAAGATGAAGCAGCTGCTAAACGAGTTGACGAGGTATATCAAGATCTATTGTCTCTCTCTGTACAGTACAGTTCAGCTCAAATAAATAATTTATAGCCATAATAGTGTTGATCAACTTTGGTCATAAGTTATATGCTTAGAAACATTCTAGCTTAACACTTATTTAGCATCTTTGAAACGTAAAAGTCAGCAGTAAGAACAAATCGATGTTACCATGCCGACCTGACCGTGGCTCTCCTCCGCAAGGAGACATGCTAATGTACTCAGCAGCGACACCAAATTTTCCGAAAAATGCCAAAAAAAAAAAAAAAAAATTCTTTACACAACGGAATTAACACCTTTGTGACCGTTTTCCTAATTTGTTTTCAGATTGTTTCGTAGTACACAAGCATTGCACGCTTTAGCAAATTTTTTTTTTTTTTTTTTTTTTTTTTAGATTTTCCCTTGTGTGGTTCCTTCATAAAAATCTAGGCTAATGGACAATTAGAGAATAATACGCAAAAAAAAAAAAAAAGGAAAAACGATAAATCAACAAACAAACTCTTTGATCATTCTTTTGGGAAGGCTCCGCGTTCCTCTACAAGGTCACCGCGCACCGTTCGCAGATGATATGAATTTTTGAAAAGATATGGAGAGAGAGAGACAGCCATTGACACAGCAGATCCATGCTCTTAGATGTCAGTTATAAAATTATGCCAACACAGATTTAAAGGGTTAAATGGTTTTTTAGAGATGGCCGGATTGCTCGTGTTTGTTCTGGATGCCGCGCTTCACCCGAGTGACCTTGTAGACGAACAAAGCCCCTCGAACTACTGGGAGATGGAGGAATGGGATCTAATTGCATATTAGGTTTGACTGCACCTCAAGAGAAGACCAAACATTCACGCACGCACGAACACATACACACACAGAACAGACATGTGGGTGGGTGGGTGGGTGCTCTCCTGGTCCCTCTGGCCCCATGTTAAAGGGAGTCCCCCCCCCAGGTGGTGGTGACGGTGACAGCAGCTGACTGAGGGGGGGGTAGGGGAGCAAGAGCTCACTCAGACAGACACCCATCCAGGCCAACCGGTGCACCGTGACGGTCTTTGACGTAGCCGTTGTGGAGGCCGTTGCTGGGCAGGGGGGCGCAGGTGGCGGTGATGCCGCAGTGCTTCAACAAGTTGAGACCCGGGGAGGGGGAGACGGTGGGGGAGGAGCAAGAGCAGGAGGAAGGGTCCCGCTGGGGGAAAGGCTTCATGGTGGAGAGGATCAGAGCCAGGCAGTCAGCCACGTCCTTGTTGGGAGCACAGGCCAGAGCTGGAGTGTGGCCTGAATCACAGACGGGTCAAAAATAAATCACTCTTCACCGAAGCACGCCCCCGACCACCCCCCCGCCCCCCCCGAAAATGTCCTGGTGCGGATTTCTGCAAGCACTAAACGGGCTCACCTTCCTCATCCACAGCCAGCACCGTGGCTCCTCGGCTCAGCAGTGCCTGCACCACCGTCGCCAGACCGTTGCGTGCTGCAAGGTGCAGGGGCCTGGGGGGAGGGGGGGGGGCACAGGAGAGAGGGAGGGAGAGAGAGAGAGAGAGAGAGCCCGGTTTATGGATCACATTTCAACAGGAAATCAGCGGGCGAGTGCAGGTGTCCAAAGGTTTATCAAGGTTATATTCCAAGGTCATTTGTCGCTGCTGCTTCAACAAGCGTCTCTCAGCAAAGGAAAAACTGGAAACTTTTGTGATTCAGGATTTCCTTTCAGCACTAATGGACAACAGAATGGGCTCAGACAAGCGCGAACATTTGTGTTAAAAGGCCGTGCGGATTCAGATATGCGCAATAATTTAGATTTTTAAGTAGCTCCTTACATTTGCAGAGCGCTGTTGGTGGCATTTATGAGTGTGGGACTGTGGATCTCTCCCAGAATCAGCAGGGCACACATCTCATGAGCCTACGGTGCAACACAAAAACGGGAAATCTTTAAGGAACTTCTTATTCCTTTGTTGGGTGTGACAGCGACGCCAGCGAACCTCAGCGACACTCTGACTTCAGAACCCGACGAAGCGTGCGTACCTTGCTGCAGGCCAGGTGCAGGGCAGTGTTCCTGTTCTCGTCCAACAGTGTCAGGTCAGCCTTGGCCCGGTGAAGGAGGATGGCTGGGTGACACAAAGATAATTGTTTCCTCTAAAACGGGCATCCGATCGGACAGACCCACCCCTTCCTACGAAAGTCTAAATGTCACGCATAATGACCGCAGCAGGGGTTTGGCGCTCACCAACGGTGCCACTGTGTCCCTTATCAGCAGCTACCATCAGGCCGGAACGTCCACTTTTGTCCACCGTGTTTATCTCTGCCCCGTGGCGAAGCACCAGCTGAAGGCCTGCGACATCTTCGGCAAACGCAGCAGCATGCAGCGGGGTCCTGCGAGCACAGCCGCGCACGTTCCAGTCAACTACCGCGGGGTCACGGATTAGACGGGAAAGACCACGCTTTGCGCCATCGGTTAAAGCCTCTTTTTTTTTTTTTTTACTTTTCCCCGTATTCGGAGAGAACGTCTCTTTGTTCTTCAACCTCACCTTCCTTTGGCATCTCTGGTGTTGAGCATGTAGGCCCCAGCAGATTCCAACAGCCTCTCTGCAGCGCCGCTATGGCCATTCATTCTGAAAGAGAAGACATCGTGAGGAATTAAGAACTCCAGGCGAAAGGGGACAGAAAAAAAAAGAATTGACTGAGTTGGTACTGACAGAGCACAGTGCAGGGGGGTGAAAGGGTTTCCCTCTTCATGGATAAATGTTTTGAATTCAAGTAAAACCTCCAAACAGTCTTCATGCCCTGAGGAGGAAGACCAGCACGTTCTTTGTTACAGATGACAAATATGGTGATCGAACCCAGACTTTGTGGGTTTAAACGAGCAGCTCAAACCTTTGTACGCAGCCCAGTGTAGCGGGGTGTATTGTTTGTTGTCCAGCAGTTTGTCCTGTGGGTCTGTCGCCATGGCAGCCTGCACCAAGCTGGCCAAGATCTCAGTGTGGCCTCCAGATGCGGCGTAGTGCAGAGGTGTACTACCCTGGGTGTCCCGACACAGTGCAGAAGCTTTGTGCTCCAGCAGGGCTGTCACACAATCATCATGACCCAACACCGCCTGAGAGGGAGGGATTCGAAAAGCTATTTAATGTTTTCCTCCAGGCTGGAATCAGGAATGATTTTTTCACGTTTCTAATCCAGAAGTATTCAAGGATGGCAGCTGCATTAATTCAATATTCTAAGGTTGTGAATTTTTTTTTTTTTTTTTAATATGGCTCACATTTTATCCTTCACTTGTGTCACTTTTAAAGACGTCTTTACAGATTATGCTAATAGGATGAAATAGGTGGGTAAAAGTAACCCCTCGATTAATCTTGTACAGACGTGTGGTGCGCGACGGACACTAATAATATGAATTAGACTGAAATTAAAGGACAGACTGATCCGTTCGGTGATTTGAATGTGACATTTCCACCATCTGCCGTCAGGCTGCAAATATAATCATATAAATGTTTGACATACTCCTCTGTGCAAAGCTGATCGGCCCCTCTTGTCCTTTGTATCTGGCAACGCTCCTTTCTCCAACAGGAAGTGGACACAGTCGGTGTGACCTCCCAGGACGGCGAGCATCAGGGGGGTTCTGAAGACAGCGCGGAGGGCGGGAAAGAGGTTTAGTCTCGCGCCGAGACTCTTGGGCTACCTCGAGGACGTCACCAACGAAGGGAACTCACTGGCCGTATTTGTCTGCGACGTTGGTCAGATCCCCCTCCTCCCCGTAGTCGATCATCATGTGCAGACACTCCGAGTGACCGTTAGCAGCTGAACGAGGTGCAAAAGTGAGGATTAGTATCGAATCCCCCCAAAACCCGTTTCTGTGAGATTCTCCATCGAGGAGCTGTACCTGCGACATGAATTGGAGTCCACATGAGGCGGTTGTCGTTGAGGAGGCAGGAGGCCCCCTGAGCCAGCAGCACCTCCACGCAGCGGGTGTAGCCTTTCTGAGCGGCCAAATAGAGCACGGAACGGCCCGCGGCGTCCTGCATGTCCACATAGGCCGCGGTCTCCGTCAGCACGCGCAGCGCCTGCCAGTGCCCCTTGTCGGCCTGGTGAACGCCGGGAGGAGTCAGGATCGCGCACGCAGCTGACAAGGCGTCGATGATGCGGTTGCGAAGGCGAGCACTTACAGCAAGATGCAGCGGACTGACGGGAATACTGCTCTCTATGTCTCCAAGTGCATTAAAAGACATCTCCAGGAGCTGGAAGCATGCAGGATCGGGTCAGTACGGCATGAGCAAAAAATAAAGAATTCACAAAACCAGGCAGAAAATAGACACTCACCAACTCTAGGTTCTGCTTGTTGCCATGGTAAGCTGCATAGTGAACAGCACTGTAACCCTTTGAATTGACCATTGATGGATCAGCACCGTTGTCCAGAAGATGCTCCAAGCAGCTGGGGGTGAAAGCAGCAGCAGATCGTCTGGTTATTTACCCCACAGTCGGGTTAGCACGTCAGACGGGTCAAGAACTCACAAGTAAGACTCCTTCGCCTCTTCCTCGTTGTTCTCGTGGTTCCCGGGAAAATGACGATCGACTCTGGGGAAAGTAAACATAAACAACCTTCTTTTAACATTCTGCTGGAGTGAAACAGTCAGTCAGATTTCACGGTCAGTGTCCCCAAACCTGCTGAAGGCTTGGGAGGCGGCAGCGTAGTGCAGGGGAGTACAGCCGATCTGGTCAGGCTCATTGACCTCAGCGCCAGCGCTCACCAGGGCCACAGTGCACTGATACCTCCCGTTAGCAGCCGCATAGTGCAATGGTGTCCTGCAACAGCGGGGCACGGAGACGATCCCACAAGTGAGTTTAACGCTTGTTAATCAGATGAAATATTGTTAAGAAGACACCTCGAAGGGACGAAAAGGAAACTCACCTTCCCATTATGTCCCTCTTATTCAGATCAGTACCACTACTTAAGAGCAAGTTCAGACATTCAACATTTCTGCCAAAACAAGACAAACGCACAGATTAAAAAATAAAATCCCTCAGTTACAGACAACACGTTCTCAGAAACAACGAACATCATACATTCGATTTTCTTGGCTTACTTACGCAGATATTTAAATAACTTTTTAGTTTTAAAGATATCCGAAGGTCCGTTGTGGATACTCTAGTACTGAGATGTTTCGACGTACAAAATATGTGGAACTATTTTTGAGCTTCAGCAAAACATTCTTTCAACTAAAGCGGTAATTGCATTTCCCAATCCCATGTTTATCGTGCGATTTTTGAGCACCAAAGTTAAAATTAAAATCCAATTTGTCACAAATAGCACAGGCTTACTCACAACTCCAGGACATAGATAATAGCACTGCAATCAAGCCTCTCTTATCATTAGAATTCTGTGACCACATAATTGTGGAATGAATTAATAAAATATGTGCAAAACATCATCAGCAAACAAAGTGCCACCTGGATTTGATCTTCTGAAAGTGCTTCCAACTGTGAAAACCCCCCTTTTTTAAAAGCCTTTCTCTGCTCTCGGTCACTGTGGGGGAGGTTTTCAGCTGCAGCGCCACGACAATTCAGGCCTTAACGCTCGCTCGGATGCACATTATGCAAATCGGCCCCAAAACAGAATTCTGAATCACTGCGACGGCCCAGTCAGACACACGATTCTGGCTCTTACCCTCCAGAGGCAGCAGCGTGTAGACAGGTCCTCCCAAAGTTGTCAGGGGTGTTTATGTCAAACCCAGCTGATAGCACGTGTTCCTTACTCATCGATGAGACGATGCTATACAGCTGACCTGGTGGGGGGCATCGAGACAGATATAAAGGCACACACACGGGGGACGCACATGCGTGTATTAACTGTGCATCGACTAAACGGATCCCAACCTGAGGAGAGTAACTTGCGACAACAGTCTGAAAACCCGTACAGCACAGCTAAGTGCAAGGGGAACATTCCATGAATCCCACGTCTGGAAACCAGGACAAAAAAAAAAAAGAATGAGAAAGAATCCGTGTGACAGCACCGATCAGCTGTTTTCAGCTCACAGCGATCACGCCCGACCCGAAACACCCTCGCAAAACCACATTTTCTCGATGCCTCGCATACCTGGCCGTGTCTGCTCCGTTGGTCATCAGAGTGCTGATCAGCAGCTCGTGGCCGTACTTAGCAGCAATGTGGAGAGGAGTATTGCCATACTTATCCACGCAATCAATTTCCCCACCTAATGGAAATCAGAAGGGACTGAATCACGGCTGCACCCGCGGTGCCAAAAGCAGACGGGTGTGAATCATTAATACCGTTTTGAATGAGGATCTGAGAGCGTGTGAAGCGTCCGTGAATGGCTGCCATGTGCAGGGGGCTCTTCCCTTCTTTGCTCTGCGGGACAAAAGCGGAGGATTTTCAAATCGACAAATAAGCCAGCGATTGCGAGCAAACCGGAGTCAGATGGGCGGCCAGTTTCCGCCCAAGCGCCGTCGAGCCGAAAAAGCAGCGAGGAGCTTCACGGAGCTACGCGGAGGGCAGAGAGAAATGGGCCCGGTGCGCCATTCAACCGAGAGATGCCTGGCGAAATCGAGGGATGACTCACTGCAGGACAAAGACCGAGTGTTTTCCTGGGATTAGAAAAGAAGATGGTTCTTGGGACCCAGAACCCGCCCGACCCAGAGAACACGCAGTTGGATCACCGATCCGGTGGATTTTTTTTACAGAGGTCTAGAGGCCGAGGGTCAACGAAGATGACAGGATCGTTGCTCGAGTACAGGGGTCTCCAAACCCCCCCCCCCAAAGGGCCGTGAGGCTGCAGGTTCTGGTTCCACCAGTCCAGCTCACCCAGTTTGACCAGTCAGCTGTTGAAGACTCAGATGAGTTGATGAAATGAGTCCAGTCTGGTGCTGCTGCTGCTGGGTTGGACCAGAACCTGCAGCCTCACGGCCCCTTGAGAAGGAGGTTGGAGACCCCTGATGTGGTGGTTTCCTACCTGCTGGTTGACGTCTGCCCCGTTGTTGACCAGCAACTCCAGACAGAGGGCACCGTTGGTGGAGACAGCGGCCAAGTGCAGGGGAGTGTAGCCGCACTTGTTGGGCTGGTTGACGTTGGCGCCGTGGTTCACCAGCTCGGTGGCCACTGCCTCCTGGCCCATGTAGCACGCCACGTGGAGTGGAGTGTTTCCAAATCCATTGGGCTCGTCGATCTGACGGAGAGACGCCAGGGCGACTTAGAAAAAAAACCCGGTTCGGAGACCCTCGACACACCGCGACTGTACGACGCCGACGCACCTCTGCCCCCATTCTCAGAAGGTACTTTACAATTTCGATGTGGCCGCTGGCGGCGGCGGCGTGGAGAGGCGTGTAGCCCTGCTTGTCCTTGCAACTTTTGTCCGCGCTACGGGAAACCAACAGCTTCACCACGTCTGCGTGCCCTGCGGAGAGCGCGGAAGAGGGAGAGCGGAGGCTGAATACCTCCCGGGCAAATCCGGGAACGGGGTGGGGGGGGGGGGGGGGCGGTGGCGTACGCCGGGGGGCGCGTCGAGCTCTGATACCGAGGTAAGCAGCACAGTGGATGGGTTGCCTCTCCTTCTTGTCCATGGCGCTCAGGTTGGCCCCTTTGTTCAGCAGCAGCTTCACCATCTGCACCGTTTCAACAGGGAAGAAGCTTCAGCTGCAGCTTGGGACAGACTCAACAGTGGGGGGGTGTGGGGGGGGTTAGGAGACCAACACCCACCTCCTGAAACCCGCTCTGAGCCGCGTGGTGCAGGGCCGTCCTGCCGGTGCGGTCGGCCATGTTCAGGTTGCTCAGATGGGTCAGCAGGGCCTCGGCGCAGCGCGTGGCGCGGTTGGCGGCCGCCACGTGCAGCGGCGTCTGCCAGAACTTGTCCCGCGCGTTCGCCTCGGCTCCGCGCCTCAGCAGCAGACCCACGGCCCTCTGTTCGGGGGGGCAGGAAGCAAAACAACTCCGCGTTTAGGATCTCGGGTGCGATGCGGTTCCTCAAATAGAAACCGCATCTTGGTTAAGCTAAAAAAAAAAAAAAAGCCGGCGTGGGTGGAACCACGCCGGCGTGTGGGCACCAGCTGGAGATAACCGGACTGTTTAAATATTCGTTTTAAAAAAAAAAAAAAAGACGACCGCTTACTTCATTCCTGGAAGCAGCCGCCCTGTGCAACGGGGTCAACCAGACGTGATCTTTAGCATTTACAGTGGCACCTGGCACAATATAAAAAAGAGCAGGGGTCAAGGGGGGGTTACGGTTCGCCGACGCAGGCCTGTTTTTAGGTGTGGAGGTCAAGACCTTCACCGTCGTCGTCGTCGTGACGTCTCACCTGACTCGATGAGGAGGTCCATCACATGGACATCACCCACACAGGCAGCAGCATGAAGTGGCGTACGTCGCTCTTGGTCCTGCACAAACCCCGGCCGGGTTCAAATCAGATCGTGCAACCCGCTGCGTTAAGATGCGACGGCGTTCGCCTTGCACGCACACACACGCACACACACACACACACACGCACACACACACACACACGCACACACACACACGCACGCACGCACACGCATCCCAAACGTACCAGTGCATTGACATCCTCCTTTTTGTGCAATAATAGTTGAACCTCTTCAGCATTACGATTGAAGATCGCCTGGACCAGAGGAGGCTGCAACGGAGTTAAAAAAAAAAAAAAAAAAGGATGTGAAACGAAAGCCTCGCTTAGCCTCGCTAAAAAAAAGAACGGTATTTCTGCAACGCTGCCTGCGATTTTTATCGATCTCCGACATCACCATCACCGTCTGTTTATCCGAGTCGTAAACGACCCCCCCCTCGTCCCCGTCCAGGAAATACACGCAGCCCGGGCAGAGGCCTGCAGGGCCTCGCGCCGCAGCTTACGTCAGCTAGCCGCGCGGCTACGGCTAATCCCCGGGGCCTGGGGGAGCGAGGCCCCCGTACGGCTTCGGCCCCCCCTCGGCACCGAGGCCGGCCTTCCCGAAAGGACGACGATAACAATTATCAACCGCGGCGAGGGGCAGCTACGCAACTGCGCAGGAAGAAAACGGGCCCCCCCCTCCTCCCCCTCCCTCCCTCCCAGCAAATAGACTGCGCCACGGCGCGTCGCCCCACCTGGTCGGTGATGTTGAGGACTCCCATCTCCCGAAGCTCAGCCCGGACGGAGCTCCTTCATGGGGGATAAACGCGGAGGGAGGGGGGGGGCGGGGTGGGTGGGGGAGACGCTGCCGAGTCCCGCCGTTCAGACCGCAGCCATGGCCGGGGGGGGGGAGAAGCGCGGTGCGGATGTGTCGCTGTTGTTGTCTGGAGCCTCCGTCTGCCTCTGACGATCCGGGGCTCCGGCGGCTGCGGGTCCGCCTACAGGCGTGGCGGGCCGGGGCCCGGCCCGGAGCGGCGGCGCCGCCCCGCGGGCGCCTGAGGTACTGCGGCCCCGGGTTTGTTTGAGGAAAGTGCATTGAAAGAATGCGGTTAAAATGATGAAAGGTTAAGGTCATCTTCATCCTTCCATCAATCATTCAAGCCCATTATTATTATTATTATTATTATTATTATTATTATTATTATTATTATTATTATTATTATTATCTATACGTGTCACTATATCATCATCATCATCATCATTACTATTATTATTATTATTATTATTATTATTATTATTATTATTATTTATACTGTCACTATATCATCATCATCATTATTATTATTATTATTATTTACACCGTCACTACATCATCATCATCATCATCATCATCATCATCATCATCATCATTATTATCATCATCATTATTATTATTATTTACACTGTCACTATATCATCATCATCATCATCATCATTATTATCATCTTCTTCTTATTATTATCATCATTATTATTATTTACACTGTCACTATATCATCATCATCTTCATTATCATCATCATAATCATCATCATCATCATCATTATTATTATTATTATTAATATTATTATTATTATTATTATTAATACTGTCATTATATCATCATCATCATTGTTGTTGTTGTTGTTGGGAGCCTTAAAAATAAAGCACCTCAAGTTGACTATATTTTACTCAAGTTCAATACAACCACACAAAAATGTTATTTTATCCAGACTCTCTATATCTATATCTATATCTATATCTATATCTATATCTATATCTATATCTATATCTATCTCTGCCCAGCTGGTGCTTTAATACATATAATACCAGAGAGTAGGATCCAGTTTATCATTTCTGAGGCAGCGCTGTTAAAAAATTGATAATGGCCATGACACATAAAACAATATATGATAAATCTAAACACATAAGCCATGAATAAATAAAACCACAGGCGCAGTCATAAGAAAGTCAGCATATGACCAATTATAAAGATGTAATAAAGTTACTTATGTAATAATAATAAACTTAGTTTCTTACCAAACATTACATAAATATACATTTGCAATATAGGCAATGCATATTGCAGATTGTACATTTTTTGCTTATGTTAGGCAGGTATAATGTATATATGTAGATTATGGAGAGCTCTGTCCAATCTGTACTGCTGCAACAAAAAATACCCGTTGTGGGATGAATAAATAATTTTCTTACTATACATTACACATGTAGGCCTATACATTTGCCATATAGGCAATGTATATTGCAGGTTAAATATAACACTACTACTACTACTACTACTACTACTACTACTACTACTACTAATTATTATTATAATAATAATAATACTGTAATAATATAAATACCTGTAGTAGCACCTCTCGCCGCCGCCAGGGGGCGCCGCCCCCCAGAAGAGCCCGGAGGCCCGACAGCCGAAGAAGAAGCGTCGGTTCGGTACACCGGTGTTTTGTCGGAAGGTCGTCCGAATCTCTTCGCTTATTTTACCCAAATAAACGCTCGTCAGGGCTCCTAAAGCGCCTTATCGCGGTCTGGAGCGATGTGAGTGTCCGGAGGCAGCGAGCGGGCGAAATCGAGAAGCGAACCCCCGCCCCGGAGGTTCGGGTCGGGCCGGTTACGAAACCTCGCTAGCCGCGGTGGGCTAGCGGCGGCTCCGGGGAGAAGCCCGGCTCCTGAGGGCCCTCCGGGGGCCACATCCCGGGGCCGATGGCGGCCTCGGCCCGGGCCCGGCGGCTGCCCATGGGCGTGCGGACGTTCAGCGACCTGCTGCAGGTGGCCGTGGGGTCGCCCCGGCGCTGCCCCGGCCCCCCGGCGAGGGGCCGTCAGCGGCAGGACATCAGGTGAGACACCCGGGGGGGGGCTGCCTCCACCGGGACACACCTGCGGGGGGGCCCCGGGCCTGTGTGGCACCAGTAAAACACATATAGAGGCTCTCTAGGTGTGTTTAGTGGGCATTAAAACATCCTTGAAGGCTGTTTAAGTGTGTTTAGTGGACATTAAAACATCCTTGAAGGCTCTCTAGGTGTGTTTAGTGGGCATTAAAACATCCTTGAAGGCTCTCTAGGTGTGTTTAGTGGGCATTAAAACACATTTTAAGACTGTTTAAGTGTATTAAAACACATTTAAGGCTCTTTAATTGTGTTTAGTGGGCATTAAAACATCCTTTAAGGCTCTCTAGGTGTGTTTAGTGGGCCTTAAAACATCCTTGAAGGCTCTCTAGGTGTGTTTAGTGGGCATTAAAACACATTTTAAGATTGTTTAAGTGTATTAATACACATTTAAGGCTCTTTAATTGTGTTTAGTGGGCATTAAAACACATTTTAAGACTGTTTAAGTGTATTAAAACACATTTAAGGCTCTTTAATTGTGTTTAGTGGGCATTAAAACATCCTTTAAGGCTCTCTAGGTGTGTTTAGTGGGCCTTAAAACATCCTTGAAGGCTCTCTAGGTGTGTTTAGTGGGCATTAAAACACATTTTAAGATTGTTTAAGTGTATTAAAACACATTTAAGGCTCTTTAATTGTGTTTAGTGGGCATTAAAACATCCTTGAAGGCTCTCTAGGTGTGTTTAGTGGGCATTAAAACATCCTTGAAGGCTCTTTAAGTGTGTTTAGTGGACATTAAAACACATTTTAAGATTGTTTAAGTGTATTAATACACATTTAAGGCTCTTTAATTGTGTTTAGTGGGCATTAAAACACATTTTAAGACTGTTTAATTGTATTAAAACACATTTAAGGCTCTTTAATTGTGTTTAGTGGGCATTAAAACATATTAAGATTCTTTCAGTGTGTTTAGTGGGCATTAAACACATTTTAAGGCTCTTTCAGTGTGTTAATGAACGTTAAAACACATTTTAAGGCTCTTTAATTGTGTTTCGTGGGCATTAAAACACCTTTAAAGGTTCTTTTGTGGGCATTAAAACACATTTTAAGGCTCTTTAAGTGTGTTTAGTGGGCAGTGAAACACCTTTTAATGCCCACTAAACACCTTTAGTGATGTGGCCTTGGCCCAAACAAATGTCGCTCCTTCCATTTCAGGACGGAGAGGTTTTGATTCGTCCATTTATTTGAGTGGTTTCAGTTTATTTTAACAGCTAATTTTGAGTCGATGTGCGGATATAATGGATGCCTGGTGTTTTTAACTCCTCTGGGAAATAAAAGCCTGGTTAATTTTTGAGTAAATTGCCCGGCGACACCACCCCACTCCGCTACGCGTAACTGAATCCCACTTCTGAAAGGGGGATTTTAATCCTCCACGTTCTGCCATTTCTCTCTTTCTGACTGAATTCAGAATATACCAGCAGAGTCGCAACAGAGCTCCCGTCCCCTCCTACTCTCTGTTTGCGCTCTCATTCAGCCTCACAGCAAGCAGCTGGAATGCGGTGGGTCTTCTCTGTTGTTCTCGAACCTGGTTGACGCGGTGCCTGTTCTCGTGTGTCCCGTTAGACATCTGTCATCGTGTGGCATTTTGATGACCAGAACTCCCAAAGTGGTTTGCCTCCAAGACTGGGACACGATGGCGGCTGTCCCCCAGAGCAGGAACTTCATCAGCCTCACCAACAAGAGGAAGGAGTACTCCGAGCGTCGCATAATCGGGTAACTTCTCGCCCTCGCGCCCTTCCCCTCTCACGCGCCCTCGCTTTTCCTCACCTGGACCGCTTTGCCGCAGGTTTTCGATGCAGGAGATGTACGACGTCGTAGCCAAAGTCGACGAGTACAAGAACTTTGTGCCCTGGTGTAAGAAGTCCCAGTACATCATGAAGAGGCCGGGCCACTCCAAGGCCCAGCTGGAGGTGGGGTTCCCCCCGGTGGTGGAGAGGTACACGTCCATGATCACCAGCGTGCGGCCGCATCTCGTCAAAGTAAGCGGGCAGAAAACTCGCCCCTTCGATCCTTCCGACGCCCTCGTTTTCGGAAAAACCGAGGGCGGGGTTCTAACCGCGGGGGCTTCTCGTGGGTGATTCCAGGCCGTCTGCACCGACGGGAAGCTCTTCAATCACCTGGAGACGATATGGCGCTTCAGTCCTGGCATTCCCGGTTACCCTCGGACCTGCACCGTAGACTTTTCTGTGAGTGGCGTTTACTTCTCCTCCCGTCTTGAAGCATTTCTGATATTCCTCGAGGTTTTTTTTGTCGTTGCTGCAGTCTCAGGGGGTTTGTGTCTTTCCCAGATATCCTTCGAGTTCCGCTCTTTGCTGCACTCCCAGCTGGCCACCATGTTCTTCGACGAGGTGGTGAAGCAGAACGTCGCTGCGTTCGAGCGGCGGGCCCTTAAGATATACGGGCCGGAGACCCGCATCCCCCGAGAACTGATGTTTCACGAAGTGCATCAGACATGATCAGGGCGCCGCTCCGCCGCCGCCTCGCCTTAAACGACAACGACCTTTGGCCCCCCCCCCCCCCTCATCCAGGCGAACGTGCGTGAAGCTGCTTCGTAGCTCACGTCAGCGCTCCAGCTCTGCACAACCATCGCGGCTCTGGAAGACTTGAGAGCGCCAGCCTCCGTAAGCTTTATGTTGGACCCCCCCCCAAACCCTGACCCGCACCCCCCTCGTGTTTCAGCTGTCATCCCTCCGTCTACCTCCAGTCCAACGCGTCCCTCACGAGCAGAAGTTTAAAGGTGTATTTATGAAAAGAGTAAATTACTGCAGCATATCGCCGTTTGGCAGCGGGTGACTTTCATTTCAGTGACTCTTGAACAAAGCGTTTATTTTCGACTTTTGCTCGCAAGCGGGATCAAGCCCTTCAGTTTAATGTGACCCAACGACCTTTGACCCCCACTGCTGTATGATGGAGCGTGTCCTGTTTTTATTTCAGCACTTGCATGACTATACCGTATTAGAAGAGCTCGTTCTTTGCCTTATATCACCTGCGTTTATTTCAACTTGAGGCTGTAATATCTTGGTTGGCCTGTAATAACATAGCAGTTCGTTCTTCCTTTTAAATATAACCATTAGCTGTTACCTGCACATCTGTGTCATTTTAAGGTGTTCCATTAAATGTGCCATGGGAAAGAATGTTATTATTTGACAAAGGGAAAAGACCTTTTTTCGTGACTGGCTTTGGGAAACGCCGCTTTTGACGCTGTGGGACTTTTTGATTTTTGGACGTCGAGGCTTGGCCGCTCGACCGTAATCGGTTGTTTTACGGCGTTGTTTATCACCGCCCGACACAACGGGAGGCGAAACTCAGCCGGTCGAATCCACCCTCCAGAGGCGGGCCGAAAGGGAAACGGGATTGCCAGTTTTGGTTTTATGGGCCCATAAAATAAAGACGTGACCATCTCGGAGGAGGAGATACCGTTTGAGGTCAGAGCGGGTCAGCGAACGGGGGGGGCGCGCTCGTCTTTCGCGCCGCGCGGATGCACGCCGCTGGGCTGCAGGAGGAGACGTTCGCCTGGACCTCACGCCCCCCCCCCGAATGTTTCCCTTATTTAATGACATCGTGATGCATGAATGTAGGAGGCGGTCGGGGCGTGACACCAGTTGCAGCGACGACATCGAGTAGATGTCCAAATTTAAATCCACAATAAAGCGTTCACCATGTCGACTGCACGCAGTGCTCCAGGAGTGATTTGTACTCTCGGCTCGGTCCAAGTCTCGTACCCCAATAAACTATATTTAAGATGGACTTCAGCCTCATTTCCTGAGTTTGAAGATTAAAAAAAGGAGAAATATTCATGTTAAATCTAACATCAAGAGTGTGTGAAGGGACTGTTGCTTCATTTCGCCCCCCATGTTCAGGTGCTCACATGGCTCCCTTAACGCCGTTAAGCAAAGCAAAATGTGGACTCCGGCTTCCGGAACATGCCGAGAATCCGAGGCTGCCTCACAGGAAGGCAGAAGAGTGAGGTTACACCGTCGGGGTGAGCACCGGGTGACCTCCGAGAAACCAGAGCGGGGCGGTGGTATTCGGGTTGGTTATTAATAACAGCAGACACAGGAGGCGGCTCCAGGGATCCTCCTTTTCCTCCGGGATGTGCGAATGTGCGAGTTTAATCCTTATCAGCCCGATGTTGTGTCAGGAAGTGTGGCATACGGCTGCGGAGAGAAGCGACGTGGAAATTCCATTTCCACGAGGCTGGAATTCTCAAAGTCAGCTAATCCATTAGACGGTGAAACACCGACCCCTAGCGGCCGAGCGTGGGAACGCACCCAGAACCAGCGTCACACCGCTGACAAAAAAAAATGACAGATGGTTAATAAAAACTTTTATTTTTCATTGTTAGCTTCTCCAGTAATTGCTCGTTCAGTGTTTCTTGTCATTCTGACCCGCCTAGCCCCCCCCCCAGCATTTCTCTTTTGAATCCATCTGCAACGAAGCATCCCAGTCAAACACCTGCAGCCTTCGTGCTCCTCTACAATCAAAATAACATCACCGGAATCCACCGCCGCGTCTGATGAAACCGGAAAGAAAGCCGAAGCAAAGCGGATTTAAACAGCCGAGGGGACCACCGAGGGTGGCCCGAGGAAAAAAAAAAACAACGCACACGTTTTAAACTACACAAAATGGAGTGCGGACAAACCTAAAGCGTAAGAGCAAGCTTGAAATAGTCAAATGAGGTACCTGAAAAACCACCATCTTCACCCACAGAACCAGGTGGGAATCCGTGTATATACAGTATAGCTGCGGTTTTGATTTTTTTTTTTTTCTATTTTGTTTTGTTCGGTGACAGAGGTTCAGTGACTGGTGGGACCGAAGACCATCACACAATTGACAATGGGAACAATTGTGGTTATTAAAGACAAGTGATTGCATACATTCAAGCTATACATATATAATATATATATACCTATGTACACAAAGTATAAATAAAACCACACAATGTGATCCCACAGATTATATATGTTGAAAAAAAAAATCCTGCAATCAACCAGGGAGGGTTCTACCAATACCAACTGGGAAAAAACCAATCAAGCAAGTGCTCATTTTGGAGTAGTTGATGTTCAAAGCGTTCTCCTGTGGGGAGAAAATTAACAAATGTACACTCAATAAGACAGGACCGCTAACAAACACAAAGCCCCCATCCCATGTTTTATTCAAGCTTGCTCTTAAGGATTTATTACAGGCTGCCAATTACAAACACCCTTCGGTTAAATCCGTTGTGTGCTGTACATTATTGATTCGCTACTATCCACGCGACCCTGTCGGGAGAACAAACGGAGAAGGAAATGCGCCACAGAGGACAAGTTATTTTGATCATAGAGGGTCATTTAAAATATAAGTACAAGATTTAAAGGGGCAGTATCTTTTAATCGGTTTTCAATCCTCCGTAACCACGAACGGCTATGGTTGATTTGATTGCGGGGACTTTTATTCTAAGCTGGAGTGTTCGCAAAAGGGAGTGAACCACACGGACAGAGCGGGGCGATGCCTGGGAACACTGCAAAGTAGAATCAAGAGGCATTCGTGGGGGGGGAAACAGGCCTAAACGGAAGTTATTGCCTTTAAAAGAAAGCAGCAGAGGGTCGAGGCAGTTTACGCGAGACACCCCCGAAAAATTCCCTTTAAATAAAACTGCCTGTGGAGAAGTGGAGACTCAGGTGAGGCGCGGGGACAATCCTAGCGGATGTCTCAGGGTACAGACATCCAAAAAAATCCAAATGTAGAAATGCGATGGGTAAAATGAACTACACAACTTAACTGATTTAAAAAAAAAAGGCCCTTTTTTTTTTTTTTTTAAAGTGAAACAACATTAAAAGTGTACTGTCTCTTTGAATCCCTGGGTTCAGAAATGACAGGGGGGAACCGATCTGTCTGCCTTTCGTTTCCTTTTGTTTTTCTTAAATCTCTCGCCTTTTCCCACCCTTCACGCTAACCCCTAACTTCCATCAGGCTGACGCTCAACCTGATTTGGCTCCCACCAGATTCATCAGTCCATCCGTGCTCATGGACTTGGGGCGCTCCAACGGGAAGCCCAGAGCACGACTCCACACCAGCTGAGAGAGGACGCCGAGGGCTCGGGACACGCCGAACAGAACGGTGTAGTAGTTCATCTCGGTCATTCCGTAGTACTGCAAGTGAGCGGGGGGGGTGTCAGGATCTGTGTTTGCGTCTGAAGGCTTGACTTAAAAAAAGGCCTCAGGAGCTTACCTGCAGCAGCACGCCGCTGTGGGCGTCCACGTTGGGCCAGGGGTTCTTGGCCTTGCCCTGCTCCAGCAGCACGTTGGGGACAATCTTGTAGAGTTGGGCCACCAGCTTGAACATGGGGTCGTTGGGAAGGTGCTTCATGGCAAACTCCCTCTGGCAGGTGTACCGTGGGTCGGTCTTCCTCAGGACGGCGTGTCCGTAACCGGGCACAACCTACCGATGATTCGCCATCAGAAGGACACATGAGGGACCTCAAACTGATCCAATAGACAACTTAAGTGATTTCTGTTTGCCGTGAATTAAGAATAAATGGATACACTCCGGTGATAGACTGCTAAACAGACACTACGGGTGGTGTATTTGGTGTCTCACCCTTCCAGACTTCAGGGTGTTCCAGATGTAATCCCTCATTTTCTCATCGGAAACTTCTCCACCCAGCTCCTTTTGGAGGGCGGTCAGCCACACCAGCACCTCCTATTGTACCGAGACGGAAATAAAGCTTATGACTCAAAACTCAAGCATCTACAAAATAAACAAAATGCTGCCGAAACAATTGAATCTCAAAGACACAACCACACCCAGAACGTGCCCCCGCAGAGAATCAGCCTCAACACGGCCCTCTGCCACACAGCTCAATAGGCGAGCACACACCTGATTGGCCAGGCCGTGAAGGGGGCCAGCAAGACCATTCATGGCAGCACTGAAGGACAAATAGGGGTCAGACAGGGCACTGCCCACCAAGTGGCTAGTGTGGGCGCTGACGTTGCCTCCTTCGTGGTCACTGCAAGAGCAGGGAAGCGTAATCAGGAACGAAAACAAGGAAACCCGTTTGGAAAATGTTCCAGGATTCATCGTTTGGATCCTCGAGCACTTTGGATTATCAAAGACACGTCGAGAATGTGAAACGAAGAGTGGATTCGTCTTTGAGGGCGCACCTGTGGATGGTGAGGTAGAGCCTCATCAGCTCAGTGAACTGGACGTCACTGTAGCCCAGCATGTTGGTGAAGTTGTGGGACCAGTCCAGGTTGGAGTCGATGGCCCCGATGCTGCTGCCTTCGCGGTACAGGTTACGGTAAATCTTGGCGGCGATGCAGGGCAGCTTAGCGATCAAGTCCATGGAGTCCTCGTACACAAACTGGGAGATTAAATGATTAAAAGCATTAGGAAACGGCTCGTAAAACCTGGTCAAAAGGGTGTAGCCACGAGCGGGAAGGGAGCCAGGGTGAGGTTAAACACGCGTTATCTCTGGTGCACATATCGCTGACAGAGTCATCAGCCAGGCTGAAATCGGGCTGCTCACTCACCTCCCAGTATTTGGACTTGTGGACCCCCTCAGAGTAGGCCCGAGCGAAGTTGCTTTCACTGTTGAGGGCGGTGACGGCAGCGCTGAACTGAGACATGGGGTGGAGGTTCGTGGGGAAATTGTCCAGCATGGTGACGACGTGGGAGGGGAGCGCCGCTCTCTTGGCCCACTCTTTGGAAACCCAGTTCACCTGCGGGGACGGAGGTAGGGAATGGAAAAGCACTGCGCGGCTCCAGCCTCGGACCAAACAGAAAAGATCCGACCTATTCTCCCCAGCTGACCTTAGTCAAAAGTAGGTGAATTACAGGTGTATTACTCTTGAGTTCCAAGGTTCAAGATTGACTCCATCGGTTGTCAGCATAAACAAAAGTGCTTATCAGCCCTGTAATCCCCATATTGCCCTTCAAGGAGATAGCCCCCAACCATAAAACACCTGTTCAGACATTAGGCCATCTCCAGTTACATAAGAGACTAAAAGTTCAGTGTTGGCACAACCTTCCTGTTTAGAACAAGTTTTTCCTCGCTGTTGTTTGAGCTGTTCCCCGAGCAAACGCACCACCTTCATCCCCAAGCATGACTCAGCAGATGCACGTAATCGTTAAATTGCCTTCAGCCGTCTTCACTCGCGTACCTGCTCCTCAGTGGGGACCTGTCCTGTGACCAGAAGCCAGAAGAGGCCCTCGGGCAGCGGCTCCTCCCCGCCTGCAGCCTTCGGCAGCAGCTTCTGACACTCTGGAATGCTGTAGCCCCTGAAACGGATTCCCTGGGTATCAAAGGGTGGAGAGGAGGCAGCATAATGTGAACACACATATATTTAATTTAACGGCATTTGCTCTACAAAGTGCATGCAGGCACGCTTCCAACATCGGGCCGCAGGTCGAAAAATTCAGTTGATTCACGACCCCGCGGAAGCCGACTAAGAAGATGCATGACAGCAGTTTCACGGTGGCAGTGAAAGCTCTCAGCCTCAGTCAGATGGTAATCACCCTAAGTGCCTTTGAAGCAGGCATATCTCGAAGACGGCAGCGGGGTTGAACCAGTTTAACTAATGCAAGAGACGCAATACGTGACAGCACTTCAAAGCACCGACCTCATCGGGGTCCAACACCGAAGTCTCGTACACCAGCCCCTTCATCCCCCTCATGCCTCCATAGACCTGAGGGAGAACACACAAGTACGATGTTAAATGTCTGAAGCAACAACATTTACCCCCCCCCCCACCTCCAGTCCTTTATCCTTCACCCTCGCCACCCCCCAAGCCCAGCATTTAAAAAGGACGTTAACCCCCGACCCCACAGATTCTGCTGGCAGGGGTGCCTCGGCCGCCTTTTCCACACCCCTGTGTTTTCCCCTCCTTTCCCCTCCTTTTCCCCTCCGGGGTTGAACTGAGGTTTAGCAATAAACTCAAAAGGAGGATAACCTGGTCAGCAGAGTCACCTCAAACGGTGACTCACTTCTTCTCCCTCTGAAATAAACACTGAGGTGACTAATTAAAATTAGGCTATTGACCTTTCAATGACCCCCCCCCCCAACCAGGCCTGTACCATTTTAAATCAGTTGCACCTGCCAGAAAGCAGAACCAACAGAATTATGGCGTAATCTACTACAGATTAAAGAATAAATAAAAGACTCACCATGTCGACAGTAATCTGTCCGATGTTGGTCTTCCCATACTGCTGTTTAAAGTTTTTGATCCTGTTCTGTTCTTTGGGGATCAGGTCTGCAAGAACATCCTTCAGGTTCTGCAAGAGCGGGCACGAAAAGTCAGTCGTGCTCCAGCGTGGACCGGCGCCGAGTTTCGTCGAAATAAACTAAACCGAGTTAAAAAGAGAAACGCGGCCGCGTCTCCTTACCGTTGTCGTTGCGCTGGCGTTCCTTGCAGCCACTAGGAAGTAGGCGGCATTCTGCGTGACACACAAAAAGATCGGAGCCATGAAATCAAATGAAATACGAACCCATTCCCCGGGTGTCAGAGGCCTGCTGAACGGGCGGAAAGCGCAGCCCCTCGACGCGTTTTGCATCACTTAACGTCAACGCTCGGAGTTTACGAAGACGGGCTTCAAGCCGGCCGTTCCTGACATTCCCGGAATGCTGACAAGACAGACGAAAACACGGAGAACAGGTCGGCGCTCCGGCGCTGCTCCCCACCTACCCGACGGTGTGTTTCGTATAACGAAAGCTTTAAATTATTGATGCCCCCCCTCAGTCCACTGACAGGCTTTTCATTCCCCTCCACTTCATTAGGTGGTTTTGGGCAGATCGATACGCGCAGGAGCCCGGAGGACGGGTCTGCGTCCAGAGGAATCTATTTACAGAAGGGCTATAGCCGTCTACCTGTTCAAACATTGCCCCATCCCAAAGAGCAATGTACCACGCCAAAAACGTTTGACACGCGGAGTCGAACCGACAAACCGCATTCATGTCACTTCAATCCGCATCGGCGCGACAGAAGGTGAGAGGTCGGACCGGGCTCGGAGGCACCTCCTAAAGCTCGCAAGCGTTTGTCATTCGAATGCGAGATTACTACAAATTCATTTTGAGTCCTTGAAGTGGAATAAAACCATCGGGTTCTTGAGTGATTAAGGCTGTTGGCTCCGGTTCCCTCAAGGATTAATAAAGTCATCGGTCTGTCTGGTTATTAGAGTGTTTGTAGGCCAGTAATCTTGTTTCGAGGAGCTGAACCTACAGTCGCGCACCAGGAAAGACCAGTTCTTTGTTATCTTATTGAAATTTTCAATGGCCGCGGAAGCAGCGCCGAACAGCTGGCATTGTTCCCGTCGGAATCATCCTGTCATAAGGAGGAGAGAAAACCGGTGTGGCGCGCAGGATCTTACACACAAACACACGCAGCTGAGAGATTACGCAAGAGCTCAGGGTCTTATATATAGAGTTTGTTTCACTTGTCAATCCTTGTCTCCTTCCTGCCAGGTAGATTAGGGCAACCAGACAGGACAGAAAAGGCATGGGAGTCAAAACACCAAAAGGGAAAAAAAAAAAAACTCATCTTAGAAAAACTTTAACACGGACTAAAGACTCCTTTAAAGACAAGTTAGTGTAATAATTTATATGTAAGGAAATGAGTCTTTAAACTGCAGCCTTTCCTAAATGGTGATAATCATTACTAAGTTACTACTAACAGTTTTATTCTTCTTACTCGGAATAAACGCACAAGGGAACTCTACATAACTGGAAATAGTTGCAGAAAGGACCCATTATACCCAGCAGCTCCGACAATGTTCTCACACTTTTATCATGTGACGGTCGCAGAAAGTGTTCAGAGTTCAGGATATTCATAACCAAAGCCTGAGGACACAGGACCGCAGCTGATAAGGGAGGAAAAAAGGGAAAGTGTGACACAGGTGAAATTAACAGGTACTCGTGGCGGCCTTATAAAACCATTAGATTTAGGCACTTAGACCAACTTCAAGCTTGGGCGCTACGTTGAAAGGATGACATGAGAAACCCAAACTCTTTAGGCGATAACAAGTGGGCAGGTCAAAGGCAGAGGTCACTGGAGCAAGGCAGTGGGTGACAATCAGACGATCAGACGCGTCAGCAGCCGCTAAAATAACATCGGGGGGACGCAAAGGTCCACTTGATTGCATCGCTTGATTGCATCGACGTCTGGGGCCACGCCACTTGCATTTAAAAAAAAAAAAAAAAAAAGCGCAAGCCCAGACGACGTGTGCGGCTGCAGCACCCCCCAAGAGCCCCAAACACCTCCACGGATCGTGCCGGGGACGTCCCCACAAACCGGGCTCCATCGGCCCGCGGATCTACACGGTGAAGGTCAACGACGTCGCCGGGGCAGAAGCGAACCGGAGGGGGGTAGGGGGGGTGTTGGTGGTGGTGGGGGTGCGGGGCGGATGCGGGTTTTTGTCTCCGGGAAGGTTAAATCAGAAACGGCCTAGTCAGAAGAGGTCCGGGGAAGGTTTACGGGCGCGACGATAGGAGGCCGGCGTGGAGAAAAGGGCTCCGGGGGGGTCAAAGTTACCCTTTAACCCCCCCGGGAGGCCTCGGCGACGCGGCTGGGTGAGAAAAAACGCGAGTAAAGCCGCATTTTTTGAGGAAAACTGGGGGGGGTTGTTCGAGCGTGCCGCGGGTCAATGTGGGCGAGGAATGCTAAGGTTGCTAACCTAGCCGGGGCTAGCGCGGTTAGCCCCCCCCCCCCCTAAAAAAGACGCCCTTTTGGGCCCCAAAGCGGGCTTTACCTTCGAGCCCAGGAGCTTGGGCGCCAGCCGGCCGACCGTCAGGAAGGACATGGTGCCGCAGGGAGTCGATAAGCTCGTCCGGAGGTAGGGGAGCCGCTGCCAGAGCACCGCGGAGCCGCTTGAAGGTGCCCCTCCGAAAAGCGGAAGGTTGAACGGGGATTCCGGACCGCCGCCTCTGATTGGTCGAGCGCCCCGGCCGATGGGCGGGCCTACTCGGAGCCCATTGGTCCGTCGGCCCCGGGCCCGCCGTCTGATTGGCCGAGAGGCCGGCCGGGTGACGCGGGGGTACGTTCAAGAGCGCGCCGCGTTCGCTCCCGTTGTCGGCCTAATAATTCAGGGGGGGTCCAAACTCCTTCCCAAAGGGGCCGTGAGGCTGCAGGTTCTGGTTCCACCAGTCCAGCTCACCCAGTTTGACCAGTCAGCTGTTGGAGACTCAGATGAGTTGATTAAATGAGTCAAATCTGGTGCTGCTGCTGCTGGGTTGGACCAGAACCTGCAGCCTCACGGACCTCTGGGGAAGAGTTTGGAGATCTCTGGTCTAATTACAGTCAGATAAAAAAGAGAACGATTTTATCTCGTAACGTTTATTATCTCGTTATACCACATTTATCATCTGGCTTAATCACTCGTTCAACTTGGCGCGTGCCATTTAAGTGCATTATATAATATATAATAGGATAATTGGTTTAGTTACAATGTTCTCTTCCTTTCAAAATTAAACAACCAGTGAGAGAAAACTATCATTTGGCATGAAATTAGATTTTGCGGCAGACATCTGCGGATGTCCTTATAGAGATCAAAGTCAATATTTACCCACCTCCTCCAAGGGAGGCTGCGGGACAGTTAGTAATTGTATGCTCGCCTGATTGTGAGTTAAATAACTCAAAGATTAATGGATCTGTTGATAATAGGCCACAGAAGAGATGATTAGATTTTGGCGGTGTTCCCGTTTCCGGGGGGGACCTTGACCTTTGATTGTCAAGAAGACGATAAGAGGGAAATAAAGGAACAAGCGCAGCTATTCACTGTAAAACAAGTCCAAACTTTATTATCAAGGGAAACTGGGGGTAAGGAGTAGCTGGTTGTTCAGAGTCAAGGACATTCATTTTTAAACCAACTGCATGCAGCTAACCAGTTTGGTTTTACAGATGGTCGTCCAAAACCACCCTTCAAAACCTTACGGACTGTTACATCATGGCTCAGCAGTCTGTCCGAGTTTGTTACTTTAACCACATACAAGAAATAACCGATGGATGCTGAGATGTATCAAAAAGGAAGACGCACGCAAGGGTGTTCGTTACACAGAACACAAAACAGACCACGGTGATGCTGATGTAATTACCGACAGTTCCACGCTCAATCAAAGTGTTCACAAAATGAGTTTGGCACATTTAGGAGGACGCATTATCTTCGTTTAACTTTACATCAATAGAAACAGGCTGCATATGTTCAATCAGCAAGCCACCGTTAGATTAAACGATCTTTTTTTTTCTGCGATTTCCTTTCATCACATGATCCCACAGTTTCTTTTTTTTAAAAAAAAAAAATGCATCGTCTGGCCTCATTTTTGCCCTGCCTTATGCACGCTCTGCGGCTGTAAAACCCATAAATGTATTTTTAAACCCAGGAAATAAGCAAAGTACGCTGACCTATATCATGCAGCCAGCTTCGAAAATCTCTGTAAACCTTTTGCAGAATCAGCAGACATCGAGGGCCGCGTCATCTGAAGATAAATCTGTAAACAAACCATCTCAAACACACAGTAGTACAGTGGAAGTTAATGTGAGCGACAAGGCAAAGCATACAACTGTTCCAGAATGTTCGGGGGGGGGGTTATTGGATGCGCTTGCTCCCCACTGTAGTGTCCTTGTGCCTGGCAGCCCGAATCCAAGGTGATGAAGAAGATGGCAAACAGTTCAGGGAGAGGCCTTCGAAAAGAAGGCGAGGGGCTCCGGGCTCAGTCGTCGTCCTCCTCCTCGTCCTCCACGGGTTCTAGGTAGACGCTGTGCTTCAGGCAGTTTTGGAGGTAGTTGACCACAGTCCGCTGGAAGTGCTGGACGCTGCGCGGACCTCTCAGGACGTGGCCCTCGTCTGGGTACAGCTGGAGGGAGTAGTTGGCCTCCACCTTCACCAGTCGGCTCAGAAGCTCCGCGCTGTGCTGGAAGTGGACCTTTGCTTTTGGGCGAACACGCACACGCAGCATATTGAGTTTAAGCGCTGAAAATTAAATCATGACTCAACTATCAGTGTGAAATTGAACCCAAAACCCACCGTCTGCAGTTCCGTGAACGATTAGGAAGTTTTCATCCTTCAGCTTGTTGACTTCCTCCAGTACAGATGCAGTCTGAAACCACAACCTGAGCGTTATTTACTGCACGTTGAGCTGAAATATTGAATTGAATTTTGATATTTGAACAGATATTTATTGATTTTTGGACAAACCTTTGACAAAGCTATTATTATATAAGGTAGATTGTGGTTTTGAGGTATTGCATTACACACATAGATGTCTATATTTATTATTCAGTGATGGAAATGGTTCAGAGAAATTTAATCAGCATGAGTACAACAGCTAGAAAATGTGAGGACAGAATGTCAATTTACTTGAACAGCATGAGTAAAATCCTGAGGCGTTTACACATTAAATTTAAGTAGAAAAGTAGAAATTGTACTTTAATATGAGTGAAACTGAGAAAAGGAAAAAACAAAGCATCATGAAAACAGACTTTAAACTAAAAGCTTTCATAACTTTCTTAAGATGACTGATACAGTCACCTATATGAAAACCATTTAGATGGACCCTCACAGAGTAAGCATGCTCCTCCTTTGCTGGAAGGCCAAGATACCTCTCAGAGAAAGCAGCGCCTAAAGAAAGGAAAGCCATTTACTCAAATAAACAGACCGTGGGTGCATGATCGCTATTTCCTCTGTGTTGTAATTATTGAAGACACGGCCTCGACTCACTATACAGCCTGAAGTCAGTTATCGGCGCCACGGCAACGGAGCACTGAAAGAGCTTCTCTGTTGCGGCCGACATCTTGAGAGCTAAATAACCACCAAAGCCCTGGAGAAAAAAGCATCACGATGTTAACGGCGAGTCATGTGGGAGCTGTGGCGGGCTTCACGCCGCCGATTTTTCCAAGTTTGAACAAAATGGTAACCTTGCCGTAGAGGACTATTCGGTGGTCGTCGATGTACGGCAGCTGCATCAGTAACCTGAGGAGACACCGCTAAAATCAACCACGTTTATCCCCCCCCCCCGTTCACGTTCCCTCGTGTCGTTGCCTACTGACTCGACGACTCCCAGGTAGTCTTTGACCCTCATTGAGGCGAGCCTGCGTGGATCCGCCGTGGAGGTCTTCTGACCCCGGCCCACGCCGCTCCTGCTGTCCACCCAGGCCAAGGCCACATTCTGCATCCCAGAAAGGACCTGAGGCCACTCCAGGGCAAATTCCTCCGTCACCGACTGGCTGCCAGGAAAACCGTCCCTGCACAGGGAGAGGGACAAGATTAGCGCGTCCGGGGGGGGGGCTGAACACGGGGCAGATACGGATCAGACAAAAAAACGAGGAGTCGTCGAGCAGCACACTCACACAATGATGAGAAGAGGGTGCAGGTTGGCCTCGTATCCCTGAGGTAGAGAGAGCTTTAGATGCAGGTCTAAAAAGAGTAAGTCAGAATCAGGGTCGTCGTCATCATCAACATCATTTAAGGCTTCAAGGACATAGTTATGACTTAAGACAAGGCGGTTGGCGTACCATAGTTGTCCGCCGGGAGCGTCCTGAACAGGTTCTCAGGAAGCCTTTTGTCCTCCAGAGCTTTAGAGAGGGGGTTGTTGTCCTCCAGGACAACGTAGTCTATAGCAGATCGACAGCAGGACGACATATGTTTAATCCGCCCATCAAGCCTGTTGGACTGAGGCTTTCTAAAAGTCGCCGACGGGGGGCGCTGCTCACAACCGCGACCACCTACTCGAGCCTATTATCGCCTTCTGCAGGCTGCTTCAGGAAACGACAGACAGACTGTGTCTCCTCCATCAGCCGTGACCGGCTGATGGTATTATCACACACACCCAGACATGCAGATGAAACACTCACTGGAGGGGTTCTTTGTGTAATGGACGGTCACTTTGGGGATTCCGGGACCTGTTTTTTGTTTTCCAAGGAGAGATTTTAAAATCTGTCTGAGCAGCGTGGCATTTATTATTTTCTGGTTTTAAACAAAAATGTGAGTGTGACTTACCTAAGCAGTAGAGTGTGAAATGGGTTTGATTGGGACTGAATTCTGCTTTGAAGAAGCGACATCCGTCTATGAGGTTGCAGGAGATGCACTGGCGTTGAAACACCCCATCCAGGTCAACACTAAATGCATGGATAAATGCATAAATACAATATAAATACAATACAGACGGGCCAGAGACTATACTGTACCATCCCCAGAAAATAAAATATATCATCAAAGCTTTCTTAAAGGAGCTTTCTTAAAATACAGGAAGGTATTTTAGGGGAAGGAAAAACAGTAATAATACTGAACTGTGCAATACTTCAGTATTTCCCCTGTTCTAGTTTTAACAGTGAAGATTGCTGTGAGGCAGTACAGATCCTCTAAATACCCGCTACAAATCTCCGACATGATAAATCACTCAGTGCATTTAAACAGGCCATCATCGCTCCTCCATGCTGTTGTAGCTCCAGATGCCTGAAGCTAAAGAAGCTAATAAAAAGATATGAAGCGCGGGAGGTTGGTGAGGAACCAGACAGGAGTTTCTCAGAGGGGACAATAAGTCTGGGCGACTTGGCAGCTTTTGTCGTTTCAGGGAGTATTTTGTTCTTATAAATGTGTCAGCTCAGTACTCGGCGAGTATCCGCAGCACAGATGGATTCAGAACATTCATCCATCACCGGTGGAGTTAATCCGAGGGGTCTGAGGACGACAATATTGGTCTAGGCTGCTCGGCGCTCCAGCCCAACGCTTGTCGGAGCGATCGGAATCAAAACTGGGCGACGAATGACGACGAATCCCAGTGAACCAGCTGTCTCCTTAGGGGCTAACTGGAAGGTCAGAAGCTTTGGAGCCGAGGAGAGGTCCCTGGGCGCTTACCTGTACAGGTGGCGGCTCTGTCTGGACTCTTCTGTGCTCAAGAAGTAGCTGAGGAGCAGGGACAAATTAAGGCGTCTTTATAAGGACAGCATAAAAACGTAAAGACTGAGAATGGCACAGATGAATTCCCTCTCCCAGCGGCCGACTTGTTGAGAAGTCTGCTTCAGCCCACAGTGAGGAATGGCCGCTGTCGCGCCCCCCCCCCGCCCCCCGCCGCTCATTTGCAGTTTAAGATATGAGCTGCTAAAGCTGCCGGGGAGTCATCCCTCCAGCCCCGCATTATGTGGCTCTCACATACATTTTCCCGGCCTCCTCGTCGAGGGCGCACAGCGAAGAGACGTCCCAGCTGCCTGATGTCAAGAAGCGAGGGGGGACGCTCGGGACGGCGGGCTGCGTTACACACAGAAACGGAGCTGAACGGGAATCAGAAGGTGGCGCGCGCGCGGAATAAAAATAGATGCCCTGGCGGATAACGGCGGAGGCGCGTACGAGCCGAGCATGCATTCATCCATCTAGGTAAAGAACGACGTTTTTAAAAGTGAACGTTTAAGACGAATAGCTTGTTGAACCAAATTTAAGTTCGTCAATAATGTAAAGGGCAAAGCAAGGTGTTAATGAGAGAAATGATTCATTGGAAGAAAAGTGACATTTCCATAATTAGGTAGAAAACAAACGGCAGCAAATCGCCTCAATCATACTAAAAGAGGAGGACTTTGTTAACAAACTGGACACTCCTGTGTAACCGCTGCTGTCCCCTGATTGACAACCGTGTCAGGTTATGATCACTAGAGCTACTGGCATTTACCGACCTGAGCTGAGAGGCCGGCGATGTGGTGGAACTCTCCACGAGCGCCTTGCTTTGCTGCCAGGACGGTATAAAACATCGAGCCGTCGGCTGTAAACAACGGAATATCCTGCTTGAGAAGAAGGACAAAGTGCGTAAAAGGTAGAGTCGGAAAAACGTCCGTGTAAAAAAAAATACTTTTGCAAAAATCAATGCTGCTTGATAAATAGTATTACTTCTAAATGGACTCCCCATATAAGCTCTGCATGGACATGTACTAGAAGATCCAATTTAACAGACAGAAGAGACACAGGGCTTGAAATATAAAAAAAAAAAACAAGCGTACCTGTCTTCGGTTTTGCATAATGTCCATGGCCATTTTGTGTTTCTATTGACAGGAAAAAATATAGAAAATATCAATTTTTGCCTTTGAAGCTCATTTACGTAACAATGCATGGCTCGCAAGAACAATAAAAGTGTGTGTGTCGATAACTAAGACCAGTAAGAGGCTGCAGTCAGCAGCGAACCACCGAACACTCTTGTTATGCAGCATATAACCTTTAATATTAATCCAACCAGCAGACATCTGAGAGCCTGACAAAAATCAATCCTGTATCCCAACACACACAAAAAAAGGGGATTAGAGCAGGGTATTTAGATTCAGGATGGCTGCTCACCTCCGAGCACGCCCCCGTGGTGGCCTCGCACACGCAGAGCACCGACTGGTTCTGCACACGGTTCAGCCAGCGGACGGCCAGCCGAGTGCTGCTGATCCAGGTCACCATGGAGATGTAGCTGTCCCTGAGGAGCCCGTGCAGGAGACGAGACACGCCGCGGGGTTCGGGAAAAGGGTTTTTTTTTTTAAAGAGTTAAAAAAGGAGCGATGAAGGAGCGGTAAGGATGTAATTACTCCTGGCGGTGGCTACAACCTTCAAGGTTTACTACCTGGCTCTAAAGGAATCAGGAGGCAGCATCTCCAGAGTGTGAGCCGGGCCGTACAGATTCACCACGAACAGGCTGACTGATGGGATGTTTGAGCCAGCCTGTCAGCACAAGGGGGGAAAAAAAAAGAAAGAGCAGGCCCCAAATTTAGTTAGTTTAGTCTGTGGAGTGGATAAAGAGGACGCTGGAACTTGATCAGGCAAGTGAATAAAAATGACCCAGTGGTGATTGTGTCACTGCCAGATAGCCGCACGCATATCCGGAGGTATATTAGAATAGAATAGATCAGGGGCGTCCAAACGGTTCCACAAAGGGCCGTGAGGCTGCAGGTTTCTGTTCCGAGCAAGCAGCAGCACACTGGGGTCGACTCAGTTAATGAGCTGTCTGAAGGCTCCACTGTGGGTGAGCTTGATTGGCTGGAACAAAAACCTGCAGCCACACGGCCCCTTTGTGGAGCCGCTTGGACGTCCCCGGAATAGACCTCGTCTTGTCATGATGCAACTGCTTCCCCATCATAACTCCAGGGTAACCTGAGCGCTTTCTGACGGCGGGGGGGGGTGGAGCCTGCTCCGAGGCAACGGCGCTAACCGCTTCACCTCCACGCTGCCACGCTCTTGATATGTGCGCAGGTGGAGGTGAAAAACACGTCGCCCGTCTTCATTAAGGGGTTCAGACTGTCTGTTTTGACAGCTGCGGTTTCCCTTCTCCGTGCCGGCGTGATGGAACGCCGCGGCGCCGCACATGACACCCTGAGCGGAGCAGGCTGCGGCGCAGGATCAGCAAGATTCAGGGAGGCTTTTCAGGGATGGCGAACAGGCAGCAGGCTTGTTTTTACCTTTGGGTACGGGAAGACCACGTTGGTGGGATAGAGCCCCCCTAGGAAGTGAGGTATCTCCATCACGGGCGTGGCAGAGTTGTTGATGGTGAGGTACGCCAGCCGAGCCCCGTCCATAGACCACCAGTGGGCCACGTATGTGAGGAGCACCTCCTCTGTTTTATGAGAGAGGGAGTTACGATCATCGCCGCCGCTGTCGTCTTCTGGGACCCACGAGGGCCTCCGGGCGAGCCCACCTTCGTAAGTCCAGTCGGAGAGCCCGTTCACGACGTGCCGCTCCTGGTCAGCGTTGGTCAGGCGCAGAGGTTTGCTGGCCACGCTCGGCATGTAGTAGACATCCCCGTTGAACACATACGCCTGGGGCGAAGAGAAGAAACGGGCAGCGTTGGAGGCTGCTGAATGTCAGACATCATCCAAGAAGGAATTAATCACCAGCCAGCACATTTACGCAAGAGGGAGCCAATTCATCCGTTTTTCAATGGAACGTGCTGCAGAGGAGCAGCGGCGCAGCAGCAGATGTTTCACAAGGAGCTCGAAGATCTCACAGCACATAAACATGTAGCACTTTAGTACATTTTCTTTTAAAAATCCAAGTGTTTTGCCACATGATTTGGAGGTTCAAAATGTTTTACAAGCAAAAGCGCTTATATAATCAGTGGTAGATGTCTGCTAAAGGAATAAAATGGAAACAAGGAAATGATAAACAGTTTTAATTACTTATTCAGTAGATTGTATTGTTTTACATTTTCCAAGAAAAACATAGATTGTAAGCATCTACATCACTGTTATAGTGCATAGTATTAATGGTGTCTAGAACATTTATTATGTATTAGATTATTTTAATTCCCATTATAATATAATCATATATTATATACCATATTTTCACAGGCTTGTTTTTAATATTCTCCCAGCCTTATTGACAAGTGTCGCATTCAGTGCTGTTATCATCCACACGAGAGACGCAGGGCTTGGCTTACCAGCTGGTTCCCCTGCGGTCCCCAGGAAGCATACTGCAGCGCTGCCTTCTCCCTCTCTGGAGGGTTAAGCTCCAGCTGATCCCTGGAACACACATACAAAAGGAGCCATAAGCCCTCCATTATGGCGGGAGCAGCCTTTACAGCTCTCTGAGGTCCATCCAGCTCCTTGGCCTTGAGAGTCGGTAGAAAGAGATACGGGACTCTCAGGACTAAATAGCACGATGCAGGGGAGGAAAACCAAACAAAGAATGGGACGGGTTCATGCAAAAGTCCCTATTCCTGCCCTTATTTCCTCCCCATCCTCGCGGCAGGCAAATCTTTTCCTGCAAGGCATACTCAGGCAATGATAGACGCGGCAGGTCCTCCTGAGATCTCCTCCAGAACCGCTCCTCTGACTCTCCGAACAAAATCCACAGTTACCACAGAGCGTTTCCACTCATAGAAAGCTGAATATGAATGAAGAACGATTAAAAACCTTATGCCACGATGTGAAACCTGGGAAGAGCACTGACGAATGAAAGCATGTCCGAACAGTAACATGAGGTTCTGATTCGATGGGATTCGGGGCAAATCTTTCAGTCCGCAGGTCTGCTTGCATCGGAAATGCTCATGCCCATTGCAGCCCATGCATTAGCATTCATGATTCCACCTACCCATTAGCCACATTGTAGATAGCATAGGAGGCTGTGAAGGACTGAGAGAACACCTGAAAGAGGTAGAGGATATCGTGCACAGAGATGTGCTGCACTTAGATGAGAAAACATACATAGTGCTCACATATATTCATATACACAGAAATCAGTTGCAAATGAAAAAGAGGCTGTGAGGGGCACCGTCTGTTATTATGAAAAGAGCAAAAGAATCCTGAGGCTGCTCGTGTTTTTTTTTAAAAAAATGGCATGGATGTGCCTTTTCCACCACTAAATCTATCACTTAATTTAAACACTTGCAGCCATTTCAGCCACATTTCATCATTATTCTGATCATATCTGACTGAAACAGTCGTGAACCTCGGCTACCCTCCAGGCTGAGTGGAAGAGACAACGTAAGAAGAGACATGAAACGTGAAAGGAGTGTGCAGAAACACAGACAATTGTTCCTATTAAACGGCATCATTACGGCTAATATTCTTCACCACCGAAATCGTTGTGTCTGGCATGTCTGTCCCAAGCATGAGAGCCTCAATGATTAATTAATTTAACACGCTGAAGAAGATTAAGGAGCCTGAATCGATGGCAGTTTGCCTACGCTGTAACCGCAATTGATCACGGCATTACCTGATGAATTCTATGGAATATATCGATCTTTTCCCTCCTTTTTTTGCCTGCAGAAAAGGGTTGGAAGCTGTCTATTAACCCTCTGCCCTCTGAGAAGCAGAGTCTCCTGGAAAAGTCCGAGTCGCGTAAGAAATTAAATGTCACTTCCTCTATCGCACACTTAGCAGTGAAATTGGATTTCTCCAGTGTTGAGTGTCTGGAAATTCATGGGTGGAGAACCAAAGGAGCAGAGCTGCGGCAGAGATGGAAGGAAAAGGGGGGGAATAAATCGTAAGGAAGTCTGATTGTAGTCAGGTCTGAACGCTGGAGCCAACGGGGTGTGTATGAAAAGACCCGTGTTAGAGGAAACGGGCCTACTGTGTGTGTGGAGGGGGGAGACTGGAGGAAAAGAAACAAAGACAGGATGAAGGAAAATCCGCAGAGATGGGTGGGCTGAAATGTCCTTCACACACTGACTGATGCGAAGTGCCACTCTGGAAAGTGTAGGACCAATGGGGGCAGCGCCGCCATCAACACCATGTTCAATCAGCCGCTCATGATTTGTTGAAGGACTCAGAGAGGCTGTTCATGAGTTACCATCATGAATCTGGTGATGGCAGCCGTACGTTATTATGTGGCCGTGATAAATAGACAGGAAAAGTGAGAGCATCTGTCTCCAACAAGGAGGAGCGAATTCTAATGTGGATGCCAGCAGCATCTCATAAATCCTCCAGATCGTTCCGCTCCTCAACAGCCGCCCCCGACCAAATTCACATCACAAATCAGGAGGTGGGGACACAATGCAGATTAAACATGCCGTAGTTGACTAAGGAAATAAAGATTGCCATTCCCTTTACGTTAGTGGATGTTGTGCTTGGCAATAGACGCAGATAAGAACACCCAGCCCCAGTGTGCTGTCGGCAGCCATCACCAGGTTGTGCACGTCACCTGCTCTCTCTTCAGCTAACACCAGCATTGGGGTCCCTGCTGCATTAAATGTTATTTTCTGTAGTATGTAACATCATGTTTTGCAGTGATCTCCATCCTTATTGTGGATTTAAATCCTGAGATTTGCTCTCGGCATGTCAAATTGTCTTGTGGCTCACCATCGATCTCGCCCCCTGTTCCTCGTGCCCTAAATTGCTGGATTACGTGGATTAAGGTCTGGACCGATACTGGAGGCTGAGTAATTGATTACTATTAGTTGATGCAGAAGAGGTTCATTGTATGTGTTACTATCAGGGTGCTGTGTTTGGATCTGTGGATCGACTGAATTCTCCTTTGATCCTTTTGGAAAGCATGCAGATATCCTTGTGTACACAAATCAAAGAGTCTTTTTTTTCCTGGAGGGGTTCTGCTTTTTTGTTGTTGTGAAATGACCAAATCCCCAACACGCATCTGTGTACAACCTCTTATCAAAAGCCATTTATTTTCACCCACCAGGCGCGAAAGCCTCCCTGAAGCCTGCAGAGCTAACACAACATCCTGAGCAGCCTCTTAACTTTACCCACAGCCAACTCCTCCGTTCCCCGCAGCGTCTGAGCCCGACTTTGATTACCGTTCTGATTTATTTCAAACAGGCGGCGTATCTGAGGCCGGATGGTGCGAAACCCATCACCCCCCTCACTCTGATACTAGTGGCTCTTCTCTTTTCCTCTTTCATTCTCTGCCATTCTCAGCAGCGCGCTGCCCCTCTTCCAAGCAGCGGAGCTGGTGCTGGGTGCAAACTGCTTCTGTCAGCATAAATCCCCCCAGAGAAAGATGGGAATAAGGAGATGGAAAAAGAAAGAAAGAGAAGGAGAGAGCCAGGAAGGAGAACAGACCGGAGATTTGCCCCGTGTACTCAAAACGCCAGCTACCCTCACATATATGAATATTTATACATTTCTAATTATACAAATGATTCCAGGTGGCGTTCCACCCTTCCACCCACTAGATTTCAGGCTATATCACCGCGTGCATGCAAATGAGAGCAGACAATTCCTGCTGACATGAAAGGAAGTATGCTAATGGGGAGGATCAACCGAGGCAATCCACGAACTGGCCGAAGATCTGAGCACTCCCCCCCCCCCCCCGTCAGATATCTGAAAACCAATCAGCCGTATGCCGACTGATCAATAATTCAGCCACAACAGATGCAGCGCGTTGGCTACACGTGCTGAAACGGCCCCCGCCGACTCACGACCTCACGCGGAAATTACGGGGCAGTGTTCTGCGCGCGGCGACGAGGGCCGAGTCCCCTCGAGATGAGCCAGAGAGATGGCAGAGAATGACAGTCTGGATAACGCATCTCCTTTCCTCCTGCGCCCGTTTTCTGCCCTCGCCAATTACTCGCACATTACACAACACGCCCGGCCTTTGAGGTACGGCTCAACTTTATTAATGAGGCGGGTATTTACAAAGCGAAGCCGCTGGTGAAAGCAGAGAGCTCAACCACGAGACACGGGGACGAAAGGAGAGCTCCGTCCAGACTCTTATCTAATTTAAAACCAACTGCAACTCTTCTTCTCTTCAGCGTTTTATTAATATTCATCACCGATCCACTGGAGCGATTTCATTACCGCTGCCCCGCCGATACTTCTCCATCTGCTTGATCTCCCCCTGCTCCCCTCAGCTTTCCACAACGACCCCTCTACCTTCTGCCGGCTCAAATATTCAATTCCCCTTATGTTATCCCAGTCGTTTGGTGGGCGGCATTATGGAGTGTAATACTGCGGGAGTAGCAGAAAACGAACACACAGGCACGCGCACACACACGCACACGCACACACGCACCAGCGTTTCTATGGAACTCTGATTAGGATTCATATGTCATCATCGCTGAGCCCCAGAGGCATGTGGAGGTGGTAAAGCAGCAGCAACATGTCTTTGATATTTGTGGATAATTTATGACCATGGGTGTTTTTTTTTTTTGGAATATATCTGAATATAATTGGCCTTCAGAGAAAAACGTACCGGCTGAATGTTGTGCGCTAAGAGGATGAACCGCTTGTCTGCAGACACTTGAAATTTAGTCGTGGTCAGGTCCTGCGCAAAAAGAGAGAAGGACAAGTTAGACGTGTGCTTTATCAGCAGATTGAAGTGCGGCGAGGTGGAGAATTGAGTATAATTAAGGCCGACAGTCTTGATCGGTGATCCGTAGAAAGTTATCTGTTCTTGACGCGTTTGAGTAGCGGCATCCGTGGAAACAGGTCGAAGTGCACAGCGCGATCTGAAAACCTTTCCAGCTAGGAATATTCAACATTTATCCCTCTTTGTGGTCAAGGGTTAGGGTTTTCATTTCAATTCACTCTTTAATTTCCCTGATTTCCTTTGATTGCCTCACCAAGGAGCCCTTAAGGTCTAATAGAGGGATGGCACCTTACTAATGGAAGCATAGCCCGAATGAGAAGCCAGGGTGTGTTTAAGACTTCCTCTTGAACTGTTGTTTTGGCTGTTTGCAGCTGTAATTTTCGGCCTGAAGTACTTTACAAAGCAGCATTGCAAACACTGCGCCATTTTGCACAGAGAAAACCATATTGTTTCCCACTTCCATTCATGCCTCATATTTTTACCTTGGCTTGGTTTCAGCCCAAACCCGAGGGATATGTCAGGCTCCTTAGCTGCTAAATGCTCCATGATGTTTGCCAGCTGTCTGCCATTTGCTGCTGAGCACGCAGCATTTAAAATATAAAACCACTTAAGGAGGAGCGCGCGCCCGCCGCTGATTTCAGCCGTGGTTATGCTCGTCGTGCGGGGGGGGGACGCGCAACACTGCGCTCAACCTGTGGATGTCTGCGCCGCACGTGCCCCCGCACACGTGAACTCCAACCGACGCCGACTACAAGAGGGCGACGCCCGGGCTTTATTGATGAGGAGCTCTCCAGTCATCCATCTTTATTTAGCGGCCGTGGTACAGTCGGGGCACCAATTAACCACAACGCTAAAACCGCTGACATGTTAAATGAATGCTGGTGAATGAGTGATTACAGCGAGGCCTGGCTCTGATGGCTGGGGGGGTGAAGGTACGCACGTTTTAACATGCGTCTTTAGCTTCATTTAAACAAATGCACTTTTCGGAACGTGTGTTTTTTTTTGTTTTTTCTCCGGCAGCAGGAGCAGAGATAGCGGCGGCAGATCGCAACTACTCGGAGATGCGTCATCTCAACCTGAAAACACAAGTCTGCTTAAAGCTCCCCACCAATGACCCACATAAGACTGTCAGTGTCGCAGAGGCGGTGTTCAAAAGGATACTCGAGCTTGGAAGATTCCTTTTTGACTGCTCAGGCTGACAGCACACACACACACACACACACACACACACACACACACAGACAGCAGCCAGATTGGGGTGGGGGGGATCAGCTGAAGGCCGCGCCACACCGAGCCCTTTTATTTGGTTGCTCTCCCCCTCTACCTGGAAGCACCCCCCCTACTTGGTGGCACCAATTTGTCCAGCCGTCCGCTGCCGTGAGCCAATCAACGCGGAGGTCTGCCGGCCGTGGTCAGGCGCCGCGACTCACCAGGGAGCTGTTGTCCAGGAGGGTCGCGCTGAGGTTGCTGCTGAGGCTGAAAGACAGGACGTGCCCCTCCCTGGTGCGGAGGGCCACTTCGCTTTCTGAAAAAGAAACACGAGGTGAACGCCGTTGTGTGGGTTTAGAGACCGCCCGTACCGCCGACCCTTACCGCTCAACCACGACACGCGGGGGTCATGAACTTTGAACTCCGTGCTCTCCAGATCCTCCATGGTGAGATGAGAATGGAGTAACAAGTGCGATTCATCTTCGGATTCAAAGAAACAGACTTAATTAGTTCCTGAAAAAAAGATGCCCTATTAAAAGAGGCCAGGCTTCTACTCCCGCTTTGGTCTTACATATCAAACGGCCTTCGTTAACACTTGAAAGCTAACGTTGAAGAATGGTGAATTCCATCCTAATACAATCAGGGGGAAATCATAGCTCTTCAAAAATATTGAATTATCATTTTATACATTTTAATTTCCTCTGGATAAAAACACATTGTGTGTTAGAGACCTTTGAAAGTGCTGATAAAAGATTTTTTTTGCTCGAAGAACAGACTGAAGTTAGCCCTTTTTTCCATTTTCCAGGATTTGTGCTGGGCTAATCTAACCATCTGCTGGTCGCTCATACCCCGCAGAGATGGTGTAAATGTTCCCAGCTTCCCAAAATATCACAGCATTTTCACTGGCTGTATTATAAATCCTTGTCTTTAACCGTTGCCTTATTTCACCTGGAGTGAGGAGGACGACTGAGAGAATGACCAGAGACATCACTGCCATGATCACCACCAGGGCGATTCCTATCCCCTTCCAGTTCCGTGGCGGACCATCTGAACTCCCCAGGTCCTGGTGTTAAAAGAGGAAACACACAAGTCAAGTGCTTGATGTCCGCAAAATATACGTGCAGAATCGAGCCAAGTTTGAAATCACCATTCATCGTTGCTCCTTGTTGTTTGCTGCCTTGAATTAGACATAGGATGTCTATTTAAATGTTTAGGCTCATAGTAAATCCACCGGATGTGAGGGGAAACTGGAGGAATTAGCCCGCATCAATCACAATTAAACACAACTGTGTGCTGCTCCCAATCTGTGCTCCACTCTTTCATGATGACTTACTGCCGGGGCCACGGCCAGTTAAATTTAAGAGTTCAGTCACAGAGGACCTATAAAATCCAGGCTTTATTATCATGCCTGGCCACCACCCCTTTGGCTTAACCCCCACAGCCTTGCCTTCCCCGCTGTTTGTTCCTCTCCTCTCCGCACAAACATACACGTATGCTCACAGGCACGGCAAATTTAGATTAAAATTCCAATTTAGTCCGTGTTTGAGACATGTGAAAACACCTCTCGCGTCCAGTCCAACAACTGTTCTGCCCTCCTTTTGAAGCTTGAGCTCTACCTGCTCTGTCAGGATGCGTCTAGATGCTGCACGGTGACACGTTCTAACAACAAAGTGACTCAGCCCGGCGCATTGGAACACACCGATTCACAAGAAGAAAGAGTCCCCCAGAGCTGTTTGAACTCACAGTCAACCAAACGTGAATTTCAGAACAGGGCCTAAGTACTTAATCACATGATCCCAAGTTCAAATGTGTGTTGTATCTTACCTTAAAGCCCCAGTATCAGAGGTCTTTCAAGTCACAATATCAGCTCATTTGAACCTGTTAGCGTACTACTTTAGTTTCCACCACTGTCATGATATGTTGCACATCTCTTAGGTCCCATTCATGTGTGGATTGCAACCAATTAACAGCATTGGTTAAATATTGTGGTTGCGTATCATAACAGGGCATGCGGTGATGGCAGGATCTGTAGAAATGAACGTTTTAAATTAAATTTGCCCACTTGAGTGAGTCCATCACATTGTGTTTTCATTTCCCAATCTTCCTTCTAATTACAGTGTGCACTGTTAGAGTCGAAACACGGCTCTAATGGAATTCACAGCTCTGCTGATTCCCCTGAGCTGGGGCTTGTGATGGTACTTCCAATTAAGGCCATATCATTGCTAAGCTAGACAGGGAATATCCCAGATTTGGGCGTCTTGAGTTTAGTCATACTTTCATACAGCGCACAGAGCTGAAATCCCACGAGTGAACACCCGTGATGCTGCCGGTGATATTCCCAACGCATGAGGGAAATTAGCGAAGAAATGCTGGCACACATGAGAAGACGAAGAGGTGCACGAGGGTGGACGGCGCTTGTGTCAGTCAGCACCCCCGATGGACGAGCAGCTCTGTCTCAGAGCAGGTTTTCTGCTGAGCAACATCAAAAAGGGAATCCGAGGCATCTTAAGCCACAAGATCCCCGCAGGAGTTACACTGTGACCAGGGCTTGTCAATCAACCATCAAAGGGGGCAACATCCTCACCGAGGGTCCTAATGTTTATGGAAAACTCCCTTGAAGAAATTCCCCGGGGAAATTCTGTTTTTGGCAAATTGCGCGCATTAGAGAAAAGACTCATTCATGCCAGCGGCGTTAAGGGATTATAACTCACCCAAATGAGAGAATCAGTAAGGTGTACAGGGGTATGCAGTCCAGTGGGAAACAATTAATAATAATGGGAATGCAGTCATTAAGGTCAGAAGCTCGCACAAAAACCTGCCGACCTGGCGTAACTTTAAGATGATTTTTGTAGCACTGGAACTTGTTATTAAACTGCACTAAAAACTGATTCCAGGAAGCAGGTTCCCTTCCTCCCCTCGTGCTGCTGGACACAATACCGACCAGACCCATCTGTGTCAAACGTACTATAAAAACACGAGCTAGGCTAAACAATCATTCACCCCACGAGCAGTACGAGACACAACTGGGTTGTGCAGAATCCAGGCGGTGCTAAGAATCCATAAATTAGACCCTGGAGACCTCCTTAACTCCATCTTCTTTGTCTTTATAGCGTGGAAAATTCCATAATAAATTACATGCGGAGGAACGCGCGACTCCACTTTTGGATTTGCACAAGATGCCATCGGATATCAAGCAGTGATGTTCATTAAACGCTGACAGAGACATCAATGAAATAATGCCACCATAAAAGAGCGGTGAACTATCGGTGGAAGCATCCAGCGTTCAATATTTCCAATATCCTGACTGTAATGAGTCACTGCAATTGCAGTAGGAAGCTGTAGATTAGCAAGTAACCTGAATATTTTATGTATTATCTGGTCGATACCCCTCACTGTCTCATTTAGGGAGTACTTCATCATTAGGGAAGCTGCAACTTGGCCGCTGTAAATGGTAACCAAGCTGCTGTGGTAATGAGAAGCTACACTCAATATTGACTCATAGCAAAGCTATCTTTCATCACACCCAGAAGAATTTCTCGGCTCCGGATCGCTGCGACATGACTTCTCCCTTTCGTTTCTTATCTTCTAAAAAAAACATAAGGTGTACAGATGTAATGTGGAGCTCAATGGACACGTCTCTGTCCTGCAGGCTAATGCCAGGCACCAAAGTAGAAGCCTCTATGAAATGAAAGACTTGAGCCATGGCTGCTGTGAGGCTGCTCCACTCTCCTATTCTTTTTTTGTGTTCGATTGTGCAAAAGAGCATTGCTGCACAAAAAAGGCTCCAGAATAAGGAACAGTTCTTCTTGTCATGTCCAGCCACTCAGTTTCCACCTTAGGATAAAAAGCAGCAGCAAAAAAAAAAAAAAAAACATGCTGGAGAGCCGCAGGTGAGGTGGGGAGAGAGTTACCGCTAATTTTGAGGGACGTCATTCTCCACGAGGCTGAGGCAGAAACACTCTGTAATGTTATTGATGTTGACAGAGAATTTAAAATACAATTTCCTCTGTTAAAAATTAATCACACTCTTGTACAATGAAATATGCATTAACAGCAGCAGAGCCCGGCTATATGGAACATGCTGCTGTTCCTGATTTGTTATGATACTGACAGCTGAATATTTTACTTACACATCTATTATTGTGGCACACTCTGTCCACATAATTCCCAAATTGCATCTTTTCAGCAAACAACAGAGGCAATAATGTCAATCTGTAAGCCAGAATTGCTTCATTAATAGCTTCACTCTGCAAGAGGCATCGATTGAACGCTGTGGAAAGAAATGTTTCATTCTCTGGCAACGGATTGGAGAGATCAGCAGTCTTTTGTGAGTCTCTCAAGCAGACAATAATGCTGCAGGATGATCATCCGGACACTTCAGACAGGTGTGATTACATTAGCCGGCCTGATCACGTAACAAGATTTGACAAGATTTGATTAATGTCAGATTAGAGGTGATTTTAGTTCCTCGCCTGCTCCTTTGTGCCAAGCACTTCCTATGCACGAATGATTCATTATTGCACAGATAACAATCACTATTAACATCACAGAACTAAAGACAATTCGCACAACAGATGGGAGTTTAACGAGGCTTGCATGCGGTGACTTTAGAGAATTAAAATCAAGTAAACAATAAAAGCCCTAAATAAGCCGTGCAGTTGCCATGGCAGAGTGTGTCAGAAGATAATGTGTCCTGTGATAAGATGTGCAGAAACAGTTGATGCTGGCTCACGGTCTTTGATAATTTACGATACACTTGCACAGCAGCGGTAATCAATCATGCAGTGCAGGTTGACGTGAGCGCGCTTGTCACCGTGCAGGTGCAGAGGACGGCTTGCTGTGGCCAATTCTGAATGTTTCACTGTTTAAGTCTGCATTGGAGTGCAGAAGACTCCCGGGAAAATTAAGGCACTACGCTACCACACAAGACTGCACCACGGTGCAGGAGTCAGGTCTGCCCGAAAGACTGACGGAGAAGTCTGAGTGGGAAAAATGGACCTCGCACTAATCGATGGGGAGGATTTCCCCACTGCCCATGAATGGACACTCCTCACGGATGACAAGGAGGCTGCACGCACGCACATCTGAATCTGTGGAAGTGCAGGTGAAAAGAAGGAAACGGGATAAAACACCGACGTACCAGCTCCGTGGTCATGTTTTGTTGAGTTGTGGCAATCATTGTAACCCCGTGAAAAAGCTCCTGTGTCTGAGTGCATCAAGATCCACCGAGCAGCAGCAGCAGCAGCACTGGAGGGTGGCAGGGCTGCTTGTGCATGCTCTGCTCCGGCAAGTTTGTCCTCTCTCTCTCTCTCTCTCTCTCTCTCTCTCTCTCTCTCTCTCTCTCTCTCTCTCTCCCTCTCTCTTCGTGTGTGAGTGATTCTGAACAACTCACTCACCTATTTCCAATTTGCGCATATTGACTTAATTATAACAACATTCCATAATAATAATAATAATAATAATGATAATAATAATAATAATAATAATAATAATAATAATAATAATAATAATAATAATAATAATAATAATGGTGGTGATGATGATGATAATAAACATGTTTAGATAAAGATTGCCATCTTATCACGTAGTTATTGTCTACCTTTACGTTTTATAACTTTAAAATAACGTGGTATTGATTTAAATTAGACCTAGGTCTGGAGTCGTTATTTTTCCATATGCTGACACAAGTATTTTCCATGCAGCCAAGGGGACAAAACTTTCTTTCTCTTTTTACGGGAACTACATCCTATTTGTCCTTAATTACCTACATTTATGTTTGCACGTTTGACTTTCTGCCTCTTTATCTTTAACAAAGCTCAAATTAATGATGTTTAAAGTATTTACACAGCCATCACGGCGGCGGTCGATCCTTCTTTTATTTTGAAAAAACACACTTTCGGAAGTGTTGTGTCACGTGACGTCGCATCCTCGCTTCTGATTGGCTACGGTCGAAATTTGAAATGCAACGCGCTCCCGGCAGCGACCGTGAGGAAGTGAACAAAGTGAGGAGCGGTGGAAAAAAATAAAGATTAACGTTACAGCAAGCTCTGGAGCCATCAAGACGTCCCATTTAACTCGGCGCTAGGTGAGTCATGCCTTGAATATTCAGCTCGTTGTCTGAAACACAAGTTAACGACTGTGGTTTAAGGCGGCCGGGGGTTCTTTTTTTCAGCTGTTCTGTTATTATAATTAACTAACTGTTTTTAGTCAACTCCAGAAACCTCGGTAATCGTTACTGTGCTGTAGCGACAGATACATTTCTAAATGAACGAAATGCACTAAAGTGACCTTGAGATCTGTGAGAGAGCCTGGAGGTATAACGGGGCTCAGGATGCCTGTAGTTCAGTATATAGGAAGCCCCATTCGACTACTAATGCTGAAGGAATGTGCCTTTTAAAGACTTTAAGCAGTCATCTGTAATTATGTGGAATTGCTGTTGATTTATTCATTGCCTCACATGTTGATTGAACGTTATTGATGGGCCAGACGTTATAAATAATGAATACTGGGACATTGCCATCATATGCGTGTGATTCTGAATGATATGTTATTTAATTAATGCGTCTTTTAAAGGGCCTTCATTCAAAGACTATCATGGACACGGCCATGCTGAACCTCCAAAGCATGTATGATCAGATGAGATCACAAATGGATCTCCTCAACGACAACATCGAGCCCTGTGAGTAAATTAGAATTCCCCCCTGTTGTTCCCACCTGATCGCCTGCTGCACTGTTAACCTTCCCCCCCGCTGTTTTCCCAGGCTTCATCCAGATGGCGAAAAACTTTGACGATTGCCGGCGCAGGTGGGCGAGCACCGAACAGGAGCTGGGCTCCTGCAAAGAGATCCTCACTAAAACCGAGACGGAGAGAGGAGCCCTGGAGGTCAAGCTGAAGCACGCACGCAACCAAGCAGACATCGAGATCCGACGCAGGCAGAAAGCTGAGACCGAGTGCGAGAAGCTGGTATGTGGGAGAAGATGGTGGCACTTCATAGTGGTCTGCATGGACGATATTGATTATTGGTTGCTTTTCTGTGACACAGGACCGTCAAATCCAGCTGATTCGGGACCTTCTGACCAGCGAGGGATCATCAAACAGCATCCAGCTGAGTGCAGAGCAGCGTTCAGCTCTGGGCTTCTTAAACACAAACTATCAGGCAGCAGGGAACCTAAACACCAGTCGAAGGTAATTTTAATCGTGGTGCAGCGTGTTGTGGAGCAGCCAGTTGTGTATTCTGCTTTGTTTATGGTTTGGGTCCCTGGTCATGAATTAATTTGCATGTCAGAACATCTCCCCCTGGATTCTACAAGTTTTGTATTCATGAGATAACTCACAGATGCTCAGTTCCAGCACATTTTTGTGCATTCTGTTCATGAGTTTCTAAAATATGAAGTTAAGGAGCAGTTTTAAATGTGATGAAGCAATATAATTCAACTGTTGGACTATTTTGCACTTCAATTATAATCCTAAATATTTATGGAGACTCTTATGTCTGCATGTAATATCTAGTTCAATCCTGCTTGAGCCTTGGTTGTGATGAATGAGGAATTGTGTTTTTTCTTGTCTGTGTAGGATAAATGAATGTTTTATATATATCTTGTGTCACAGGCTGACAAGGATAGATGAGTCTGCCTCCATTTTATCAGATATCAGTTATGACAAAACTGATGATTCAATTGTAAGTGCTTTTCTTGGTGTTGTTTCAAAAATTCTATTCAGAAAAATAAGGTTCATTTTTAATGCTGATCTGCTTTCTTGGTGTTCTTTCTCTGGGGCAGGACTGGGATACCTCCAACGTGAGGGCCGTTCGCCTCAAAAAACGAGAAAAAAGGGTGCGTTAACTTCACCTGCACCGGCCCTCCTTTGCTGCTTTTGTCACTGATGTGTGACTATTTTTCTGCTCTTTTCTCCCTTTAGCGTTCTTCAAGAAATCAAGTTGATGGTCCTCCACTCGCGTCTAAACGCTCTCGATCGATCAGCAGAGTCGCAGATGGGGTACGATTTTTCCCTTTTTTTGTACAGATTCAACACATCCCAGACTGAAATATATCAACCAAAGCTTATTTCATCGATGTTAAAACATGTTTGGGTAGTAACTCTTGGTTTGTGACAGGGGAACGAGTCACTGGTGGCAAAGACCACCGTGCATGTCCCTGTGAATGGAGGACCTGTTGAAGCTGTCGCCACCATTGAGACTGTTCCTTACTGGACTCGCAGCAGGAGAAAGACTGGTAAAATATTTATTACACTTGGACCCACTGGGACCTGTTGGACAGCCCGGTTTAGTGATTATGAAATATGATTGGAACCTGAAATGCTTACTGTGTTTTCTCCTGTTTCTGCAGCTGCAATGGAGTTTGATTCTGAGTCCGTCACCTCTGAGGATCTCTTCAAGCAGCCCAGCATCCCTGGGGGAGACGTGAAAATGCACCCCGGCACCCCACAACGACAGGGAGGGGCCAGGCATCATGAGTTTGTGTCCAAAACCGTAAGTACGGCGTCATGTGCCAAAGGACCGGGTCATCCGCTCCGTCTGCGCGGGCCTGAGGAACGTTAACGTCTCATCGTAGGTTATCAAACCCGAGTCGTGTGTGCCGTGCGGGAAGAGGATCAAGTTTGGGAAGATCTCGCTGAAGTGTCGGGACTGCAGGGTGGTCTCGCACCCCGAGTGTCGGGAGCGTTGCCCTCTGCCGTGCATCCCCAATCTTGTTGCCACACCAGTCAAGACCGGAGAGGTATGCGAAAACGCCCTGGTATTGAAATGTGTTCTGATGCGCAGGTGTGCACGCAAAGATTATTTCTTCGTATGACGCATGTTTCCCGTTCCTTTGTGCAGGGTGTGTTGGCGGATCACGTCTCTGGCACGTCACCCATGATTCCTGCTCTTGTGGTCCATTGTATAAACGAGATAGAAAAAAGGGGCCTGAATGAGGTGAGGATTTCCCTGCACACACACACACACACACACACACACACACACACACACACACACACACACTCAAAGCCTCTAAAAGAGTAATTACTCCATTTAGTAGTTTCCTTTTTAATACTCAATCTTGTCGAACAGCGCTGGTCACAGCCTGTGCTTATCCGTGTCCAACCACACACACCGTCAGATTGATGGAGACAGATCATTTAAATCATCTGGGCCATCTGGCACATTTTGAATATGTCCTGCGAGCATTTTGAAGGAGTACTTTTACATCATTATGCCCCATCTGGAAAAGCACAAAGTCTCTCCCTTATCTGCTTCACCAGCTGAATGCGTTTCATCTACAGTATTTACAGCACAAGATCTGTAATTGAGCCTGTTTGTAGAAATTATAAAAGAAATCAAATATTTCCTTTAGCTGCCCCCATATCAATGGTTGTTTGAATTTTTCAGTCTCTTGAAGTATCTTTATTGCGACTTTATTGAAGAGGTTTAATTGGAACATTTTAACTAATCGAGGTGCACGTGGATTGTTTGGGTAAATCTTTTTTTTCCCCCTCTCAGACCGGTCTGTACCGGCTCTCTGGTTCTGATCGTCAAGTGAAGGAGCTGAAGGAGAAGTTTCTCCGCTGTAAGACCATTCCTCTGCTCAGCAAGGTGGAAGACATCCACGTCATCACCGGCGTGCTGAAGGACTTCCTAAGGAACCTGAAAGAACCTCTTCTCACGTTCAGCCTCAACCGGCCTTTCATGGAGGCCGCAGGTATATGGGGGGCGTTACCGAAGTGCTTTTGCCCCTCCACTCTAACGCGCTCATCTTCTTAGATTCAGAGGTTATTCATCTTTGTGCTCACTCGTGTCCGCTCCCTTGCAGAGATCTCTGACGACGACAACAGCAAAGCCCAGATGTACCAAACCATCGCCGACCTGCCTCAGCCCAACAGAGACACGCTGGCCTACCTGATCATCCACCTACAGAAGTGAGCGGCCGCACCTCCGTCGTTAAACAGATATAACGAGGTTCCATCAAAGTGAGAAGCGCGCACGTGTCTGGAGAGAAACGTCCTCTGTGAAAACACGCAGGGTCGCCGACAGCACGGAGACGCGGATGGATGTGGGCAACCTGGCACGGGTGTTTGGTCCGACCATCGTGGGTCACTCGGTTCCCAACCCGGAGCCGATGACCATCCTACAGGACACCAAACGTCAGCCCAAGGTGAGGCGAGGGGTTTAACGCTCGGCAGGCGTCTAACGTGCGCCGCAGGATCCCCGGCGCCCAGGTTCACGACCTCCGCCCTCCGGGCCTGCTCTGTGCTCAGGTGGTGGAACGGCTGCTGTCTCTGCCCGCGGACTACTGGAGCGAGTTCGTGAATACAGGAAACGTGCCCTCCAGCCTGGATCACCTGATAATCGAGAACGCCAACTGCTACTCCACCCCCGACAAAAGTGCGAGCGCGCCGGTGCTTCCGCGCCCGAGCCCCGAGCGTTCGCAGGTTTGGCTCTAATGTTTGTTCTGTCCTCAGCGAGCCTGCTGGGACCGCTGACCACTCCGGAGCACCACCTCAATAAAACCCCCTCCTCCAGCTCTTTGTCTCAGCGTGTGAAGTCCACCCTGACACCCAGGTAAACACAAGCCGCCCCCCGGCTCTCACAAGCACCGATCACATGAGTAATTGCTCTTGGAACGACTGCTGCATCCAAAGTTTACAAAAACACAACGATGTGATTTAAACCAAGAGGATTTGCGTCCTGATGTTGCTAAATGTCATTTTGCTGCAGGTTTGGGAGCAAGAGTAAGTCAGCAGTGGGATTTTCACACCAAGGGAAGTTCTTCTCCTCTCCACACGTCATCTAATCCCAAGCAGGGACGGTTAACCTTTGAGTCTTTTCCTGTAATAGTATTTGAATAGTTTCATAACGGACAGCTTGGTACTGCTTTGATAGTGGCTTTAATTATCAGTTAGTCGTCTTAATTATACTTGTTTGAATCTATTGCAATGGTTAGTTGTGTTTTGATGATTTTTAAGTGTTGAAGCTTTTTTTTTTTTTTCGTTTTCGGTGTTGCCGTCTAAGCACACTTTAATTACCTTTGCTACGCTGATTCTCATTTTAACAATCATAACATGCGAGTGCAGACAACGCAGTAGTGTTTGACAAACGTGTGCAGTATCAGATAAATACGCACTCATACGCAGCGTTTTATACTTCCCAGCGTTTCAGCTCATGTGTCACTCAGAAGCTGAAAGTCCTATTTGTCCACATTTCATTTTAGGTTGAAAGTAGATGCGATTGTAACATTCTTTTAGTTTCGTTGCTTGTATTTAATATAATCTTGTGAACAGTGAAATAAATGTTTGCAATTTCGCACATCCTCTTTTTTTTTTTCTTTTTTTCGTGTCCGTTACAAGTCGCACTAATCTCTGAAATTATGTTCCCTCCATTTTCATTGATCGGGGACGTTGCTTCTGTGTGTGTGTGTGTGTGTGTGTGTGATAGGCTGTTGCCACAAAGAAATAATGTCATTTTAATTTATTCTGCTTGTCAGGATCAGAGGTTATGACGGGAGGAAGAAAAAAAAACTGCACAGTAATTAAATCTGGCAGACTGAAACCGCTCTGCCGTGAACCAAGCCGGAATAGAAATGAGCTCGAGAGTGTTGCGTGATGTCGAGGAGGAAAAACTTTAGAAAGCAAACTTGGAACGAAGACTTAAATGGACTTGGTAGAAGGTAACAGGTGCATTTAGAAGCATTCCATGAAGGACGCTTGGAGGTAGCTCGGTACGGCCGCTGGAATTTAAAACTTTGGGAAGGGCCAGAGCAGCGGGGTGTTCCTGATGTAGTTCTGATAGGCGGGGTCGGGCCCCCACTTCTTCAGAGCCTGCCTCTCCAAGATCGGGATCCCACTGACGTAGCGGAGCAGGAACCAGACGAAGAGGGGGGGACGCGGCGCTCAGGTACTGGGGGCCCTCCATCACCGAGGAGGCAGAGAGCCAGAGGCCCGACCACTGCAGGATCTCGCCGAGGTAGTTGGGATGTCTGCTGTAGCCCCAGAGCCCACTCTGGATGAACTTCCCCTGGACGGGGGTGGGGGGGGGGTCAAATAAGATTTACTCACCTAAAGGGGGACATCGCAACAAAGGTCCGGTAACTTACGGCGTTATTGGGGTCGCTCTTGAAAACCCATTTCTGCTGATCGGCAATAGACTCGACGGCGAAGCCAAAGCCCCATAAAGCCCAGCCGACGTAGTCCCTCGTTCCCAGAGGCACGTTTCTCTTCTCACTGTTGAGCATGAGCGTGGGCAGGAGGGTCATAAATATCCACACGGCTGCAAATAAAGAAAGGGAAGTTACAAAAAACACATCTGATAGAAACTAGATGAGAATCACTGAAGTAGAGCAAAAAAAAAAAAAATAATAATAACGCTCTGATAAAATTCCAGCAAACTGGGAAAAAAATGAATAACTTTAATGCCTCCGTGAACTAAATGCATCTGATTTACCAGTGAGAACAAACACGCATACGCAAACAGCAGCAAGGAAATGATTTATTCAGGCGCTCCCCGTTCAGCTCGGGCCGCGACGCTCAAGGACCGCGGAGGGCAGCCGGGGGGGGGGTACCTTGAACAGTCCAGTACACAAAGAAGGTCCCCGGGCGGTCTCTGACGTTGTTGAACCTGCGATCGTGCCCGTCCTTCAAGATCCGCAGGAAGAGGAACGTCCCCAGCCTGCACAGAGGGACCGCAGGGGTTAGCGCGCCTTCACATTAACCAGAGCATTATTCATTAACCCCCTCGTTAAGGTTTTATGTTCGTCGGTTCCTTGGGGGCGGCCTTGACCAGGATCTCCCTTAAACTCACACACACACACACACAGGAGGAGGGGGGTTCAATCCTGACTTACTTACCTGAGTCCCCACGCCGTCACCAGTCCAGTCTGCACCTTCTGGCGGACGTGGTTGGCTCCTCCCCACATCCGACTCAGGTGGGCGAGGAGTATAAAAGTTCCAGATCCTGGTTCGGGAGAGGGAGCAGAGATCAAGCGGGTCAGGAACGCAGGCCCGGCGAGATGCCCGCCCGCGGATGAAGGCGTGTTCGATGAATCTTTTACCCAGGGTACAGCACGCATATTAGTTCCAAAGTTCAAGGGTAAAAGACCTCAGTGCAGCTCAGGGGAGAGCCGGAGGAGGACGAGGAAAGAGACGCGCTCAGGTGATTCTTTTTGGGTTGCACGGATCTCTGGGGCGGACAGGTAAGGTGCACGGTTCTACACGAACAACCACACCTGATGATTCCATTTACGCCTGCAGGCGCCCGATGCATTTAAGTGAGGGTTTTTGTTTGTTTTTGATCCACCCAAAGGGCGGGGAGGGAGGGGTGTCTTGAAGAATCTTCCAAAAAAAAAAAAAAAAAAAGAGGTCAATACATTTTAATAATGTAGTCATAATTCTGTCAAAGGAAGAGGAGGAGGACTAATTGGACCAAGAAATCAACTTTTCAGGGCCTGCCTGCGCGCCCCTGTCGACTTCCCCTCCCTGAGCCGATTAACCCTCTGCGTCCTCCTTTCGTAATGTTTTAGATAACGCGTTTGGTAAGAGCGACCCTTCGAGACTGCTGGAAAACACGCCGTCAGGTCGGCCGGAGTTGGACCCTCGAGTAACTTCCGGAAAGGCACAAAGTATCGGAACGCGCCCGGACACCGACGGGAATTAAAGTTAGACCGCAGGCATGCGATCGAAGGGGACGAAAGGCGCAGATGTGGTGCAGATGTGGTGCAGATGTGGTGCAGATGGGGTGCAGATGGGGTGCAGATGTGGTACCTGCCAGGTCGTAGAACTTCTCGCTCCTCAGAGCCGCAGCCAGAGCCCAGCCGGCCCACTGGACCCCCACGTCCGTAGCGGCACATTTCACCAGGGTGCTCCCCATGACCAGGTCCTGCAGGGCGGCCAGCAGCAGCGCGGTCTGGCCGGCTATCATCGAGCCACTCCCCCGACGCTCGGGAGGACAAAAACGCCGCGGTTAAAGTTCAGCGCTGCCATTTCCCCACCTCCGTGTCGGGAGCGGCTTTGGCGCGGGGGATTGTGGGGGTTGTAGTTTGAGGAGCAAGTCCGTAGATCACTCCGCGTCGAGCATGGCGGAAGGATTCAAATACCGCACTAGATAAATGCAGAAGAATCGAGTGAACATATATATAAAACACGCTAAATTATATATAACTTTATAGAAAATACAACAAGGACAACACACTTTATAAGCAAATATGACAAGTTTTACGTAACAACATAGAAAATGGTGTTTTAAGCTGGACAGGTAGAGGGAATTCAGGAAACTGTTCAGGTGTTTGAAACCTCCCCCCTGGAGAGGAGGTTCCTTTGTGGGAGCACCACACCAGAATGTGGTTAAAAGTTAAAAATAGTTAAAAAATAACACGCGCCAACAGGAATTGTAGCCTATGGGTGACCTTTGACCTTTGAATAGACTTCTATAGTATGCTGCAGTTTTATTTCACTGCTCTGTTTTGTGTTAAAAAAAAACCTTTATAGTAAAAATAAACACACAATCTGAGCAAGAAAAGTGTTTGATTCAGCATTTTTTTAAAAAATGGTTATTGTTTCAATGCCTGTTTCAACAAACCCAGACTTTGGCGGCCCTTTATTTCTCTTCATAATTAGAACTCGACCGCGGAGACTAAACATGGGTGAGAGTCCAAAAAGAACCTCCGGCGACTTCGCAAAGAAGATGCAGCGGCAGCTGAGCAGGGGCAAAGAAAAGGTAACGCGCCGGAGCCCCTCTCCCTCGCGCCGTGCCACCCGGAGGCCCTCACGCCGCCCCTCCGCGCCCCCTCCCCGCAGGTCCTGCAGAAGCTGGGGAAGACCGCGGAGACCCGAGACGACCAGTTCGAGCGCCGCCTCCAGCAGTTCGTGGACCAGCAGGTGAGCGCATTCGCCGTTCATGTCCACCGCGGAGCCGGAACTCTGACAAAAAAGCCCTCCCCCGTTTGCAGACCGACGGGAACCGAATGTACAAGGACATGAGGAACTACGTCAACGCAGTGAGAGGTGAGGCCCGCCGGGGCGTGGCGGGGCCGCGGGGCCCGTGGACCCCGGTCGGTCTCATGGAGCTCGCCGTGCCCTTCCAGACATGCGCGAAGCTTCTCGCCGCCTCTCCCAGTCTCTGTTCGACGCCTACGACCCCGGCTGGGTCGGGGAGGAGGACCTGGGGGCCATCGTGGAGGTCAGCGGGGGGGGGGGGGGGTCGTCTGCGGCCGCGGACGCACACGAAAAAAAAAAAAAAAAAAAAGATCCCGGCGCCCCCCCCCCATAAATGACTGACGTCCATGCGGGTGCCTTTCCTTCAGGGAGAGGACCTCCTGTGGAACGATTACGAGGTGAAGCTGGTGGACCAGGCCGTGCGCACCATGGAGTCCTACGTGAGCCAGTTCCCAGATGTGAGGGTAAGACGCGCACACACACACACACACACACACACACACACACACACACACACACACGCACACGCGCGCACACAGAAGGCATTAAACGCATCCACGCGCAGGAAAAGATCTCCAAAAGGGGGAGAAAACTGGTGGACTACGACTCTTCGCGTCACCACTTGGAGGCCCTGCGGACCGCCAAGAAGAGGGACGACATCAAGATCAGAAAGGTCAGCGCCCGGGGGGGTCGGGGGGGGGGTCGCGGGGCGCCCGCTCGGACGCCGGTCCCGCCCGCACGTCCCCCGGCTCACGCGCCCTCCCCTTCCTGACCCGGTCTGCGCAGGCGGAGGAAGAGACGAGCGCCGCCAAGACCGTCTACGAGAGCATCAACGGCGAGTTGAAGGAGGAGCTGCCCGTCCTCTACGACAAGTGACGCACCCAACCGCCGCCGCCGCCCCCCCTCCGCGCTCACCCCTGACCTTTTTGCTCCCTCTCCTCCAGTCGCGTCGGGTGCTACATTTCCGTGTTCTCGTCCATGTCCGAGCTGCAGAACACCTTCTTCAAGGAGATGCACACGGTGAGGCCGCGCGTGGGACCTGTGGGGGGGGGGTGTTTCGAAGGTGACGATGGCGGTCTCTTCTCTCTCAGTTCACCCAGGACCTCCAGAACGTGATGAAGGAGCTCCAGGCGCAGCATCCCGACAAAACCTTCGCCGCCAGGGGCCTGCAGCGGTTCGTACCCACGCACACTCGCGCCTCAGCGGCGCCCGCAGACCTTAAATCCGGGCTGCCTCACGCTCGGATGCTCTAGACCGGTGGTTCTTAACCCGGGTTCCGTCGAACCCCGGGGGTTCGGTGAGTCGGTCTCAGGGGTTTAGCGGTCGAGGCACACACACCAAACTCATATGATCGATGATGCAAGTCACACTGATGTGTCGTACATTATTGTAGCCTGATGGAAATGAGGTGATGGGTGTGTGTTGGGTTGTTAAAAATAATAAATAGTATTAACATATTAAGTTAATTATTGGAATACAAATGGTTAATTAAAACCATTTCAGTGTGGTAGTATGAAAAAGGTCACGTGACTTGCTGTGAGTACCGGCCCTGTTCTTCGAACACAGTGAGGTCGATGCACGGTTCATTTTGTGCACCAGCCAAACGTACACCGATGTCTGAGTTTGGAAAAAAAAAAAAAAATCACATTTTATTTCTCAATGAAGGAGGGTTCGGTGAAGGTGCACGTGAAGCTGGTTTGGGTTCAGTGTCCCCAACAAGGTTAAGAACCGCTGCTCCGGACCAAAAGGATGGGACGTCCGATTAAGCGTTTCTTTCCTTTAACGTTTCAGCTACGGCTCCTTGAGGAGACGTACGCTGATGTCCCCCAGAGCCTGGAAAACCAGTTTTTCCGAGTTTCACTGGAACTACAATCCGAAGTTGAGGTCAAGCTTCAGATCCCCCGACAAGCCTCGCCACAGCACGCTCCCCAGGGGGAGCGGCTCCATCTCCAGCTACTCCCATCAGTCCATTCTGGAGACCCCGGAGTCCCGGGGTCGGGACACGGAACTGAGCCACGGAGACGTGCCCAGTCCATCCGCGGATGGGACGGCAGCTCCGGAGGCGAGCGGAGGCGACGGCGAGCAGGCGGGGGAGGAGAGGAGCGCCAAGGAAGAGGGGTCGGAGCCCCCCGCGGGGCGTGGCGAGGAGGCGGGCGGCGGGAAGCGCCCCCCCAGCGAGAGCAGCTCCGAAGAGGACGTCTCCTGCGACTCGGAGAGCCTGGAGCTCCAGCTGTCCGCGGCAGCGGGCAGCAGCCTGCTGCACATCGATGAATGCGACGACGGCCTGGAGGACGGCGGCCCGAAGGAGAACGGACTGGAGACGGGGAAGGGCCCGAGCGGCCCCCTCAAGGTCGGTGTTTTCGAGGAGGGCGCGGGGGCCGAGAGCTGATGACGCGAACCTCTTCCGTGTCTCCTCCAGGACGTCCCTGCGGACAACCACACGCCCCTGGACCCAAGAAACACCACGGTGTAGAAGCGCTCCCTCTCCAGAGCGAGGTGCGTACGGTTTTTTTGCGCACGCGCTCGGCCCGTCGTTCTGCGCGCGCGTCTGAACGTTTCCTGCGTTTGACGCCGGCAGACTGAAGCTGCAGCGAGGGGGGGGACAAATGAGGAAGGCCGAAGATTCCAACTGTGGCGTCAGGAACGACGAGTTCATGTTTGTTTTTTTATTTATCTTTTACTGAAATCATTTATTTTTTTAAGAGTGTTTTCAGTCTAAGGCAGGTTGAAGCTGATTTTTTTTTTGACAAATACAGATCCCAGTTTAACTCTTTTTTTTTTGCAGCAAACTGGTTAATATCCAATTAGGTGATAATGTCTAATGAACATGGGTTTCCAAGCAGGGCTGCTTCCACTTTTATGTAATTAACTGTCCTTTTAAAAAAATTGTTTTGACAGGAATCAAATGTTATACAGAAACAGGCTTTTATAGTGTGACTTACTTAACTAATTGCTGGGTTGCTACTCAAATAGGAGTACAATGAAAGACAAATAATAAAAAATTGAACCCTATGAAGACAGATCATGGTGTAATACTGAGTGTTTTGTATGAAATGTATACAAATTGCACGACTTTAATTCTTTCGAACCACAAACGGTTCGGCTATACTGATGAATCCAATGTTTCCATTTCTCCCTGCTATGATGTTTATAATTAAAACATTGGCGACACTGACAAAGAGTTTTTCTAACTTTATTTTTTTCCCTGTCCGAGTGACGCCTCTCGTTTAGATGTTTATAATTGAAACATTGGCGATACTGACACAGTTTAGAGTTTTTCTAACTTTATTTTTTTCCCTATCCGAGTGACGCCTCTCGTTTAGATGTTTATAATTGAAACATTGGCGATACTGACACAGTTTAAAGAGTTTTTCTAACTTAATTTTTTCCCTGTCCGAGTGACGCCTCTCGTTCAGATGTTTATAATTGAAACATTGGCGATACTGACACAGTTTAAAGAGTTTTTCTAACTTTATTTTTCCCTGTCCGAGTGACGCCTCTCGTTCAGAGACGATCTTCGACGGAGGCGCGCAGGGCGGGGCGCGGAAATTGAGCGCGTGCGCTCCGTGAGTCACGCCGATGGGAGCGAAACTTTAGCTAAAGTTACCGCAGACGGCGAAAAACGCGCCTCGAAGACAGGTGGGGGGAGAAAAAAACTCCCAAAAAAACAAAGACCACGGGGGGGGGTCTAAAACGTAACGCAAGTGGCGAATGCGTGACAGTTTAGCGCTTGGAAACGGTCCGCTGCGTCCAGGTAAGGAGCTTATGTGCAATGTGTTCAGCTTGTGGGGGGGAAAGTCACATCAAAATGGTGTTTTACGCGCCCCCCTTCCCCTTTTTGGCCGGGTTTCTGCGTCGGTGGCGGCGTTCACAAGGTTCTCTGGGGCCGAGGAGCACAAAGGAACCGGCCGGAAAGGGTTAACTCCACAGCTGGGGGGGAGCGTCGGATGCGGAAATCGCAGAGAAATTAATGTTTGTTTCCTCCAGATAAGATCCAGATATCGGGAATAAAAGCAGCCATGACCTCCACGAACAGTAGGTCCCACCTCTTCTGCACACACAAGTGCGAATAAAGCATTAATTGACGTGTTTTAAAGTTCAACACGCGCGATTCACTCGCTGCAATCGTCGTTTTCCGTCGTCGCAAATAAAAAGTGATTAAACAAACAAACCCCGGATGTGGGATTAATCTGAGCAAATCACAGGTTGAGGAGTTTTAGTGTCCTGAGCCCATTCCACAACCAGATTAGTGCCCCCCCTCCCCCCCCGCCCATCCAGCAGCCCACTTGCAGGTAGGATCTGGAGCCTCTGACCTTCTCGCCCCTCTTGACCCCCCCCCAGGTTCCGACAACCAGCCCCCGGCGACAACGTCCCCGCTCACCGGCACGACAGGTGAGCGCGTCCGGACCCAGCCGATGCCCGAAAAATTTCTCTGAAACGACTAAAACTGTGGCTTTGACCCCCCCCCCCCTTTTGTTTACAGCAGAAACCAGACTTTTAACCACATTTCAGACACAGAAGAACGCCGTTACCGAGGGTAACCTGAATTCATCTCCTTAAGAACTCTGGCGTGTTTAAACTCTTAAAAAAAAAAAACGATCTTTGCTTCTTTCTCTCAGCAGCGACGACCGCCGCCCCCGCTGTCGACTCTGCAGTGGTTGCAGGTGACCCCCCCCTCTCGCTCTTTTCCCGATGTCGTAAGTCTTCGGACGCCCTCCAAACACCCCCTCTCCCCCCCCTCGTCTCTCCAGTGGTGGTGGCCGTCATCGTGCTGACGCTGGTGGTGGCGGCCTTCCTGCTCTACCGGTACCTGTGCCACAACAAGGGCGCCTACAGGACCACGGGCGAGCTGGCCCCGGGCGCCGACCCCGACGAGGACGGGGCGGGCCGGGACGCCAGCGGGAAGAAGGAGTACTTCATCTGAGCCGACGGGGGAGCAACGGGGGATGTCTCGCCCCCCCCGAAACCAACGTTGGCGTTGATGGACGAGGAGCAGGTGACGGGGGGGACAGGTGTGTTTGAGCGGCGGCGAGGAGGGATGAAGTAAAACAACCCGCCCCGCCCCCTCGCCCCCCCGGGCGCTATTTATAAAGAACGTTTGTGGACTCGTCTCTCGGCGTTTCACTCTGGAATGTTTCACACCCCGTCTTGTCGCGAGGAGTGATTTTTTTCTTTTTAACCGTTACTGCTTTTAAAATCCGCATAAGCTACTTTAAAAAAAATCACGTTTGTTTTGTTTTCGTTTTACGTATCGAGCGGTTTGGACTTTGGGTTTTTTGGCGCCGCCGTATTTGCTGTTGACTTCCCTATTTGAGAAAAATAAGGAAGACAATAAAAGCTGGCTCTGGACCAGATTACATCGGTTTTGTTTTTAATATGCATTTTGGCATCACAGTTCATTATACAGTGAATTAAAGTGTTTTAAATGTATTACATGTCCTTACACGGGCCGCTATAAACCTAACCGGCTCAACAGTGCCGAGCTCAATCCCGTTGTGGTCCCATAAGCTTTTCACTTTTCTGTTGTCGTGTAAGTGGTATAGATATATATATAAAAAAAAAGAAAATTCAGATATAGTATTAAGGTGTGGTTTTTAAAAAAATGTCGCACTGTTGGCATGACTTGATTTGATTCGGCTTTTTGAAGCCGACGTGTGACAAACGCCCAATTTGTTGTTTTGAGTATCGACCTCGGCTAATCTGTAATATGAGTAAATAGTAATAAAGAGGAAAAAACACTTAAAACTACATAACCAAAACACCACAGATCTATGGATCTTACATCACACACAGGTTATATGTCCACAAGAATAAACAGCGTTTCAAATTTCCAAAATAACCTTTATTCTAAACTTACAGTTTAAATTTTAAGTTTAGTATAAAAAAGTTAAGTGCACCTAAGTTCTTAATTTTCCTCAAAGTATTCCATCGTCAACACTCGTCTCCTTAAGTAATCTTAAAAGATAGAACGCGTACTAAAGCTTCATCACATCACTTCAGCACATCTATTTCTTTTTTTTTTTTAAACAAAATATCGTCAAGAGAATCCCTGAACTATAAATGTCCATCATCCTTCAAAAGGGGAATCCATTTGCTGGTTGTGGTTGGCATAGCATCTACGAGACTGTGGCGAACGGTGGTTCGTATTGCTGGGACATGAGCCACAGTTCTGCTTCTTCACAATCAGCAAAAAAAAAAGAAAAGAATAAAAGGATGCAACAAAACAAAACAAAGACGCATGGATCATATTGGAAGAGCTTTGATAGCTGTGGTCTATGCAGAACGGGGGGGGGGGGCAAAAGAGCGGCGGCGGCTGAGAGGAGGTCGATCGCGTGAGCAGAGGACGCTCCCGGACAGCTGGTCCCCGTGACCCCGGGTTTTAAAACCCTGATGGGGGGGTGGGTGGGGGTGTGAAGGGGGGGTGCGTTTGTTCTGAGGAGCCCACAGCTGTTAAAACTCGGGAATGACGCGTCGGACACCCAGTAACACGCCGACGTCGGACAACAGCGAAAGAACACCTATAAAGTGAGCGTTTATGGCAGAGCGGCTTGGCGGGTTTAAAATATGTACGCTTGCACAATAAAGCAAATGTTCCCAAAAAAAAAAAAAAGTCTTCCACCAGCATAAAAAAGGAGCGACTAGAGCGTCTAGGCTAGAAAACAAGGAGCGCGTCCTCGACGACGCGTTTATATTAGACGTAATGAATTTTACAATTTCAAAATGTTGAAAAAATCTCACAGTTTTCTGTAAAAAGTCATGAAAACACACACGCGCGCGCACACACACGCAGTAGCCCCGTGTCTGCAACCGACTCAGATGTGCCAAGCAGTGCATCTCAGATAAAAGTGTTTAATCTTGACGTAGCAAAGGTGCAAAACTATGCATCGTTTTGAAGAAGTAAACCACGATAAACGAGCATGCCGTCGAGCCGCAGGCCGCCTCGGAACTGCACATTCAGTGATATGTTTGCTTTTAAATTGTGACTTTTTTTAAAAAAAAACAAAAAAACAAAAAGATTATCCAGTCACAACCAAACATAAGTGCATCACAGACCAAATCTTTGGTACAACCAGCTCATTGGTTATACAAACAAAAGGCTCTAGGACTCAACACGCAGGTCGGTCGGAGGCAGAAAAGTGAGCAGACGTGAACGTTTCCTCGACCCCCGGACGGCCGGCTGCAGACTAGATGATGTCAGGGAGGGAGGGAGGGGGGGGTATTTATTCAAACAGCCCACGAGCGCGGTAAAAAAAAATATCGAGTTTAGCGCCCCTGATCCGGAGCTCTCCCGTCCCGAAGGTCTACCGCGTTTTCTGGATCGTCTAGCGCGGAGCCCGCGTGACGACTCTGAAGTGGATTAAACAAAAAAAACAAAACAAAAAAAAAAACCTAATTACTCCGCGAGGAAACTCGAAAGGAACGAAAGTCGGTCACGTAAATCTCACAATTAAACACTTAGTGTGCGAAGTCTGGGCATCCGACTGTGACACAGAAACAGAAGACAAAAGAAAAAGCTAAAATGTTACACCAACCACCCCTTTTCTTCCATTCATCTGTTTGGATTTACTTGAAATTTCTTTCCTTTAAGTTTACTGAAGTTACTTAACTTTAAATTCGGGCTATTCCCAGTGCTCTTTAGCACTCGACTAAGATCATCTACAAGTCGCCCAACAAGGTACAGTAAACCACTTAAGATATTGCATGAACACTTTTGTTGAATTACTCGTTTTAGTTTATTCATTTAATTCACAGGTGACTTATATATAACAAATTTTTAGACAGTTCACTGTGCAACAAGTTTGCGGTGTTTTTTTTTTTTTGAATACTGTGCAAAGGACAAGACAATTCTAACTAAACGCATCCAGGATGCTTATTCTTTTTTTTTTTTTTTTTTTGAGTGTATAGTCAGTATTTCTCATAATTATCATACTGGTATTTACACAGAAGTATTACACATCCATGAATTAACTACACTAAAACTTTTCAAAACAGACAGGTGGAGATTCGCTCGTCGCGCCGTCGCTTGAATCTTTGTAACCGCGATTTTTGACTTTCACCATGAAGCTGCTAGACTACGTAGCGCGCGCGCGCGCGTGGGGGGGGGGAGGGGGGCGGGTATCTGAACGTTTCATTTACAACATTTTTACAGTTAGAAATAAACATCTGGATGTTAACTTTGCTCCTTCCTGTCGAAATTATCATGAAACAACTACAGATACGCAGAGGAAGCCTGAACTGGAATGACTAAAAGAGGCTGACCCAATGAGGAAATATGGAAAGATCTCGAGGACATAACTTTTTGAACGTGTCCACATTTGTCATGTGACCTGGAGGTCAGAAGTGGAGTACTGTACCTTTCAGGAGGGCTCTAAAATATTACATTCCATTAGGTGATATCAGTATTGTGGCATGGCCAAGCAGCCTGTAGAGAGAGGCCTATGGGATGGGTGGGGTAGGGGGGCGGGGCTAAGGGGCATCGTTTGGGACAGGAACAAGGTTTGGGCATGTCGAGAACTCGCTGTTACCAGATGGTATACCCTCCACTGGACCCACCAGTGAACCAGTTACTCTTGCGCTGCGTCATTACAACGTTGGCGCCCTGCATGGCAGCCAGCTGAGCTGCGTTGGGGGGGTGGCCGGGGGGTGGAGGCTGCAACAGAGGAGAAACAACACAACTGAGCTCCGGGACGGACACGCGTGGACCCCGGTGGAGGTCATTTAAGAAGTACATTCATCGCCACTACTACAAAATACTACATACATACAGCGGGACCTCTACTTACGAAATTAATTGGTTCCAGAAGTGGTTTCGTAACCTGAAAATTACGTAAATAAAGACGCGTTTTCCACGTTAATGCCCCCAAAAGTTCGGACATAATTTTTTTTTATAAATCATAAAAATGCATCAAAACATGTAACAAATACGTGTTAAAATTAGATTACCGCATAATAAATGTATGAATTCAGTTCAAGGCTTCTCCAGGAACAACATGAACTTTATTACAGGCTAATCTTACGATAGCGTCGTTACTAGCAACCAAAGTTGTTTTAATACCGTGTTATCGTCGATGTATTACGGCCGTATTCTTTGGAGAGATCAACCAAACGCATCCCTTTTTCATGCTTTTCTATTATGTCTTGCTTCGTTTGTACGGACAAAAAAGCTCTCTTCTTCTTTTCTTCTGTCCATCACTTTCCTGGGGTCCATAGCGAATAAAAGTTAAACGAAGACGACGCTGGGATACACACACTTGTACATATCGACGTCCCTCCTAGCCAATGGGATGACGGGACGTTGCTAGGCGACAGCCAATGGCAGAGCAGCTACGAGCGCGTTTACGTTCGCTAAACTCCGCGAGCTGCGAGTAGCGGCGGTAGCGCGTTTTTGCCTTTCGTACCCTGAAATTTCTTTCGTAATAAGAGGAAATATTTTCCCGTTCAGACGTGTCGTAACCTGAAAGTTCCGCGTGTAGAGACGTTCGTGAGTAGAGGTCCCACTGTAAATATAAATAATGCTGTTTCTGGAGCCTCTTGGTCCACAAACGTTGATTTAACACTTTAATTCACGACGCTAAATGTCGCAACAACAAATTATCAGTGAGAAAATTGGGAAAAAAAAAAACAAACGGAGGGTTTTAAAGAACCCCTGTGTGGACACTTACTGGGATGTTCACGCTGCTGCCCGCTGTGAAGCGAGCACCAGTGTCGAAGCCGCTGTCCACCATCACCGTGGAGCCCGGCGGGTACACGGCTCCCATGGGGTAATAGGCCATGGGGACGTTCTGACCCACCGGGCCGACGGACATGTGCGGCTGCATGGGCATGTACACCTGAGCACCAGGATACGGAGAGGACATCTGAGGCAACTGGCCAGGCACCTGAGGTGGAAGCACGTATCTGGGCTGGTATATCTGCACACACACACACACACACACACACACACACACACACACACACACACACACAACACAGGGGATCAGGGTTACTGGCCGAGGGACCTGCCGACGGGTCGTAGGCGGATGCAACAGTCACCTCAGAATATGCAGGGGGGGTGTCTGTGTAAGGAGGTGCCTGAGGAGACATTTGCATAGCAGGAGGGTATACGGGTGCAGTGCTCTGCGGAGGGTACACGGCCTGCTGTGGATATGAACCTGGAGAGAAGAAGAACGGGACATTGTTATCGCTCAGGAACGAAGGAAAACCACGTCTGTGTATTAAAGGAAGCGGTCTTCAGCGGCACGAGGAGAAAGGTGGTTTGAAAGAGGTCCAGCCTCTCAGATCAACATACATATCTAATAAATATATATATAATATATATTTTCTGGTTCAACAATGTCCTCGCTTAATGACACCGACCAGTGTTGGTCAAACGCGCCCTTCTGGACCGGGCAGAAGAGGAGCACCGTCGGGCTCGCTGACGGGAGAACATCGGCAGGTGTGTGTCAGGTGTGTGTGTGTGTGTGTCCCCGTGAGGAGAACAGGTGGAGGTAAACACAGTCCCACAATTAAACCAGACCCACTCGGCTCGGGTTGAAATGTTTGGGGCTCGAAGGGGACGCCGAGCAGATTAGATCAAGTTAAAAACGGGGACCTCGACACTGCCCTGGGTTTTAAAAAGACCTCGTTATTGGGCAGCTGCTGTGAACCCCAACCAAACTTATTCCGGAGAGCGCCCGCGGGCGTCTCGTCCCAAACACGTGTCCCGGCTCCCCTCGCTCCCGTTTCCCGAAGGACGCCTCTTAAACCCTCATTTTCGAGGGCGACCCCGGCCTCTTTGCGGCATCTCTCACCGTCCCAACTTTTCTTTTTTTTTTTTTTTAAACCGAAAAACAGGGTTTCGAAAACAACCGACCGAAAGGTGTCACCGCCACATACAAAAAAAAAAAAAAAAAAAAAAAAAAAAAAAAAAAGACGTCCGACAGAAAATCTGCCCCGTTCGGGAGGCTTTCTTTTTTTTAAATATATCTATATTTTTTCGCGGTTGCTGTTGTGTTTTTGTTGTTTTTCGTGTGCGTGCTGCGGCTCGATCGTCGGCGCGTTGCGCAGCTAACACAAACACGAACATCCGCCTCGAACCGAGCGGGCCGCGGGGGGCCCCCGGGGGCCCCGGGCCTCGTGCTGGGGACCGACCTTTGTTGTTCATGGTGGACGTCTCGGTCGGGATGGGGACTTTAGACGGGAGCTGAGGCCTTTCGGAGCAGGTTAATGACAGACTCGCACTTCCTTGTTTTTCCCAGCTTCTTGTTGTTGTGGAAGTGGTGACGTCACCGACCTCCCTCTGTGGTTCCGGCCGAGGCGCGGGCGGCGAGGGCGCGCGCCACCTCCCCCCGGCGGCGGGGAGGCGGAACTGCACCCGGCAAGGCGAATAAACTAATAATAAAAAAAAAAATAAAGATCTGATTTATTATAAATACTCGGTGTGCACACGCGATATCCAGGCCAAAAAAAAAAAAAAAAAGACTGGTGTCCGTGGCAACATAAACCGTGGGTAAAAAAGGTGAGTTAAAAATAAGACGACAGCTCGACAATGCTTTCAAGATCGTTCCATTTTCCCCTCAGCTGATCCCGAGTAACAAATGGTTGGTGCTTGTTAATAAAGGCACACGTTTAAACCATTATTTTACGCGGCTGGCGCCGTTCAAAGTGTGCGTGTGGCTAAATTAAGGACGACATCGGCAATGCATTTTTAACAGATTTCCGTTTTTATTAGTGACTAGAAAAAAGAAGAGAGAGAAAAAGAAACTAACTTCATTAAAAAAAACAACAACAAAAAAAGCAATACAGGCACCTCCAGTTGAAGTAGTTTTATGACTTGTGAGTTCATTGGCTGGGCGGGGGGGAAAAAATAGAATTATTCGGTGAAATCCCCCCGTTTCTGCGTGTCCTGGGTGTTTTGTAGATGATAATAGTTTCTTTTTTGTTTGCTCTGCTGGCGCACGGATTCACGCCTTTCGCGTCCGTGCCGCGTCCCCTTTAAGAGCACCATGGCACCTCTCAAGTCCAGGCAGACATTTTTCCATGCAAGATTTTTTCTTGCATAAATTATGTTCATGACGTAGTGCAAAAGGCCAAAATTTGTGGCGATTTCTCCGACTTTTTGGCTCATGTGGGATCCTGTGAGGCACGTCGGGGATCTCCGTTCGCCCCGCTGTCACAGAAAAGGGTATCGTCATTAAATATTTAGAAAGCGGAGATCCTAAAAAAATTGCAGGGCTCCTTATCAATGCAAATGCCTCTTTTGTGTGCAGTCTCAGCGCCAGTCTGGGAGCTGAGATGAATTTTTAATTATGCGTGACTGAAATAAACAGTGACAAGGACCCTTGTAAGAGCGGGGATTACAGAAAATAAGCTGCATTTTACGCGGTAAGTTGAATGCAACAACCAGGATCTGCTCTTCGCGCATAGCAGCGAAATGGCGAGAGGAAATGAGTTTTGGTTAATATGCAATGCTCGTAATTAGCATAATTTATATATTTATGATAAAGAGAAGGAAATACATAATACTCGATCCGCGGGCGCCGGTCGGGGTGGCTCGGTGGCGCACGGACTCGGTGGTTGGCGCTCGCCTGCGAAAGTGGCCGGAGAGGGGAGACTTTTACCGGGCAGGATGGGGGGGTGGGGGAGCCCGTCAACACCCGCTGAAGTTTTGACACATCCTCGTCTCCGGCGGGCCGGTGCGCCGGGGGACCGAAGCCGCGTTGGGTCGTGTCACTCTGGGGAGGTAGGGGGGGGAGAGTTTCCCCCCCCCTACCTCCCCCCCAACCCCCAACCCCCACCCCCCGACGTCCCTGCAGCCCGAGCCCGGCGCATGGTGGCCTGCACCAGGCCCCTGCAAAGCTGTCTGGTCCTGCAATGACAGAAATAGACCTGAATGAGGGGGGGGGACAAAACAGTTGTGCGTATTTGTGCCACGCTTAACCCCTGCAGCACCCGTGGGGGGGGTCGCTCTTGGGGGTGGGTGAGATTTGATATAAAAGGGAATACAACCTGGTGAGAGGGCACCGGGGTCCACTGTGATTGTGCAGGCAGCTGCACGGCGGGGGCCAGGGGGGGCGACCACCACGACCACGTTCGGTTTAGAAAGTGAAATGCTCGAAGAAACGCGAGTTTCATTCCTCTTCATCGGGCAGCTCGGGTCACGCCGAAGTGTAATTACACTGAACTTACATCAGGAGTCTTATTGATTTCTTCCTAATAGAGTATTCATTCATTAAATCAACAAGTCCAAAGTATAACGCTTTCATTAGCTGCGATTTTATTCTCTGAAATAAATCTCTCTTCACTCAGGATGCAAAGGAGAGTGCGCTGAGACATGAACTCCCAGGATCTCCCCCCCAAGGATGGCCCACTTACTGTCAACGAGCAGGTACCAGTGGCCCCTCTGTTCCTTTTCTCTTGCAGCCAACACCCAGAGGTTTGCTCCTGCCGCCCCTCCGGTGCCCCCACGCACCACTTCTCTCGCTCCCCGGGCGGGCGACCTCACGCGACCTCCCTGACCTCGGCGCCGTCTTCTGTGTTGTTGTCACGTGTTAAAACCCGCCGCCCGACGCCACCCCCCCCCCCGGTGTGCATCGTTTCTCTAAAACCGCTCGCCTTCTGCTTGGACGTGTCGAACCCGAGCCATGCTGTTCACGCCGGGGAAAGCACCGCTTGGGCCTCTCCGCCGCTCCGGTGGCACGGCTGCTCTTCTAATTCACGTCATTTGTTGATTTATTTTTAATTTCTTTTTCTTTTGGGTGTCGCTTGTCGGAGTGTTTGTGTCCTAACATGTGCTCGGCTTCTCTCGTTTTCTTTAGCCATTCTCTGTCTGACTGCAGAAGTCATTTTTCAGCCATTTAAACCCTGCACGTTGGCAAAGACATCCAGGTATGCATCCTCCGCTCTACTTGTCTTGTCTGCATGCTGGCCCCCCCCATGGCCCTGGTGGGTTTGCTTCATCTCTTGTGGGGTTTTCATCAGGGTAGCGACTCTGGTGCGATGGAATTGTGCGTTCATCTAACTGTGATTACTACGACTAATAATTTGGGGGGTGATTTGAAACATGCTCGATGATTTGGTTTTGAAAGAAAAAAAGGCCCAGCTCTTCGCAAAATAGAAACAGACTAGAATGCACAGACCTCTATAGACAGAGGTCTGTGCAGACCTATATAAGTTGAAATAAGATCCGGATCAGCCTTTGGAATATGATAGAGGGTCCCATTGTCCATCCTTGAGTCAGATCTCATGGGGTTTGGTCAATAATTAACCCAGATATTGAGAAACAACATGTTTACCCCCATTTACCACAATGTTAATGAACATTTCAAAGTGATCCAGAATCCAGAATTTCTTGTGGATCACCCCCAAAATGAAATCAGTTCTTCCTTTTCACATTTACAACAAATCCTGAAAATTCCATCAAAATCGGTCCATAACTTTTTGAGTTATGCTGCTGATAGACAGACAGACAGACAGACAGACAGACAGGCAGGCAGGCAGGCAGGCAGGCAGGCAGGCAGGCAGGCAGACAGACAGACAGACAGACAGACAGACAGACAGACATAACCTACCAAAGCGGCTCCTTGGCCCTTGAACGTCGCAGCACTCTCCCTGCGTGTGCCCTGCAGGTCATCGTGATGTCCGGCCACGAGACCATTCGCGTGCTGGAGGTGGAGGTCGACGCCCCGCCCAGCCAGAAGGACAAACCCGCCGCCGCCGCGGAGCGACCTCTGCCGCCGGGCGAGGACCCTCAGGCCGAGGACCCGTCGTGGAGGACGGTCATCCTGGCCGATCGCCAGTGGAACGGATGGAAAGAGGTCGACGCCCCCGTCCCGCCGCTGGCGCCCGACGGGAAGGGCGAGGGCCGGGCCCGGGAGGAGGGGGCGCGGCCCGCGGACCAACCTGCCGCCGGCGCCGCGCAGGTCGGTGACCCCGCGCCCCCCGCCGCCGGGGAGGAAGGTAAACGCTCGGACGCGCGCGCGACGATCACCCTCGCACGGGGGTGGAGGTGGGCGGAGTTTTAAACTCACTGTGCTTCTCCGGGGGGGGGGGGTCCAGGTCTGCATCCGGCGGCGTCCGAGGCCTCGGTCGCCGACGCCCAGGCGCTGACGTCCGCCGTTCCGGTGAGCGTGTCGCTGCCCCCGCCCCAGACCAGCCTGCCCATCACCATCCAAGGCTGTCCACAGGTGCCCCCCCCCAGCTCTGACCCAGACACCCGGCCCCCAAAGCGGGTGGACGAGGTCGTGTTTTGTCCCCCCGTCTGATGCGGCGTGCTGATGTTTTGTCCCCGCCCCCCCCTCCCGTCAGGTGCTGTCTCAGGAGGGTCTGGCCACTCTGATGACCGGCATGATGGCCCAGACCGGGTCCCTGGGCCAGCCCTTGCTCATCCCCCTCAGCGTCCCGGGCCCCATCGGGGGTCAAGGCGGGGTGGCCCTCCTCACCTTGCCCACCACCAGCTTGGCGTCCCTCCCCGGGTTCGCGGCCACCAACGTGGCCGGGAACCTCCTCAAGCTGCCCTTCGCCGGTCTCCAAGGTAACCGCGGAGTCGGGCTCGTCCTCGCTGCCGCCCTCGCGCAGGGGGGGGCCGTCCACCCCGAGCGCCCCGTCCTGTCCTCTTAGCGCCGTCTCTCCTCCTCCGCCTCCCTCCAGCCGCAACCGTGCAGACCATGCTGCAGCCCCAGGCGGCCTCCATACAGCCGGTGCAGGCGGCCATGCAGCAGGTGACCTCTCAGCCCTCGCAGGTGGCCGGCTCTCAGGTCGCCGCCGCCGCCGCCCCCGCCCAGCCGGCCGCCACGTCGGTCTCTCCGTCCAACATCTCGGTGGCAGCTCTCCAGACGGCGGGACTCTCCATCAACCCCGCCATCGTAAGCGGAGGCTCTTCTTCCTCTCTCAGATGTGATTTTCGTCCCCCCCCCCCTCTAAGCGCCGGCTCTCGTTCCCCCCTCAGTTCAACGCCGCCTCCTTGGGCGCTCAGCCCCAGTTCCTCAGCTCCCTCGCCTCCACCCCCATCATCACCGGCGCCATGTCCAACATGGCCGGCCTCACCAGCCAGATCATCACGAACGCCCAAGGACAGGCGAGTCCCTTCCCCTGGCTTTTATTATCGTGTTATAACACGCGAGCAACACGAAAACGATATTGCGTAACCCGCCCCGATTGCGCCTTGATTTCCCCGAGCGTGGATGAGGGGGTTCACCTGCGTCTACCTGTGTGTCTCCACAGGTGATCGGGACGCTCCCGCTGCTGGTCAACCCCGCCTCTCTGGGGGGGGGGGCGGCCACGCCAACCCTGCCCCTCCACGGCCTCCAGGTGCAGACCGTCACCCCCCAGCTGCTCTTCAACGCCCAGGGCCAGATCGTGGCCACGCTGGGCAACGGGACAGCCGCCGTCGCAACTTCCGCCGCTGCCGCCGCCCGGAAAGCCGCCGCCCCAGCGGCGCTTTCCAAACCGAGCGCGCAGGTAGACCTGCAGCTGTGTGTGCGTGCGTGTGTGTGTGTGTGTTCCTTTTGCTGCAGCAGGCGTCCTTTTTTTTTTGACCGCGCCCTTTTCCCTCCCAGTCTTTGGTGTCATCGGCGACGCCGTCGCCGGTGGTCATCGCCCCCCAGCCGTCGGTGCTGAAGACGTCCACCACGCTGTCCTCCGCCGTGCCCATCGGCTGCGGCGACGCGGCCAAAGTGGGCCAGCTCGTCAACAGTGAGCGCTCCCTTTCCCTAACCCCGCGTACGCGCCTTTTTTTTTTTTTTTTTTAAATCGGGCGATTATTTTTACCCGGCGTCTCCTCCGCTGCAGAGCCTCAGCAGGGCGTCGGCGGCGAGGAGGGCATAAATCTGGAGGAAATCCGCGAGTTCGCCAAGAATTTCAAGATCCGCCGGCTGTCCTTGGGGCTTACGCAGACGCAAGTAGGCCAGGCCCTGACCGCGACTGAGGGCCCGGCCTACAGCCAGTCCGCCATCTGCAGGTGAGCCCTGCTCCCTTCACGAGTCGGGGGGGGTGGGGGGGACCTCAGAGGAAGCAGCTCCGCGAACAAGTGTAGAACAAGTGTGTCAGAGCCTCCTGCTGATATCTGGGAAGATAGGACACCATGATGGGTCTTACCGAGTGACGGGATTACTAACTGAGAGAGGGATGTAAGATTAGATGGCTTGGAGCAGAATTATCAGAAAATGCCGCAACAAAAAGCGGATATCAGGAAAAGGCTGAAGACTGAAATGTCCCATGTGGCTCAGGTTTGAGAAGCTGGACATCACCCCCAAGAGCGCGCAGAAGCTGAAGCCGGTGCTGGAGAAGTGGCTGGCCGAGGCCGAGCACTGGAACCAGAAGGGGCAGCAGAACCTGATGGAGTTCGTCGGCGGGGAGCCGTCCAAGAAGCGCAAGCGGCGCACCAGCTTCACGCCGCAGGCGATAGAGGTCCTGAACTCCTACTTCAAGAAGAACGCTTTGCCCACGGGACAAGAGATCACGGAGATCGCCAGAGAGCTGAACTATGACAGGGAGGTGGTCCGAGTGTGGTTCTGCAACAGGCGACAGACGTTGAAAAACACCAGCAAAATCAACGTGTTCCAGGCGCAGCAGTGACGGGCATCCCCGGAGGTGGTTCACCATTTCGGCCAGTTGAATTTTCCGGCGGCGTGGTTCCAGGCGGCGCTGAGGACGCAAGAACCCTAAATATTAGTTACTGTATCTTAAGTCCATACTGTCACTGCATCTGTGTGGTCAGTACTCAAGCAGAACTGCATGGTCCTTTTATCAGTCACCAGAATAAATACGATAACCGTAGTGCGACGACGACGTTTTCTAACAGGTGTTTGAGAGAACATTGAAATCACCTGCGTACGGGCTGACATCTCGTGTTTGACTAACATGCCGTTGCCACGTTGACGTTCTCCTTTATCTCGCGCGCGCACGCAGAGGGTAATAAGAACGTGCAAGATACCGTAATTGCTTTCTGCGCGAAGGCAAAAACCTTATTTTCATAAGAAATTGTTGTCTAAGAAACCACCAAAAAATTTGATATCAACGGGCATTTTACTGTAACAACCTTTGGACAATCATTCTTACTGATAATCAGGAACATCAGTTTTGGGGGCTTTGATCGTCTTTGATGTGACAAGAGAGTAAGCGATAGACGTGTCCCGTTGCCATGGCGAGGGCCCTCTTATGACGTTGGACAAACAGCAGTTTCCTGTTAAAGGTGTCGTTTTTCGCTATCATTTGTGGTGCTACAGCTGTAAACTGAAAAGTTATCGTTATTATTCGAGTTTGACTGTCGACCCTTTCTGTTGCCTTTGCAATACCCCGAGAGCGTTAGGAGTTTCCTTTTGATTGACCTCTCTGTCGCCAAACTACGAAATAGGACTCAAACTGACCTGTTAAGTTCTGTTCCCTAAAAAAAGTCATCGGTCTGGGCTCGTTAAACACTCTTTACTAATTCTAATGTCAGATGAATCGGGTTTCATTTCATGACTCTCCATCTGAAGGAGGTGGGGGGGCGTTTGCATTTGCAGTATGAAGTTATTTTTCCGTTGGAATAACATTGTGGCAGTTTTCTTTCTTTGAGAGTTCTTTGCACTTTAGTGGGAAAACAAAAAGTTTACGAAATTCTTAATGCATGTTGCAAAACATGATCGCGAGAGAATTTAATTTCTATGTATTTAATGGTTTCGTAAAGCAAAAGGCTTTGCTTTGAAAATGTAGCAGTACTGGCACATTGCTATTATCAACCTGGCAAGCAGCAGCATTGAAATTATTATACTTTTTGTGGAATTTTAATGTACAAATGGTTAAATATAACGTTAGTATACATTCATTGAGTTGTATGAGTGTACTGTACGATGCATTTTATGGTCCAGCTCAAACTTTCCTTTTGAATATTGCAGTTGAAATACAGAACAACTATTGACATGAAAACAGCTCTTGCTTTTCATTCATATTTAGAACAATAAACAATATTATTTAATACATCAATTTACAAGTGTAACAATATAAAATGATAAATTATTATAATGTGTACTAATTTGAATCCAAGAGGAAAGCACATGGTGTATAGTTGCTCGTGGAAAAAAAAGTTGGATGATTTTGTCATTTTCTATGAGATAATACAAATAAATCTCGTCTTTACTAATTACCCCTTTGTGTCATACTTTACATTTACACTATATTTATTAAGTCATTGCCTTAATACCATACATTTATTGTTGAAATAAAAAATATATTTATTTAGCCTGCAATTCCATATTCCTCCTCGTCAGTTACGCGCCCTTTCCGATAGGTGGCGGTCGCGAGCTGTGACGTACTTGGCTGGGTTGGCGGAATATAACGAACAAGAGACTATAATGGAAATTACGGCAGCTCCTTTCCTCGGCTAAGCTACATAAACAAACAAAACCTGGACAAAATGACGCGACTTCAAACGCTTTGCCCTCTTCTGCCAACCGCCGCGGGTTGCGTGTGATTTCCCGCTTTAGGCCGTCGGGGGGGGGTGAATCGGCCCCAGCTGTTGCACATCGCCGGACTTTTAGTGAGGCTATGTAGTTAGCTCGCGTTTAGCTGGGCATGTTTATTCTAGAACGGGACTTAAACAGCGACATTATGACGCTGTCAGGTTTCTAGAGAGCCCCACTCTGAGTGAACAGGTATGTCCTCTCCTCTGCCCGGGTCTTTGGTCTCTTTCAGCGTCGAGAAGGCGCTTCGTGTCATATTTAGATGTAGTTGAGTGTCTAATGAAACCCTGAACATCCACGAGGTCCTCTGCTTTCACATTCTGGACTGGTTTTACTTTTGCCTCCGTTGTTCTAATGTCTTTTTTTCTTCCCGCCGGGGAGGGCAGGTGTCGCGGTGATAACGGTGTTTGCCTGCAGGTGAAGAGAGGACAGGTGAGAGCGAGCCTGGAGACATGGCCTGGGCTCTGAAGCTGCCCCTCACCGACGAGGTGATCGAGTCTGGACTGGCCCAGGACTTCGACGCCAGCCTGTCCGGCATCGGCCAGGAGCTGGGGGCCGGGGCGTACAGCATGAGGTACCACAGGGCCAGACTGGGTCAGGGGGGGGGGCAGATGTGGGACAAGACCACGTCTGTCTGGGACAAACACACCTGTCTGAGACAAACGCACCACCTGTGTGGGACCGACACACCTGTGTGGGACCAACACCACGTCTGTGTGGGACAAACAACACACCTGTGTGGAGAAACGCCACGTCTGCGTGGGACAAACCAATCACTTTTTTGGGACAAACAACACACACCTGTGTGGGACGAACACACCTGTGTGGAGAAACATCACATGTCTGTTAGGGACAAACACCACACCTGGGTGGGACACCAGTCTATTTAGGTTGTGTTCAATAGCTTAGAAAAAACAATTTCTATTCTGCCCTCTCACTGATAATGAGTGATGATTCAGCAGCTCGTAACAGACGAACAAATGTACGATATCTTATTTAAATGGATCTTTCCCGAGTTCTCTGACTTAAGAAAACATAATAATCATCCAACATAATCGTTGGATGATTATTACGCCCTAGTTCAGGGGTCTCAAACCTCTTCCCCAAAGGGCCGTGTGGCTGCAGGTTCTTGTTCCACCAGTCCAGCTCACCCAGTTTGACCAGTCAGCTGTTGGAGACTCAGATGAGTTGATTAAGTGAGTCAAATCTGGTGTGCTGCTGCTGCTGGGTTGGACCAGAACCTGCAGCCACACGGCCCTTTGGGGAAGTTTGGAGACCCCTGCTCTAGTTTGATTGACGTGATCACCACAGCCCCCCTCTCATGACAGTTGTCACACTGTTTCTCCACACACAGCCATTTGATAAATGTCAGATTATACGGTTAGAAAACACATTTTAGACTGGAGTCTGACTGTCAATGCGACTCAATTTGCGGGACGTGTGAAAAGTAATTGAAATGTGTGACTGTCCCACACAAAGCGGGGCGTCTGGCCACCGTAGCTCTAACACGATCTTTTCTGTTGAATCAAAGGCAACTCGGACTTTAAAGTTTGTAAAAAATGTTTGAAAAGTACCATTTCACGTTGCTGTTTAGCTGTGGAATTGCTTTTATGCTGATTTATTCGTGTAGATTTGTTTTCTGCTCTGTGTTATTGATGACAGGACACGTAATGTGTTTTGTCTCTTCTGTCCTCCAGTGATGTTCTTGCCCTTCCCATCTTCAAGCAGGAAGAGTCCAGCCTGCCCTCAGAAAATGAGAATATGATCCTTCCCTTTCAGTATGTTCTGTGTGCACCTACCTCGCCTGCTGTTAAACTGCATGACGAAACACTCACCTACCTCAACCAAGGTCAGCATCAGTGTGTTAAGGGATATATTTATAGTTGGCAATAACTTAGCAGCTGGAAATTACAGTCATTTTCAATGATCAACGTTTTCCTCCTCATGTTCTTGTAGTGTTTGATTTTCCGACACAAAATGGGAAATAATAAGTTTGTATTTGTTGTTTGGATGAAAGCAACTATTTCCATAAATCATAACTTGATACCACTTTAAACATTTCATGTTGGAAAGAGTTTCTTTACGTCCAGTGAATCACACTGTCTGTCTTACATTTGCAGGTCAATCCTATGAAATTAGAATGCTTGACAATCGGAAAATTGGGGAACTTCCGGAAATCACTGGTAAAATGGTGAAGGTAAGAGCCGCACGGAAGGTTTGCATTGACATCACTAAGTGTAATACAATCATCATCGTTGAGTATCTCCAATTGAATTCCTCTAAATTTCAGAGCATTATCCGTGTGGTGTTTCACGACAGACGACTCCAGTACACAGAACATCAGCAGCTGGAAGGCTGGCGCTGGAACAGGCCTGGAGATCGCATCCTTGATTTGGGTGAGTGCAGAACTTTTGCCTTAATTCAATTCAGATCAAAAGAAGAGGTCTTTGGTATTGACCTGTTTTGTGTTGATTTATTTCAGATATTCCCATGTCTGTCGGTATAATTGACCCCAGAGCTAACCCCACACAGCTTAACACTGTTGAGTTCCTTTGGGACCCTTCAAAAAGAACCTCAGTTTTTATCCAGGTAGCGTTGTGGATAACACTTCCTCTACTTCAGTTTCTTAAAGGGATGGTTCTCTCAGTCACTGACACACAAATAAACATAAATGAAGATATAATATCCTGGAAGGAGACATTTTCCAGGCGTAAACCCTCCTGTTTTCCACAGAAATTCAACTTATTTAGGATTCAGTCATTTTTTACCCATTCTTTTAAACTTGTAGGTCCACTGTATCAGCACAGAATTCACTATGCGAAAGCACGGAGGGGAAAAAGGTGTACCGTTCCGTGTCCAGATTGACACTTTTAAAGAGAATGAGAATGAAGAGTACACAGAACACCTTCACTCCGCCTCCTGTCAGATCAAAGTCTTCAAGGTGAAGGACGACATGAAACGTGAATATAATGCAATATTAAAGATTTATGGTCATCTCTTTAAATAACCCGGTGGTGATGTGGATCAGCCTAAAGGTGCGGACAGAAAGCAGAAAACAGACCGGGAGAAGATGGAGAAGAGGGCTCCGCAGGAAAAGGAAAAGTACCAGCCCTCGTATGAAACCACAATCCTGACAGAGGTCAGTTTATCATTGATGCCTTTGAAGGTTGAAATTGGGATTCAGGAGCAGATGCTTCATAATTAATAACATTTCAACATCAAATAATTAATATACATAACTTACTGTCTGGTTGTTTCTCAGCAACGATCCAAAACCAAATGCACATGATAAATTGATATTTTTCAGCGTCTTTGTACATAATAAGTGCGTCTTTGTCTAAACGTGATGTTGCTCTTCTGCAGTGCTCTCCCTGGCCTGAAGCCACTTATGTCAACAACTCCCCGTCTCCTGGTTTTAACAACACACACAACAGCTTCCCAGTCGCAGAAGGGTAAACATGTTTGATTGGAACGGTTCCTCAATGTAACGGATGAAAACTCCACGCGCGTGCGCGGCTTTCTTGAGTGTTGCTCCAATGACACAGACTTTATTTCACCCCAGAAATGGATCACCAAACCACCAGCCCGAGCCTGTTGTTCAGGTTATAGATGTAAGTAGATGTTGTTCTTTCTAGATTTACTGCCAGGCCTTGTTCTGCCTCGGTGAACCATCGCATATTAATGTTCACAAATGTACAGCTGACATCTGGCGGGTAAACATCTGCCCCCCCTGTTTGATTCTCAGCGGAGGCACTTTGAGAACATGAGCGTAAGCAGGAATGAGTCTAATCTGTCTCGAGATGTGAGACTCAATAAAGCAGAAATTCAAGGTCACCCTGAAGACCCTGGAAGTGTTTTCAACCCTGTACTTATTCAGAAAATGGTTTGTATTTTTTAACCTTGGAACATTTGTGCAGACATAACACCTGATTTGTTGTGGTTTACATAAATTCCAAAAATTGACGGATGGGCAATTTGTTTAATTCCCATGCTAATGTAAGCATGGGAAATCAATGCTAGTTTCTGTCTTAACAAATCAGTTACATTTTACTTCTGTTGCAAATCAAATATTTCTAAACCTTTTTGTTACATTTTTTTAATCCCATCTTTATTAACATGCTTTCGTTACATGCATCAGTTCTATTCTCCAATCATGACTGCAACAGTTCAGCAAGTATATTTCTCACATCTGATTCTTCTCACTGATTATCAAATTAGAATGAAATGAGACTCTACTGTAAACATTCACATGTTTATCCATGTATACTCTCTCAAACCTGACTTTTTTAACAAACTGATCTTCTTTGTGTCTTTTAGTTCAGGACATGCCGCAAAGCTGCTCGTTTGACACCTGAACATGGCGAATGCTTCATTCTGAGTGTCTTTTTTTTGTCTTCAGAATTTGTTGCCCTCTGCAACACCTCAAGATGCACAACAGTGGCTTTTAAGAAACCGATTCTCGCCCTTCTGTCGGCTCTTCACAAACTTCTCAGGTAAAAGCAAAACAGATTGAATCATCTGGTTATTCTCTCCCCTCTCACAGAAGAATTAATATACCGCCAGCAAGACGCACAGGATAAAAGAAATAACTGCCGGTATTTCTAAAAACAAGACGTTAAATAAAATCTTTATGTTCAGATATAAATAAATATAAATAAAGAGAGAATTTATATGTACGTCTGCAATTCTCTTGGAGGAAAAACATTACTTTTGATTAATGTTAGATGTTTATACAAACACAAAAAAGCCACCAGCAATAAAAAAAAAAAAAATAAAAAAAATTCTTTATAAAGCTGCACTGAAGCTCGCAGTTTACTTTTATTAATCCCAGATGGGCTTGGAAATATGTGCACACTCAAATCCAGTCTTTAGTAATCAATAAGAAAGTTCTGGTCCAAAAGAAACACGCGGATTTGGAGGCCCAAATGACTGAAGAGGTGCAGCCGTCCCTGCCAGCACACGCTGACTGCAGCGCGTTTAGACACCGTGGAAGTCCCACGCTCGCTGCTAAACATTAGCAGTGTTCTGTTATTCTGTGTTTATTACATGGCTAGAGTGGTTCCTGCTGGTTAGACTTCTAACAGGCTGCTGGTGCTTTGCCGTGCTATTTTTTTTGTTTAGTCTCACTAAAGCTGTGAATCTAAGTGTTTACTTTCTTAAGTGTGTCTATATACTACAATATATCTTGTGATCAGTGTTTGGTTTTAAGTGGAATTAAATGTGATGAGTGCACAAATTTGGAAAGCGAGATGGGTTTTTCAGTTTTAAATTCGCCCTGAAGTTTTTGGTCTGTGCGGTGAAGTGAGGGTAACCGTGGTAACGTGCTGGCGTTGCAAATTTCTGCTACTAGGGGCAGACTTGTTGAAGCTGACCAGGGAGGACGTCATACAGATCTGTGGGCCGGCTGATGGCATAAGACTCTTCAACGCACTGAAGGGACGGTGGGTCAACTCGCCGGGAGCCCGCGGCGCCTCAGACGCCGTTGCGCACACGCTCTTACCCTCTGGATGTCCTTCGCAGGGTGGTACGTCCCAGGTTGACCATCTACGTCTGCCAGGAGTCTCAGCAGACGCGGGAGCAGCAGGTGAAACACGAAAACGGAGACGCTGCCATCAACACCTTCTTTGGTTTGTAGATCATCGATAGTGCGTGTTTGACTGAACGACATGTACACAGAAAGTATAATCAAAGCAGTCTGAACATCACAACATTCAAGTGTTGCATCACAAGCACACAAATGTATTATAAAACGGAATGAAATGTAAGTATTCCCCAAATGAACTGTTCAAAACATCTGCAGCTGCCTAGTTCACCATCATACTTTAGCAACTATTTGGGAAACTGTGACAGTTTCGCAAAATATTGCTCATTTTTGAGATAAACGGGCTTTTTTGCTCATTTTTGAGATAAACAGCCTGATTCAATTGTGCCATTTTGGAGGTTTTGCGACACCTTTAGACCCAACGCACTGTCCGTTTCCTCTGTTGGGACTCGATGACAGCACTAAGTGAGCGGGATCCCAGATAATGTAGACGTTTTCTTCTAAGCGAGGCTTGTACGCAGCCTAAAAACGATCGCCTCCCGCACACAAAAGGACTCTTGACGCGCCGCATTCCCTGTTGAGAGTAAATAAAACGGAGAGCAGGAGATGCACTCAGCGGTTAGAGCAGGTACGGAGTGTTTAAAATCGTTAAGCTCCATAAAACCGCAGGGTAACCATCACGCATACTTGAATCATAATGGCCGTGTCACTGTGTAAAACTGGGAGACGACAAATCTGTCCCCCCCCTTGCAGTCTATCACGCCATTTACCTGGAGGAGCTCACGGCGGTGGAGCTGACGGAGAAGCTGGCTCAGCTCTTCAACATCTCGCCCAGGCAGATCAGCCAGATCTTCAAACAGGGTCCGACCGGTATCCACGTTCTGGTCAGCGATGAGGTGAGGTCTTCCGCTGGGCTGCGTGAATCTGTTGAGAGTCCCAGCAGAGGCTGGTGCTCCGCTCTGTCGCTGATATGAACTTATCCTCTACTTAAACAGATGATTCAGAACTTCCAGGATGAAGTTTGTTTTGTACTGGACACAATGAAAGGTATTTGCGAACGATGTTTTAATCCGTTTCTATATTTAACAAGGAGCCTTTGGGGTTTATTTTTAACACGGTTTCTTTACTCCCAGATGACACGAACGACGGCTACCACATCATCCTGAAGTGAGCAGGGAGCCAAAGGAGGAAAAAAAAAGAAAAAAGGTTGTTGTCTTTGATCGAGTCAGCCCCTGTCGAGCTTTGATCTCCTCCCGCTTCTTGGAAATGCCCCCAAGAACCCAAACTAGGAGCAGGGGAGGAACCCGAGCCCGTAACGGCCGGCCTTTGTCCTGCTATACCTCCCTGTCTTATGTGTGATGGACTGACGGCGACGCAGCCGCCCCGTTGGCGCCCTGGCGTCTCCCTTAAATGGTTACGTTTTCCTCTGTCTAACATCTCGCGGGAGAGGTCGGAGACACTACAGCTGCTCGCTGCGTCAGCTTGGCCGAGCATCTGGTGTGCCAAAGCCTGTTTTCATTTTGTAGAAACGATTTCAACCTTTAATTTTGTTCTGCTGCTCCTCGTTGCTCATTTTCGTACGCGTATGTCCTCTTGAACCAGTACTTCAGATTCATTGTGTAGCAGCTCGACCGAAATAAAAGAACCACGGGAAGCATCAGAAGCAGCAAAGAAACCCTCTGTAATCAGCTGTTCTCCTTAACATCTGATAGTTTAACCTAACAATATTAGTCTTTCAGTGGGATGAAATGGTATTATCTTTTTTTTTTCCTCCCAAATGCCTTTTTTTTTTTTTTTTTTTTTTTTTAACTTAGTGTAGAACACAGACTGACGCTTATGTTGAGTCATGATGGTCACCAGCATTATACTTCCTCTCCATTTGTCACATTTTTTTTTTTTTTATGAATTTGCCCTTACTTGTAAATAGTTGATTGTTTTGAGATCTTTTAAATGTCTTCATATGGCATCACCCACCCACCCACCCCCCATGTTTTTTATCATACGTCATCTTTGCTTTTTGAAGTTTTACGTTTTCTAAAAACGAATGCATTCAATGGGCACACCAGAGCTGCATGTAAAAAAAGTTTTGTTTTCCTTCCATTGTACTGCTTACATAAAAATATGTTGACATGTTAGATGCCCATCTTTTCCCCCATCTCATCAACATTAATAAAATAATTAACTTCTGCCATTTGCCTCTTTTTTTCATAAACATATATCTGCAAATAAATATGCAAGCTGTCACTTATCCCAAGTCCGACAAATAGATGAAATATTTTGAGTGTTGTAGCCTCTTTTTTAATGGCTGCTCGGTGCAGAGCAGAAAACAAAGGAGTCATTGTGAACACTTCATTTCCCAGCGTGCACCGGGGGCAGCGCATGCCTGTGACGTCACAATGAGTATAAAAGCAGCCACAGGGAAGAATTTTTTCCTCCATTGTTACATTGTAACAAACGGGGCCGGGGCGGCCGAGAAAGGCTTCTCTTCTCGCCACAGCACTTGCGGCGATCTGACACCGAACCCGGGAGGGGAAGCAAAGCAAAAGACCCGCCGTCAGTGACTGCGAGAAGACGGCGAAGTGAGCCCAGCCCGACCGAACCCGCCCCGGCAGCGGAGGCGATAAAGGAGAACAGATGTCAGCGGATTTCTCCACCTCATCCACTCCAAGATAAGACACCCCGAAGCTCCTCTCACGCTGCCCCCGACAATGCTGGCAGGGACACGCGTCAGATAGCTTTTAAACGACGTCCCCTGCCCTTTAAATAGACAGATAGAGGCATGCGTTTGGGTCAGACCCGCAGCTGGAGCGCCACAGCTGATGCTTTCTTTGGACCCGGCAGAACAATGAGCATAAAGTAGCCTCCGACTGGCACCTTTGCGAATTTGACAAGCCTCCAGCCACATCTTCCCACGTTTGCAGTCTCCATTCAGGGGGGGGGGGGACGCACACACACACATACACACACACACACACACACACATCCGGCTGGGGGGAGAGAGAGCATCTCAGGGGGGTGGGGGGGACGAGGAGAGGTGGATGTGGACCTGGACCTGCGAGCTGCTCGGAATCAGGGTCCCTGTTCGTGTCCCAGGTAAGAAGGGTCGGTGTTTCGTTGACCCGGAGGGGTTTTTCCCATTGTGCGTGCGTGTGCGTGTGCGTGTGCTGCACAGAAAGAGAGAGAGAGAGAGGGGCTGTCAGGCTGATAATGTCCAACCTCCCCCCAACAGTCTAGTCAGTTTGCTGCACACACACACACACACACACACACACACACACACACACACACAGAGTTAAACAAATAGATCCTGCATGTCCCTGAAGTCCCAGTGGTGGGCCTGCGACCTCCAAGGAGCAGCCAGTTGCTCCCAGCCCACACACGTGTGTGTGTGTGTGTGTGTGTGTGTGTGTGTGTGGGGGTCCACACGGACGCCGAAGCGGCTCCAGACGGTGGGACCGTGGAGAGGCTGCGGCGCTCGTTCCATTATTCACCATCCCTGCTGCAGGATGTCTCCCTCTAACATCATCACCGCATTACCTCCTCCGTCCTAGCCTCCCTCCACGCCGCTGGGAGAACGTCCTGGACGCGCGTCCAGAATGTGAGCAGAGGCACATCTGGAGCTGCCACAATGTGCCTCTTTCTTTGTTAGTGACAGCGCTGCGTGTCAGTTATTGCACGCATGTTGCACATGAAATGCCGACGAATGGAAAAAGGTTTGTCTGGGAGGAAATCGGAAGATTTTACCCACAGAAGAAAACTGAGTTTGGAGCAGAATTTGACATTTTGTCTTTGTGCATGTCGTTAGTAATTAATATAAACGTGCTTTGGCTCTGTAGTGTGTAATATGCCGGGCATTTGATTTTTAAAAAGCTTTGGAGTTTATGTTCAAAGCAACAGAGACGAAAACACACAAAAAAACGAGTGTTTCAGAGCTTCAGTTGTGAACCTGGGTAAATGTTCTTATTTAGAATAATGCCCTTACTGGTTTATTTCACAGAAGTAACATTACAAATATCATTATTTGTGTGACATAAGTATCTTAAACGGTATTTACGTGCAGAATCGTAGCAAATGTCCTGTTTATGTCATTTCTGTGCAATTATCAGGTGTGGTTACCTGTGAAACCAGGAAATTATGAGAATATTCAATGAAAAATAGGCCAAAGTGCATTGATTTCATGAGCATTCATTTATGTCGATTATATTTTTTTTTAAAGTGCAAAACTTTGTGGACCACAAACATGAATGATGTCATAAAAAAAAAATACGAAATTTGGAAGAAATGTAGCTCCTCTCGTCCATCTTTCGTCACTTTTCTTTGGTGATTGATCAGATTTCCTGTGCTGGCAGCTTTATAGAAGAAATAAGAGAGAGGAAAGTGAGTGAGAAATCTTTGCTCCAAGGCTGTTCTCACACACACACACTCACACGAACACACACGCTTACCCAGTTTCCATGGTGACGTCTCCAGACTTGATCATTTCAAAGTAAAATATGGTGAGGTGAGGTGGGGGGCAGAGCGGGGGCGTAGACGATGGAGCTGGAATATAGATGAGAGGATCTGATGTCACTTTTTTTGTTTGCTGATCTGACCTCACACACTTTGATCCAAATCTGAGGGAAGAACATGAGGAACAGATCCTGCGAGCAGGAAGCTGGCTTTCATTGGAAACGGTGGTTGGAGGCATCATCAGTGGGGGTGATCCTCGGATCATGTTGTTGTAATTACCAGGAGGAGAACTGCTGAAGCAGGAATGGTGGGAATGAGCCCGAGTTCTTCGGAATTCGCCATTTCGACATCCGCGCTCAGATTTATGTGTTATTGTAGTCCGATTGCCTCGTTCGATCACTTTAAAATGAGTGAAACCGCGTGCGTTATTGATATAAGATCAATAACTTCATGACATCAGCTCCATTTAAGTGGTTAGTTTGCAGATGCTCAACCTTCAGGTGTAGATTCTGGACCACGAGTGGACAGATTGGACGGTGAACTTGTGTTCTTCGGAGGTATTAAAGTCTTAATTAGCTGGTGAGAGCAGTTACCTTTTGATTAAGGCTGATCAGAAGGTGGTCGGAGGTGGTCGGAGGTCTTATGACGGGGTCTCTGATCGGCTGCTTTGACATTTCCTGCCTCTGCCCCCTCAGACAGCGAGTTTCCATGGAGGAAGGGTCGTCGCTCAGCCTCAAAAGAAGATATGAGGAGGTGGACAACGGCTCTCCATTCTCTACGGTCAAAGACTCCGACGATGACATCTCCAGCAGCGACAGCGCCGACAGCTGCGACAGCCTCAACCCCCCCTCCAGCACCGCCTTCACCCGTAAGGAGCGCGGCGGCGGCGGCGGCGGTGGCGGCGGCGGCGGGAGGAAGCAGCCTCCGTTAACCTCCCCCCCTCTCTCCGCAGCCACCTCCATCCTCAGGCAGCACAAGCCGTCCCCGGGTGGGAAGCGGGTGCGCTTCGACGTGGTGACGGTGTACTACTTCCCCCGCCGGCAGGGCTTCACCAGCGTGCCCAGCCAGGGGGGCAGCTCCCTGGGCATGGCCCGCCACCACTCCTCCATCAGGCACTACACGCTGGGCGAGTTCGCCCACGAGCAGGAGACCAGCCACCGCCACATCTTACGCCAGCACCTGCGGCAGGAGAAGCTCAACGCGCGCAAGCTGAAGGTGAGGCCCCCCCCCCATCTCCTTGAACTTGAACTTTAACCCCCCCCTGTCGCCCTCAGCTGACCCGCAACGGCACGGTGGAGTGCGCCCAGGCCGACCTCCTGACCCTGGAGGACGTGTCGGACGAGGACCTGGACGTGGACGCGGTGGAGGTGGACGACTGCTTCTTCCTCCAGCCTCTGCCCACCAAGCGGCGGCGGGCGCTCCTGCGGGCCTCCGGCATCGCCCGCATCGACGCCAGGGAGAAGGCGGAGCTGCGCTCCATCCGGCTGTCGCGGGAGGAGTGCGGCTGCGACTGCCGCCTCTACTGCGACCCCCGCCACTGCGGCTGCAGCCAGGCGGGCATCAAGTGCCAGGTAGTGCCCGCCCCCGCCCCCGCCCCGCCCTCGGCGCCAGGCGCGGGCACTCACCTCCCCGTGTGCTTCCAGGTGGACCGCCTGTCTTTTCCGTGCGGGTGCTCCCGGGACGGCTGCGGCAACGCGGCGGGCCGCATCGAGTTCAACCCCCTGCGCGTCAGGACTCACTACCTGCACACCATCATGAAGCTGGACCTGGAGAAGAGGAGGATGCTCATCCACGGCGCCGACGACCAGTACGCCGACTCCGAGTCGCTGTCCTCCCCCTCCTCCGCCTGCTCCACCTTCTCGGACCTTTCCTCGGGCTCCGCCCTGGACTCCGAGGCGGAGGAGGCCCGGGCGCAGGCGGAGGTGGAGGTTCAGGACCTCCTGGCTGAGCAGGACATTCTGGAGCGGGAGAACGAGACCGCGGTGCTGCACCTGCAGAGCGCCGAGGAGCAGGAGAGGAGGGAGAGGGAGGAGGCGGAGGGGGAGGCGGGGCAGCAGGAGCTGGCCGCGGGGCTCGCCGACCAGGATCTCTGCATCCTGCCCGAGCCGGCGGAGGTGCCGGGCGTGGATCAAGTCCTCCTGCAGGGCCCCTTCCCCACCGGGACCACGGTGCTCTGCATCACCGACAACCAGGAGGAGAGCCCCTCGGAACTCATCAAAGACTCCTCCTCTCTGCTCTACTATCAGCTCAGCCCCATAGAGCCCGCCGCCTTCGAGACCCTGCCCCGGGCGGAGGAGGCGGAGAGGGAGTCCGTGGGGGGCGGCGGTGGCGGCGGAGGAGAGGGGCCCAAGATCGACGCGCCCGAAGAGGTCGGCTGCAGTCGGAGTCCGTCAGAGGAATGTGTGGAGGAGGAGAGACCCTCGGGTCCTGAGCAGAACCCCCCCGAGGAGCAGGGCGCACAGCGCCCCGGCTCAGATCTGTAGTCCAAACTCCTCCGCAGATATTTTGCACAATAGCTTCATCTAAGAAGACAAAAAAAAAAAACAAACAAAAAAAAAAACACATTTATTGCAGTTGTCAACAAAAATGATTCCGAGTTTCTCCTCAAAAGGGTCGGCTTTAGCAGAGAACTGAAATTAATGTTGTCTCAATGCTGGAATTTCTCATTTAAATACGGCAGGAGAGCGCAGACATTAATGTTCAACATGAACTTAGTATCACCCGTTACAAAGGGTGTCCACCCCCAGAGATTAGGTATTAAGATTATGGACTTTTAACAGGATCAAAGATCCGATGCCGTGAAGCATCAACCAGGAAAAATTCGATCGATCTTCCGACTAAATAGAATTCAGTCAAAAATGTCGCTGATATTTGAAATGAAAATGCATTCAACATGTGAATTGTTTCAGTTCACCCCCCCCCACAGCGTGTCCTTGTCCCGCGTGTTCAGGAACAGATAACGGTGATAACTAGAAAACAGCTGGATCGCGAGCGCGCCCCTGCAGCTGTGGTCAAACCACCGGCCCTCGCGGTCCCCGCCTGTGACGCCGCCATTTTGACAACACTAATTGAGGTGGACGGAGGGTCAGGTTGGGAGGGGTCACTGAACGCACATGCAGGTCACCCCCCCCCCAGAGGTGATACAGATGCAGTAATTCTGTGGTGGTGGTGGTGGGGGGTGATGATGAATGTGGCCTTAACGGAGAAACCACACGTAGACGAACGGTTCGGGCGCCACAGACCTTCGTTAATGTTTGTCCCAGCAGAAAAGACTCCGAAGGGCGAGAACGCTGACAGCAGCCTTTGATTCGGTGACACATTAGGGGACTGAAACGCCCCCCCGTGTGGACGGGGGCGGCGCGCTGAGACACTAAATAACCAGGTCACTTTACAGCGGGGCGAGCTGTAGCCAAGCCAAATGAAGGCCCTTGAGAATAGACCTAATAATCCTGGAAATACTTGTTTTTGTGTACTGTATATGCATCTGCGGGCGTGCGAGACGGAGCCAGGGGTCGCCCGGCGGCTCCGCTCGCACCCTGAGAGGGCAGCGTGTGCGTGTGGCTCTGCTGGTATGAAGACAAACACTGAGCAGCAGATCAGTATTGGGCTGCTGCTCCCGCAGAGGCGGCCATCCGTCGACAGAAAACCTAGTTTACCCCGTAGTTAAATGCCTATGATATGACTTATTATTCTTATTTCACTGAGTAAAACGTGTCCTTTGTGAATTAGATGCTGTTGGTTTGAAGCGGCCGCGGTCTCTGTTCTTAACCTGCGATGGAAGCCTCCACCAGACGCTCCAGAGGGGAACGTCTGCCTTTAACGGTTTAACTTTGGGTCAGATTCAGATGAAGAACATTTAAAGAGAAAACAGCAGATGTGATACGACTAATTTATGAAGCAGATTGACAGGAAACTGAATCTGTGTGTTTTATGTTCAATGTGTGTGTGTGTGTGTGTGTGTATGGATGGGTGGGTCGGTGGGTGCCTACTTGAGATTTGTGTGTATGTTTGTGTGTGTGTGGAGGAAAGCTGTGCACGCGTATGTATTGTTTATGAGCAGAATATTAAATTAACGAGGATGATGCTGATTTTATTCCTGAAAGGTGCTGATATAATTAAACGAGCTGTTCATGACGCCAGGGAGCTGCGTCTGGACGACTGACGTTGGAAGTGTTGGAGATCCTCCTGTAGGAATGCAATAGTTACTGCACTGCAAATCATTAACAAGGCAAATCTAGAATGAGGTGTTTTATCAGTGTGTCTAAATGCAATCGTATAACATTATCGGTTTTTAAATGTCGTTTTCTACGCTGGTCGATGCTTTTCTGCGTAAGTGTGCCGACTCCTCTTACACACAGCCGGCCTCTGTCGCCTGACATCTTTTGGTACCAGAAGGCGCCGCCGTGTATGAGATGTCTGATGTTATTTCTTTGCCTTTCTTTTGATTGTCTTAATCTATAAAGAGTTGCACTTAAGCAGCGGTTTCAAACCCGATTAAACAGCTCGCTCCTCATCGGGTTGTAACAGTGGTCTCTCCTGTAGTTATCGTGAGGCTGTGCAATCATTGTGGCCCATTTTGTGACGTGATCTTCAAAGTGATGATGATTACAAGCTGCCTAATGTTGAGCTTTTCTTCCCCCTGGCTTTCTGCTGATAGACTCAGGTTTGAGGCCCCTGCATCAAATCAACTCCACCACACTCTGTTGTTGTGTCTCAGTGTGAAAGGTGTGTGTGTGTGTGTGTGTGTGTGTGTGTGTGTGTGTGTGAGATTGTTGAAGAGATTGTTGAAGAAGAAGTACTCTCATGCTAACTGTTGCCTAAAAGTGGACAAAAAAGGTTTTTATACAAAATAAAAACAAAAAATATTTCAAAAAGGGTAAAGTGTTATATGTGTTTCATTCAATTCATTTTTTGTAATGAACACATTTCATATTTTAAAGTGCTTATCTTTTGTCACAATATGATAATAAACTGTTCTGTGTGCAATTATTTCTTTAAACTTTACGCATTCTGACGTGTGATGTACGTATATATGAATAATTCAGGCTCATAAAAGCCAACATTTGTTTTAAAAAAACACTTAAATCAGAAAAGTATGAAAATAATTACCCACATCACATATTTTAAATTAATAAAACAACAAAAACAGATTAAATAGTCACTAAACTAATAATGTTTATTGTGTGTAATTCCTCACATGGTCGATAGGGGGCAGTATTAACCCTTAAATCCGCAGGTCCAGCCTTGGGCGTTTACACAGAATTATTAGGAAAATATTGTTCCATTCTTTCATGCCCTTGAACAATCCGCCGTCTAAACCAATCAGGCAAGGTCTCTTTTGTTTTATGTTCAATAGGACTTAATTGAGGAAGTTAAAATATTTGCTCTATTTTCCTCTTCAATGGCAGGAAGTCAATATCAGGGGAAAATTGTACACAGCGTGTATTCCCGGGGCCCCGAGCCAGAAGTGGATGCATGTTGAGTGGCCCTCGGCCAGGGTGACTGCTGGATGTTAGGTCTCTGGACTGGGATGCAGGATGCAGACTCACTGCTCTGGCATTTGCATCCGTTCTGTTAAACATTGTTAAACTGATAAACACCAAACAACATCAGTGGTATGAGTAGTTAGGACCAAAAGTGATAAGACTGCTATCATTCCAGTAAAGTTTCTATATTAAGAACACCAAAAATCCACTTGGTGGTTAAAGAGGCCAGAAACCCACAAGTTAAGAGGGAATCTATAGGTTTTTAGATAACTATTATTAATGCATTTATTAATTTATGCATTAATTTATTCATCAATAACAAAAGCTCATTTTCGTGATATTCACTTATCAGTAATATTTACTTTAATTTGAGCCGCCGATGATTTTAGCCTTAAATGGTATCAAATAATCAGCCTTCCTGTGGGCTGGTCGAGGAAACTGCTTTCCTGGAGAGTCATTCTTTGTTTTTTTTTTGCTCTTTTATGTTTATCTTCAGCTGTTATAAAGTTAAAAAGTAACCCCTGCCCTATTACGCCAGCCTTAAGATAAAAAAGAAAAAAAAAAAGTCCCCTTTCTCCTTTCTGTGCGTGCCAGTATGTGATTAGCCTCAGGACGTCAACACAAACGCGGCAGCAGGTGGAACCCCCGGAGCACTTGTGGCTCTGGGAGCGCTGCGCCGCCCGTCCAGCCTTCTCCCAATCTTGGGCTTATTGTTGTAACTCTCCAATGGTCGGAAGTGCCCCGCTAGGCCTGATAATTTTAGTGCCGATGACGGAGTCCCTCACCGGCCAGTGGAAAAGAATTCGAGCAGACAGAAGAAAGCACAACAATCAAGGCAGATAATGGCGCTCACGTCAGAGCGTGCAGACAGACGCGCGAAATCGGCGGCTTTATCCGGCCTTTAATTTCGCCCGTGTTGCGACTGGACCCGGAACGACTGGCCGTGAAGCAGCCGGCTTACGCCGGGTGGAAAGTTGCCACACGCCATTTTGCTCCGGCCCGAAAGTGCTGCTCCAGCGCCTGGAAAGAATGCTCCCTCCTTCCCCCGAGCTCTGTGACGCCAGCACTGCGGCATCATTAGGCCTCCACCGAAACCAATCCTTTTTAAATGGCGCTATTCATAAAACCGGTTAATGCTATTTTCGTCTGCTCTTCTGGCTGAACTGAGGGTGAAAACCAGCCTCCGTGCAGCAAAGTAAATTCTCTTTTAGGGAACTCTGGGGGCACAAAAGGTCAAAACAGGCCGGATTTACCCAGAATTGTCTACTTAATGCTGAACCGTCTGGGCTAAAATCTCACAATTCTCTCTTACTTAATGGTTAATGTTAACAATAATAAGAAGAATTATCAAAAAACTAATAACCAAGAAGTTCAAGTACCTTTCTGTACATGTTTTAAACGCCGCTCATGGCAACAAGCGTTCCCTTGCGTGCCTCCCTAATTGCATAAGAGCAGTAGGCAGACATCAGTTAACCACCAATGAGGAACTATTTAACTTAATCCTGTCACTTAAAGGAAACAGTTTCCCGTGTAGGCAGCTGAGAAGCACTGAAAAAGCCAATATATAGTAAGCCCTAGAAGAAAACACTGCTAAAATAAGCAAAAAGTGAATGAGAGCGAAGCAGAGGAGCGGTGCAGTGACTCACGGTGGAAGTAGAAAACCAGCTGCTTGTTCACAGCTGTATGAAATATGACGTGCCTCGCCCCGCCCACCGGTCTTCCAGGGCGCCTCCGTCATCTGCATTCCCCAGCAATGTCTCCCCAACACGGTGCGCAGCTCTGTGAAAGGAGGATGCTGCTGTTTTCTTCCTGCCTCCCGTCGGCCCGCCAGCAAAACCCTCTGATCTGGCTCGCTGACCTCGCGGGAGCGCCTCTTTTTACGTGACCCACGGGGGTTAAGAGGAGCGCTGACCTCATCACAGAGGTATCTGGAGAAAGGGGGAAACCTGACCGTTGACGCTAATTTTAATTCACATCAACAAATGGGCCATCTTAAACCAATTTGGGGGAAAGTGCCGAGCCATTTGGTGGCACCGCTCCTTGTCTGAGGGCTATTGGTGGTGGCTACTGTCAGGAAAAATGTCCACATTCTCCTTTTATGTTTTGAGGCGCTGCGCTGAATCAGCTGTGTTTAATCACAAACCATTATTCTCATTATTTCAGTGTAACTTGTGGGACTAATGATGATGCTCATTTGAGCTTACATGAGAATATCAGCATCCTGATATGAAACCCTGGTTCTGCTTCACTTTTCTGAACATTCCTTTTAAGCTTCGAATTGCCTTCCTGTTTCGAAGCGTTCAGCTCTTTGCCTGAAGCTACTTGATGTCGTTTCTTTTCTGTCTTTTGATGCCTCTATTGCAGGGGTCTCCAAACCCCTCCCCAAAGGGCCGTGTGGCTGCAGGTTCTTGTTCCAACCAGTCCAGCTCACCAATCAGCTGTTGAAGACTCAGGTGAGTTGATTAAATGAGTGAAATCTGGTGTGCTGCTGCTGCTGGGTTGGACCAGAACCTGCAGCCTCACGGCCCTTTGGGGAAGAGTTTGGACACCCCTGCTCCGTCGGTCCCTTCAGGTCAGCTGCTGCCATGAAGACGTGATGGGAATGAGACGGATATGTGTTCTCGCAAATCTGAGAAAGGATGTCGAATCACTTCCTGTGCTTCTGCCCTAATCCCCAATGGGCAATTGAAGTGAATCATGTAAAATTCCCAGCTTGTGGTAAGTGTCCAACCTCCATCATGACAGGAAAATCACTCCTCCCTTAATTAAAACCACATTTTTAAAAACTTTTTTTTTTGCTTTCAGCCTCTCTCGCCTCCATCCAACTGGCACCGTCGGTCGTTCCCACCAGAAGCCGACAATAATACAGCGCTCGCATTAGCTCGTTTTTATCTGGTTTACCTCGCAGCCAATTCCCATGTCATCGATGCGGGCAAAAGTTTCCAAAACTAACACGATGGGCTATGATTTTTTGTTCCCCTGCACCACCCAGTTGTCATGGGAACAACATTTGCAGAAGTTGAGGTATGTTGTAAAGTGGAGACAACTTTCCGATGGAATATTTTGAAAGGGGGGAGAGTGGCCGCTATAGGTCAAAGGTGCACTTTAGGTCGAGCGCTGTTTAGTTAACTTGAGTTTTTCAGCACAAATATTTTCTTTGCATCTACATTTATTTAATAGGATGAATCACACGACTGTGTCCCAGATAGATTAGAAGATTTTAGAATAATTTGTTTCCAGTGCTCCTCTGGTTGGGATTTTTACTACAAACATTTATTTACACAGATTTTAGCATGCTTTTATTTTGAATACACACTGACATGTTCACTGTCATTCATAGAATCCATAAATCACGTTTTCCCCAGCCTAAATAGGCACTAAATGCTACTTTTCTGGTGCTGTTGTGAGCCGCTGATCAAGCCTCGGGTTACAGCTGGGGAATCGGGCGTAACATGAGTCCAACAGGTGACGGGGTTGATGGAGCGGCCTGTCATAACACTGCTGCGCTTTATTGCCGTGGAACTGGGACGGAAAATTAATTACACATCAGGGGAGACTTTAGGAGATTATTTATAGCTTTTGAGTTGGGTTTGAGTGGAAAGGGGATCCTCGCTTACCAACAGGAAGCTGCCCAGGCCTTCAAAATAAACAGACCATCTAGATGTTAAATAAGATCCTTTTAACTGTAAGATAAAGCAAAATAATAGTGTTTGGATGGGTTCCTCTGAGCTAAAGAAAAATAAACCATTCGGTGTCAGATGTTAATCAAGCCTCTAATGCTGAAAGCAATTTTCTGGTGTTTGTGAATGTAACTTAATTCAGGGTATACGTTAATGGAAATAAACTGAACGGCGACGCTTGATTCTGCAAGGCGAGACTGCTGCAGGGCGTTGTGGGTGAGGGTTTAGAGCAGGGGTGTCCAAATTGCTCCCCAAAGGACCGTGTGGCTGCAGGTTCTTGTTCCACCAGTCCAGCTCACCCAGTTTGACCAATCAGCTGTTGAAGACTCAGATGAGTTGATTAAGTGAGTGAAATCTGGTGTGCTGCTGCTGGGTTGGACCAGAACCTGCAGCCACACGGCCCTTTGGGGAACAGTTTGGACACCCCTGGTTTAGAGCCAGCAGACCAGAATCATTATTTTAGTTCCAGAGGGGCAAGAGGATCCTGGAGAGACACCTGAACTGTGTAAACGGGCGAGGGGGGGGAGTTTACCCAGCAGTCAGGAGGTCAGAACCTTGAACGATCACAGGCTCACAGCTGCTACCAGAGAAAACGTTCCGGTTCAGCGCTTCTCACGGGGACTCGCACAGAAATGGGGGGAGCAGGAGATTAAGTGAGACTAAGGAGATATCAGAGGCCTCGGCAGAGATAAATTTAACTTAAGTTTGACACAACATCCTGAAAACGGATCAATTATTTCAACGGAAACTCGAAACGCCCTCCCTGAGTTTAAGTCGTTCAGCAGCCGTAAATTCTTGGTGGTGTAACCTGAACTGGAGCTCAGCTAGATGGTTAATGATTGGAATATGTCCTGATCCGCCTCATTTCATCCTCTGATGTGCTTTCCCACAAGCCACCGGTGTTTTTTCCTTCTCTCCCTTGAAGCTGCAGCATGAAAACATCTTGAATTAGAGGCAGTCCTCTTCCTGACCTGATAAAATGTTAAAATTAGACCTTTGCTTCAAATATTGAGCTGTGCAGATATATCTTTAGGCGAGGGGTCTCTTTTAGCCACCAATGGTTACTGGTAGATAATCTGGATTTCATCCCAGTGAATAGTGGCTGCTGCCCACTGATAATATTGCTGAAAGCTCCTCTGTTGTTATAGTGGAGGTTAAACTGCTGTGAAACACTCAGAAGAATAAGTGGAAGATGTATTTGAGTGCGGGGGTTTTGGGCGTGGACCCCAGGAGAAGGAAAATGGGCCAGTGATAAGAGGAAGGCTTCCCCCCGGGGGATCTACACACACCAGCGCCGGTGTTGTCTGGTGTCGGTAATGGACCAGGCCGAGAGCAAAGTCTCATTCATAGTGAATTAGTTGAGAACACAAACACACACACAGATCAGAGGGCTCTGCTGTTTCTCACTGATATTGCACTCTGACCCCTGTTCCTCGTGTTGCGTTCAGGGCCCTTCGTTAGCCTCCGGCGGAGTGTGACCGCTCGCCCGAGGAGGGGAGGTCATCTCTCAGCCTCTGACTCGGATCACACCCCGCGAGTCCCGTGCTCAGCCCCCCTCCCTGCAGCTGGCAGGTGAATCAACGCGCTCTTTGTCACATCACCTGAGGGTCTGCCCCCCCCACACACACAAACACACACACACCCCTTTAAATTCCTCCCTCATCAGTGTTGCGTGTCTGCTGATGAATGCGAGCGTGGAAGATTTAGGGACCTTCGCTCCAAGCAGGGTGGGATTCAGACAATACTACACAATAAAGCAACTTCAGGCCCCCTGCTGTGCTAATGAGGGGGGCTGGTGCCTCGAAGGCCGTTCCGCGTGTGGAGGAAGGTGTGGGAAAATTAAGTTGATGAGGGGGGGCCTTTGGCAGGAGTGCTGAGTTAAGTGTTCCAGGCTTTAAAAGTTTACATGACATGGTGAAAGGTATGGAACTATAGAAGCTGCGAGGGATGAGGCTGAAAGCGCCGTCCCTTTCCTGTAAATGTTTCTCTGCGGAGTGCTTAGACCCTCTCTTCATCAGTCAAAAATACTTTTAAGATAAACTTTATTGCTTTTTATATCTCCGTTTACATAGCTATAGTTGCTGCCTAAGCCTCTTTTATCCTTCAAAGGGGAGCTAAAAGCCCCAGACTCTCACTGACGATGCGGCTCCGTCTCTTCACCTCGCTCCAAAGTGTTCTGAGGAGGAAAATCAAATATTTGTCTACCTTTTAAAAAGCTCCAAACTTCCTAAAGGGTAAAAAACACACAAAACTTAGTTTATTATTATTCTTAGCTTAGTCATTTAGGGGCAGAGGACATCGACCCCCACCCTGACTGAGCTGATAGCACTGTGATGAAGCATGCTTTGCCTGCCAACAGCCTATTTGCATACACTGCAGACAGCATATTTCCCTTTCCTCCTAAATTATGTAAATTGCCGTATAGGTTTTGCTGCATAAATATTCCGCGCCGTGGAAGTAGGCGAGCCTTCAATCTGCTCAACTGAGATCACTTTTGCAATCAGGTTACGTCGGGATTCGCTTTCAGAGTTTCAACCTTTTTGGAAAATATGAATGTTTTCTTCCTGACTCACCAGTTAAGGCTTCTCTGTTCGACCAGGAGATCGTTATCCAGCAGAGGTTAGTGTAACTCCGCATAGTTTCTAAAGATGATACAACAAAGCTCTGACATCTCTGGACTGTTTAATTTTGTTTTTCACGAAGCTGCAGCTTTTGCGCTAATGTTTATTTTGTTCGTAACACTGTCGACCACAGACGCGTAATCTGGAGTGGGCTTTGGTGCTTTCTTTACAAAAAAGTCAAAAGAATGCAGAACCATCACAACACCCACGCTCACTCCAGGTGACCAATCAGAACTCACAACGCCAACTCTCACTGTTGGTGTAATCCATCCTCGCCGCCTCTTACCACGTACTTGTGTTAAATCGTTTCGTGTTCTCGTGCGACTCAGCAGCGTCTCCCTGTGAACACCCGTCACCCGACCTCCAGACGCTGAGCTCAAAGCCCGTCATAGACTAAAGTTAAACTGGTGACTAATCCGGATTTATGCTGTGTTACAGACACGTGACGGCTCTTCCAGCCCTGCTGCTCCTGTCTGGTTGGGGGGGTGCGGGCTTTGATTTCCCCCCAGTCGTGTCTGCTGCGGACCAGTATTCTAGGAAGACGTTTGGTCTGGCCTCAGATCTTTGAAGAGCCCGGCGAAGTGGAAACACGTGACGCCCTCCTTACCTGCTTCCAGGTGGGGGGGGGGACTTCAGACTCCTGGAGAGCATCTGCGCTCTCGCTCTCTGCGCCAACAAAAGACATTTTCAGAGACGCCAGCATGTTTTCAGCACAGCCGCAGATCAAAAAGGCTCTCTGAAAGCACAATAAATTATTTTAAAATAAAATATATAGGTATATATTTCACGTTTCTCACATCTGAGGGTTTTTTTTATGTTCAAATAATCGATTATATTCAGCACTGTAAAAAGTAAACCCAGACTGATCCTTTAGTATATGTGTATATATATAGTATATGTGTATATATATACAGTAAATATATATATATATATATATATATATATATATATATATATACAGTATATATATATATACACTTATTTGCATCAAAAACTATACATTAGAGATACAGTGGGCATTCAAAATAATGTGGAAATTTTAAAAAAGGCACAAAAATCAAGTAAATTTCCTTCACATTCCTTTTCTGTCTCTATTTATCTTACTCCCTTTAACTAAGAGCGGTGACTTCATGAGGTTTGTGGTTTCAAGACATGAGCAGAACATGACTGTGGAAACATCACATAATGATGAGAGGAAAGCCTTACTCATGCACGCAGAGGCCTCCGTCGACGCCGCTCAGCTGAGAGGCGTCCGCAGCCAGCGAGTGACCCCGCCCGGCTGCTCGCGCTCTGTCCTCATCCCGAAAAGAGAGAAAACTCGCTAACATCACCAGCGCGGCTCCTCCTGCCCCGCAACTGGGGGACATGGAAGCAATTAGAGCAGGAGGAACAGGAACTTATTATGCTCCGGCTGCACCAGCACGCAGGAGAAAAGTGGCACAGAAATCACGAAATCTGTCGAGACGCGACATGTCGAGACCCGACGTCCTCAGAAGAAGCTTCTGGGGTTCCAGGCTGGTCGTACGTAACGGACCCAAAAGGTCTGGAGTTCTGCTCTTGCGTCCCTTCTTTTTCGGTTTGGGCGTCTAAGTGTCCGCGGTGTCGCTGCTTTGTTCTCTGGATCCTCACCAGCAGCTCCGAGCCTCACAAAAGTTCTCACCGTGTACTTCTGGCAGACTCTCCCAACACCGTTTTTTTTTTTATTTCCCCCTCCTGACCTCCCGCCTGGGCTGGGATCATCATGGGCTGCGTGCTATTACAGGCCGGATCCCAAGGAAGGTCCAAAACAGCTGGAGGTGTCCATGACAACACCTCCTTAGGGAGCCGTCCCCTCCTTGTTATCCATGGAAACCAACTTTTTAACACACAAGTTTACACAAAGGCCCCCGAGTTGTTGCCGCTCGTGGATTTATGCTTTCTGTGAGCGGTGCGCGAATACGAGGGGAACCGTTACCCAGGTATGGCGCGTGCAGAGGCCCGTTAAAGATCGCTAATGGAAAGCAGACGCACGGGGAGCGAGGCTTTCGCGGCGCAGCTCGGGAGGGAACCATCGGGGGAGTGATGAAAAAGAGGCCGACGTGGAGACGCGCAGATCCTCCCTTTGAGATCAGCGAGCACCTGCAAGGAGGAAAGCTGGCGGCTCCCTCTGATGTCGGAGGGCCTGTCGCCCTCAGGATCACGATCAGATTCCAAACCCGCCACCACACGGAGCTACACCGACTTTCTGCAAATCGCATACGTGGAAAGAGCCCACGTATGAGGCAACGCGCCTGAAATGGAAACAGGGAGGGGGGGGGCGGAATGCATGTGTAATTTGGGACACTGGGATTTCAGATCAGATGATTCATCGTCACCGTCATCGTTTTGTGAATTAAATGTTTAACGGAACCAGATGACGGGCTGCCACATACTTGTCCAACTTTTCTCCCAATTCTTTCCTCACACCAGAAAAATGTTTCAAATGTCTTCGCTCTGGGTTTCCACCCTGACACGGAAAAGGCCGACCTCTCCGTTTTTGTTTGTTTTGGTTTTTTTTACTCCGTGGAAGCAGCGGTACGACTGTCATAAAGTAATCCGTTGATTAATTTGGAAAATATTTCACTTTTGCTGCATAAAAGACACATTGATCGTGCCTGCCCCCCCCCCGTTCGCCCAGGAAGCGCCGTCCCAGTCATGCGCTCCACGCCGCGTTAGGGAGGACAGAGGCCGCGCTTCTTTCCTTCCCGTGTGTCAGGTCCAAGGCGGGGAACGCTGATAAACGTTTGAGAAGCACACTGTGTTATTTGGGATTTACAGTTGCCAGAATACTTGAGTCACGAGGTCCTGGCAGCACAGACTGTCCCAGGAGAATGAATCAGGATATTAACACAAACATGAGGTGCGAGTGCTTTAGCTCGATGTGACATAGGTATGACCATGAATGGTCAGTTCCTCGGCAAAGTGAGACATTTAGTCTCCAGGTGGTGATGAATCAGAACAGCGGTGCGACCCCCCCCAAAAATGAATCAGCTGCTGGAAACTGAAATGAGGCTAATTTATTTATTTAAAAGCTTCCGAGGGGGGCGTGTAGCCTGACGGGGCAGATTCCCGGCTCGATGACAAAAACAAGCAACTTCCATTTTTTACGAAAACCGCCACTCTGCTAAACGAAAAAGGAAATCATGACCGGGAAGACCTTAACCTTTCCCCCTAAAATAGAAACCCTCCGTTTTGATCCTCAGATTCAGACGCGAAAACCTCACGTTTCCTGTGGTGCTTTTACAGCCTGTCCATTATATTTTCCTGTTGTCAGCCTGGGTGTTCCGCTCCCGAAGACGGGATTTTCTGTGAAATAAGAGGCAGTGGAATTCTGTATTTCCACACAGGGAAGAGTAGGTGGTCTTCTCGCCAAACCTGAGCCGGGGCTACGTTACATTAACACCGTGGCGTGGGCAGAAAAACACTTTTTTGAGGCGCTTAATTCGATTAAAGCAGTCTTACGTAACTGCCACATTAAAGTGGGCGTCTTTCTATTTGCTGGGGCCCGTTCGTGCTGAGCGCCGCGTTATTCTAAATAAGCTGTAAAATTCGCCCGTGTTGTTGCGGGGAACAGGCGATTCGTCAGCGGCAGCACAAAAGCACAACATTCCTCAGCACAAACACAGGAAATCTGCAATTGTTTGACCCCGACGCAGCAGTACTTGACTCTGGCAACATGGCACCTTCCTAATAATCCATAATGAGCGCGCGCATTTTCCCAGTCGGTGTGATATCCACCAACCTGTGTTACACAGAGGTGATAAACGCCCTGTTTTATTGATCTTTTACTGCTCATTTGCATCCTGAGCTGAATGAAAACAAGTTGGAAGAGCTATTCTTAGCCCTGCGCAGGTTGTCTGAGTGGCGGATTTTTTCATTCCAGAGGGGCTACAGAAGAGATTTTCCACGGCGATGTCCCAGAGCGGTTAAAATACCTCGCCGCTGTCCTTTCTCCATATCTGTCGGTTCGCCTTTTCACGCCGCGCGTTCCCCTCCGCTATCGGCTCTTTGCGGTTTCTGTCGCGCTCGTGTTTGCTGGGAGTGAGTGAATGTATGAGCAACAGGTGGAGGCGTAGCAGAGCGCGTTTGATGCTCACAGGAAACGGGGTCAGGGCTGACCTTGCCGCAGGCCCCTCCCCCTGCTGGTGCGCTCTCGTGCACGCTTCAGTTTGTTTGGGATGTAACTCAATCCCGGCAGAGGAGACGCTGCTTGCCAAGTCCTCCCTAATGCCTTCATCAATCTTAACCTCCACCGAAAGGAGACGGTCTGATGCAAATCATTTCCCAGGACCCCTCATCCGGCGTCCATGCCCCCCCCCCCCAAGAGAGGAGCAGCGCAGTCTGACCCGCAGCAGCAACGACTGATAGCACGAATGCACCAATCGCAGACCTCGGGTGGCTTCTATATAAGGCCACCGGAGCGCGCACGACACCTCACCGGGCGGGACAGGGTTGGTATCAACATTGGCTTATAAGGAGGGGGGGGTGCAGATTAAAGGAAGTCATGGGGGTAGGTGTGACATTTCATGCAAACAACGCATCAGGAAGTGTATTTGTGGGCTCTGATCAGCGCTGGAGGACCAGAAAGGGGCTGACATGTTTCAGTGAGTGCAGGAGGGCACGGGGGGGGGGGCAGAGGCTTGATGGACTGACCTTCACGTGACCTTCAAATGGCGGCGCCTCTGAGTGCACTCTCCAGTCAAGCGTGTGTCAGCGAACCGGTCATGTGCAGCGGCTCCTCAAAGGTCGCCGTGCGCTTCTGAACCGAGCTTCCTGCCGCCTCCGCGCGACTCCCGAACCGCCCCGGCGCGATCGGCGCCCACGCTCTTGTGCGAAGGGTCTGGCGGGCCTCCCTTCACGTGGCCGTGCCCATCTGGGGATGAATTGCAAACATACCGATCCCTCCGCTCCATATACAGCTCAGAGCGTCGCCATCGTCGGCCAAACATTTTCCCGGTGCTTACTAAAGCGCGACAGCCTGATGAATCTACGCCGCATATTAGTTTAATAATGCGACCAAATAAGAGCATGCTGTTAACATTCGGGCCCACGCGCTGCCCTGTCTGCGAGCAGCCGCCGCAGGAAGGAAGAGGCGACTCCGGCGTGTCAACCAGAAACACTCAGGAAGCCGTAAGAGCGCGCTCCGTCCAAGGCCGTGCCGACGGTGATGCGTGATGACAGCCAGGGCCCGCCGAAGCTCGCTCTATTGTCGGAGACGTTAAGGGGGGGGGGGGGGTGGTGCTTTTGTCTGTCCGTCAGCCCCGCGCGGACGGGAAGCTCCTCCGACGAGCTGTTGAAAGTCGCCGCGTTCATGTTGTGTCTGCCGGCGCCGCCGTCCATTCGTTATCGCCGCATTTGGTGACAGCGTGAGTTTGCGGAGCCCGCGTTTAGAGCAGCCGGACTAGGTGTTGTAACATGTTCCAACTGCCTCTGACGGGCTTCTCGGGGTGTTTTGTGTTGTTGTTGATGTTATAAACCAGGGCCCGTATGCGTTATGTCAAATATGTCTGACCAGCGAGGGCGGGTGTGGGAAACAACCAGTGACAAATTGGAGGGAATGTGTAAATAGCTGCCCGTGTGTGTGTGTGTGTGTGTGTGTGTGTGTGTGTGTGTGTGTGTGTGTACCCAGGGGCTCTCCAGTGATCCCGCTAATTCACTGACCTCTCCCGCTACACCCCAGAACTCACTTTACAGCCACATTCCTTCGGTCCGAGCCTCGGTGGCGGCCTCGGCTGCACACCCGCCCCAGTGGCAAAACACAGGAGGGGGTCGGGGGGGGTGGGCGCATTACTCCCAGAGACAAATAACCCAAACAAATAAAACGTGACACCGCGAGCAACTGCAATATGGGAAAACAATTCATTTACTTTACTGAGGGTGAGATTAGCTCTGCTGTTAAACGTGATTGGATGCTGACGCCAGGGTCAGCAAGTTCACATTAGAGCAGCACAGAAGGTTTGGGGTTTGACCCCGCCCCCCTAAAAAAAAAAAAAAAAAAAGTGAACCGTCGCCTGAGTTCAGTACAAATAGGTTCCTGTAAAAGTTCCTGATAGCTGCATGAGCCCGTGAGCTTGGCGTGTTTAAGGTTTTATGTTCCAGAGCTGATTCTGGAGGTTCCCGCGTGTTTGAAGCTTGAGTGCTCTCTCCGCCTTGGTGACCCCCCCCCCCCTCTTAAACCGCGTCGAGGATTTTTAGCGCCACCTCTTAAAAAGTTGTGCTTTTGCGTAAACAAGCCGAGCGGGGCCGAGCGCGGCGTCGATGTGGAGACCCCGAGGTGGGTTTGGACGTGCAGAACGAGGCCCGCAGGTACCAAGCGCCAGCGGCCGCCCTCCTCGGGCTGATTAGCGGGCAGATTTATAACACGAGGGCTCGTTTTTAAGTGCTTTATGGTGTGTTTTAGTGAGCCGACAGCCTCCGTGGAGGATGGGTCACCGCGCTCCCCACACACATCGCCCCAATCCGCCCGGACTGACAGTAAAAGCTCACGAGAGGAAGCCGTTGTGCAGACGCGGCCTTGTAAGGAACATCCAGCCTGATTTGTTGCTCCAAAGCATCATATGATTCACCCAGGCACTATGTTGCTAAGAGCTTGTGTTGAAAACAATGCGCCGTCCCCTTAGCAACGCCCGGGACTCGCTGTCATACACTGGGTAACGTGTCAGACTGGCTGGAGCGACCGGCAGCACCTCGTCCACCCTGCTCCCTTCTGTCAGGCGGTGGAACAATGTTCCGGGGCCTGGAGGATGTGAAGGGGACGGGGCTCTCTCTGGGTATTTAGTCTGGGTGTGTGTGAGTGTGTGTGTTTCCACGCAGCGGAGCGAGCGAACAAGGAAGTGAGTTGGGCTTCTACACTGAGGAGTTTCCGGACAGATGCTTATCGGTGTGTTTTTGAAACAAACCGAGAGAAACAAAGATTGTTTCCATGGTGCGAACGGAACAATTGTTAAATAATGAGGATTTGCATGTGTGGTGTATCGCCCCTTCGTTACCCTGCTGCCCATCAGCAGAAGGGTCCCCAATAAGACCTGAAACTTCGAGGTTTCTTCCTGTTGCTGCTCTGAGTTTCTGCAAAGCGCCTCGAGACAACCTCGGTCGCTACAGACGCGCTGTGTAAATAAAGTTGACTTGAACTGAGGACGGAGCAGAGGCCCACTCCTCTCGTGGATTTGTGAATTGAATGAGAGCTGACCTCAAACCACATTTCCACTCTCGGTGCTTCTTGGCCAGCGGGCCTTTTCATCCACGACCAAATGACGCACAAATCCGATATCCCAACAGGAAGCAGGGAAGGAACAAATAGAAGTAAAATCCCTCCGATTGTTGTGTGTTGACTTGTGTGCGCTGGGTATCAGGTTGCCTGTTGTGGCCTTTATTGACTGTCTGTTCCCAAGTGGTAAAATGTGTTTATACTGCAACTTAGAGTGTTAACAGTTGCCTGATGGCAGCTATCAGGGGGTCCAGGGCCCACCCCCAAGCAGCCCATCAGTGTCAACTCACTGTTTGTGCTACAAAGAAAAGGGAGCTGAAGGTGCACCCTGGTGCCTCAGGGGAGGAGGATCAGGACTTGCATGACCTCCCTGATAACTCGCAGCTCTTTCCTGTGCAGGTTTACACAACTATATTAAATACAACGCAGCCAGAAGCTCCTAAATAAGTCCTATCTGGAACTGGGAATCAGTCAAGCTGAGGCTCAGCTGTTCATCACGATGGTTACAAAATGCCTTAAAGCCACTTAGAACAACCACATCAAAGACATTGACACCAAAGAACACAATCGGATTTCCAATTTATCCATCTTTTACATAACAATCTTTGATGTACATGACATAAAAGACAAAAAACATCCAGATTAAAGAGAAAGTGATAAAACCATTCCAACCACTTTTGTTTTTTGGTTTTTTTTTTGTGTGTAACTGTGTGACGATAATGACGCAGAGTGGCCTTCAGGAAGCGTTATCGATGATCTGACGAGCTATAAATGGAAACACGCGGCCCATTATGACAGAGGAGAGCGGTGGCTGCACGGGGTTGCTCGTGCACGGCACTATATGTGTCAGGCCTTGCAGGAGTCGCTGATGTATTGTGCCACTTCTATATTTGTAAGTTGGTCAGCAGTAAAATGTTCCTAAAGTGCTTTGTTGTGCTTCAGATGTGTTGCCGTAGCGACAAAGCAGAAGCGCAACACCTTTTCTTAACAGCGTCATCTGCACCCAGGAATAAACAAAAATGGCCCTTGGCTCACAAACCTGTAAAAAATGTGGTCAAAGTGTGAGAGACGGACCAATATCACCCATTTCCTGTCAGATTCTGACCATTTATGGCGTCAAATGAATAACTGGTGTGCTGTTCGGTGAGCTCAGTTCCGTATTTGCTCGTCTGGTCATGAGATTGTGCTTCGATGACCTCCGATGGCTCGGGCCACATTTTTAAATTCACTGGCATTCTATGACACAAAGGTCTTCTCATTTCATTTTTCATGTGACTGGGGTAGGGAGGGGGGGGGTACAAAAACCCAAAACATGACGACTGATGAAAGTTCTGGGTTGCAAATAGTTTTAATGGCTTCAGCGGATCTATCTTTCTGACAAGTCTGGTCCTTCTTCATCCCGGGGACCTAAAAACAGAGTGAGAGGACAAGACCCCCTCCAGGATTAGAGCTTTGAACCATCAAGTGGCCCCAACAGCTGTGGACTCCCTCCCTACCCCTCCCCAGACGCTCTGGATTACTCCCATCAGAATCCAGTCAGAATTCCCGTCCAGAGTTGAGGGTGTGTGTGTGTGTGTGTGTGTGTGTGGGGGGGGGTTGAGTGCAGTTATAAATATGAGCAGCACTCCTCGTGAGTTCAAGTTGCTACTGCCACACAGCCAAATTTGGTCCCCATGATCTGTCCCTCGGGCTCCCAGTGAATCGACTAAAACAACACTCACTAATTCCAGCCCGCCGCAAACACTTATTAAAGGTCTCATTTGGGCAAGTTTTTGCGTTTCAGAGCCGAACCGCTTCCTTTCTCGGAGGCAGGACAACCAGATCTTCCCACACCTCCCCGCAGAGCGTCAGATGTCACATCCTCCAAAAGAGATCAACGCTGTAATTAGGCAGAAATACATATGGATCCCAGACTGAGCAGCAGAGGCATAATTAGTCTGCTTCAGTGCAAACAAGTGTCTGACTTGATAGGACAGCTGGGAAGATGTTTTTGATAAAGAAGGAGAAATACAGGCTATATTTATGTGTGCATTGAGACCTATGTACACGTAAATATAGGCCAAAATTTATGTGTGCATAGGTCTCAGGGTCAGTGCTGAATGAAACTCAGTACTGTTGACTGGCCTCCAAAAGGTCTGAAATATGTACAGCAATACATGCTGGAGGAAAGTTTATCTACAGTGATGACAATTACACTAAATTAGGTGTTTAAGGACTTTGATTTTGAATTCTAAGTGCGAAAAGTGTGTTGGTTTCTGCAAAAACTACAATTAAGAGCTCAAAAGGAGAATTAGTATCATAAATAGAGGAGTTACGGGTCTTTTTTCTGTGACTGTTTTCAGCACTTTTGCACTTCTGCTGCTTTTAAATAAACATTTACTTTAACTTTTCTTGCACTCTCCCCGACCTCGTATATCAGGTGTTCAATTCAAATGCTCAAGATAAGTGAGATTAAAAAAAAAAAAAAAAAAAACTGGATGATTTTTGGACCGGTGATGGTTTACTCAAGAGTCTCGGCGTCAAATATTACAAAAAAAAAAAAGTCAAAAGTTCAAAAGGGACCATATTTGTAGGCGCCCTGCGTTAAATGGTTTTAGGGGAATCACAGGCTCCTCCTCCTCCTCCTCCAAACTTTGTCACGATTGAGGGAACTCCCTGCTCCGTGCGCCGCGAGTAGGTGCGCGCAGAAGGCGTGGAGCGGGCCAGACGCGCACAGAGCGCAGCGAGGACGCGGAGAGGAGCCTTGATGAGATAGACGCCGCTCGGGGAGTTGGGGATGCGGTTTTAGCCACGTTTCACTGCTGCTCCCAGCCTTTAGTCGCGCACGCGAGAGCGCAAAATCCGGAGCCGCAACCTCAACTCCAGACGAACTTCAGAGGATTAATTCATTGTCAGAAATGGGTCCGGGACGGTTCGGCGTCCAGACGCCGGGGCCAGTGGCCCCTGTCTCCCGCTCCTTCCTTTGTATCGTGGTGGTGCTGACTTCTTCCCTGACTGTCTGTGAGGCGTTTAACTTGGACGTGGAGAGCCCGACCGTCTACAGCGGACCCGCAGGGAGCTATTTCGGATACGCCGTTGACTTTTATTTGGTGAATCCTTCCAGGTGAGTTTCTTCAACTCAACAAAAATGCAGTTCCCCCGGATACTTATATTTTTAAAAAGGGAAATCGGTAAAGTTCATTTCCACTGAGAAATATCTTTAGAGATTTAAGATGCATATATGAAATATGGTCCGTAAACTCTGTTGGATTTTGTCCCAACAGAAAACTTAGATTTCGAGCTTCCCTTTTAAAGCTGCAGCCCAAAGATCTCATGGAAAAATCCGCTTGTGGGAGGTTATATTGCTCCGACATTAAAAATGTGCTTGTTCTGTGATCACTGGACGCACGCTTTACGCGCACGCACCCGCCGTGGCCGCGCCGTGACTGACGTTTCAAGGAAATTGTACATGTGTTGTGAATCAACCTTTAATTAGATACAGTAGGACTAATGTAGAGAGTCGTTTTTATCAGATGAAACCCTCGGAATCTCTCTGGAACCCTAATCGTATTGCCCCAGAAAATGACATCCGAATGTGATCCTTTAATCTGCTCCGGCCTCAAGCGCAGGGAGATCCTGTGATCCTGCAACCTTCAGCAGGGACACCTTTTGGGTTTCAGCTGAAATTCTTGCCGGCTCAGTCGGGATGCGATCCAGGTGATCTATCCAGACTCCCTTGGCAGCCCTCCTGACAGATGATTTGGGCTGGACGCATGTGTGCTTGCATGCGTGCAGCCAGGAGCCTCCGTATTGTTTCCCGATGTGCAGCAAAAACAGACGCATGTCACTGAGAACGCCCCCCCCCACCCCCAGTCGTGGCCAAGGCCCTGAAAAGTTGTGCAGTCAGACTTCGCTCCCGGACGCGAGCAGGCTCCCTGACCCGGGCGCCGTGAGCTGAGGGAGGGCTTTGTGCTGCCAGCAGCAGTAGCAGCTCCAGTCCCCCCCCCTCCGGCCCTCCTCTCCACCTCCCCGGGCAGCAGACGCTCTCACACGCGGGGGGAATTCCTCCTCCTCCTCCCGTGACCCCTCCTCTCATGACCCTTAGCTGGATGGAAGCTCGCTGCTATTGATCTTAATTTCTGTGCCGGAGAAGAAAGGGCTTCGTGAGAGAGGTATGATTTAGGATGTGGGGTTTGAATGTATGAACTGCTCTTCCTTCAGCACACCCCCCCCCCTTCTTCTTCTTTCTTCCTCCCGTGCTGATGTCATTCTGAGGGGGTTTATAATTCATCCACAGCGCAGACCCTCCCCCACGTCTGGCCTCCCCCTCTCCCTCCCATCATCTTCCCTACACTCATTAAGTGTGAGACAGGGCAGACGTCATCTTACCGGTGACTTAATCTGAACTTTTCTCCAGTCGAGATGTTGTTCCTGAGTAGGTGGGGAGAGTTTCCTGCAGCCCCCCCTTTAATTTTCCCACTGTTGAAAAGCGCTCGCATGTCAGAAACAGAGGATCAAAGTGCAGATGAGGCGTTGCTGTATCCGCGGGCCTCGCGTCCCTCACGGCTGTCGGCGCGTCTGAGCCCGATCCCGGGATGAAAACGCCGCTCCTTCTTTTGCCATCACGTCATCGCCTGCGCCGGGGAGCCGTGCGTGGGAGCGCTGGTAACCCGAGGGTGAAGTCAGCCGGGAGGCTTCGCTTTTGTCAGGGTGCTGTTAGCATGAGTAAAAGTGTTTGTGTTTGAAGAGACGCCCCTCTGAAGGTCAGGGATGGAGATCCTTCTCGCCTCCGTGGAAAAGGACTCGTAGGGAGCCACTGTGTGTGTGTGTGTGTGTGGTGTGGGGGGGTAGGATTGAACTTTTTTACTTCGGCGAGGAAGAGTAAAAAAATAAACAGGGCGAAGATGGAGGCTCACGTCCCTCGAATTATGCTGCGAAATGAAAAAACATCATGAGCAGAAACAGGTTTTAAATTAGCTCATAAGTGGCTGGAATGCGGCTGCGTTTGTCTCTGCTTAGATTAGAAAAACGAGATTTATTGCAGAAGAGCGGAAGATAATCATCTGTGAACGGTTCAGCCGGACCCCCGAACACAATGGGCCCCCTTTGCTCCCGCTCAGGCGGTCGAACTTGACAAAAAAAAAAAAAAAGTGTACACGTGTGGGTCTGTTATACCCCTCAGCCCCGAGTCATAAAAGTACACCCGGACACCAGCGGACGGCCCACCGGGGAGGAACGCCCGCGGACAGACTTGGTGAACTGTGTGACACACGCACAGGAAGGACGAAAGGATATAAGGTTCCCTGTTCTGTGGGTGTGTGTCTGGGTGTGTGTGTGTGTGTGTGGGTGTGTGTGTGTGTGTGTGCTTTCACTCTGAGTCAGGGTTGACTCCTCACACCTCTGCATGTAGGCAGAAGGTCATCAAAACAGAGAAGGCCTTCTGAGGGCTGGGCGGCTTCAGAAACGCACTCCTCTCCGGCCGTCCCCGGTGCCTGGCACAGATAAGGGAGTGGATCGCCCCGAGACGGATGCTGTCAAAGGTCAGGGCCCGTAAACAATAACAGACCTTTCCCGGAGTGTGTGAAGGAACCAGGCGGTTTCTTTTGGGCTTTAAAGTCTGCCTGGGGGGGAGGCGTGAACTTGTGGACCCGGGTTGCCCGGAACGCTGTTTTCCCCGCTGGCGGAGGGCCGGCTGTGGGTTCGAGCGGCGCGGCGGGCGGGTCGGGCCCGTCCGCGTGGGTCAGCCTCCTGGAGTTCGCCCTCCTCAAACCCTGTTGGCGCTGAGCTAATATTGACGTTAGCCCGGGGTCTCCGACGGCCTCTGAAGCCGCGGTGTTTTCTCTGTCTACGCCGAGGCCCTTCCCCGCGTTTGACCGGTGTTACTTCTGTTTTTGTTTTCATTTTCGTCCCTTTTTCCTCCTGCGGACCCGCGGCTGAGCGAAGGCAGCGAGTGTTTGAGCTGGAGGAGCGCTGCTCGGGCTGCCAACTTTTTTTTTTTTTTTTCGCGCGCAGGTCCTCTCTGTTGCGTGCGGACAATGAGGCCCTTTGTCCGACGGCAGATATTGTTTACCGATTTCCATTTGACGTCTTTTCTTATTTGTTTTTCGACTTCCCCGACGCCGCTCTAGCCCCCCCCCAAGCCGCCTCGCCAGCAGGTCGGAAACGCAGAGTGTTGTGGTACGCTCCGCGGGGGCGGCGCCGAACGCCGCGCCGATGGAGCCTTTAAATAAAGATCCTCTGTGTGTTCCAGTGGAAAAGGCACCGGAGTGCACGGTGACTAAGTGTTTAAAGAACCCTGCCGTCATGTCTGCTGATTTGGGAATGCCCCCAGGACGTCGTGTCTCCGCCGGAATGGAGCTGGCCATCGGTCAAGGTCGCCCCGACTCACACTAGATGTAATCTCGGGCTGCCAGCGAGGCCTGTTTTGTTTTAACCCCCCGGGTCACTAAATGATTCACATCTCTGGTAACCTGATAAAATCCTCCCCGATACGGACGCGAGCGCGCAGATGACGCCATCGGCCCGCCCGCCGGTGATGAAATCCAAATCTGGGGGGGGGGGGGGGCGGGCTCGTATTGGAGATGGAAATAAGCTGTAACCTCTGCTCATTACTGCTTCTGGAAGTGTGTGAGCGCATTTGTTCGGGCGTGCGTGGGTGGGTGGGGACCGAGGGGGGGGTGCACATACTGAGTGTTTCAACAGCTGCCTCCCCCCAGCCCCGGTCACCAGGTTTTATACAACAGTGGGTCTGTCCGTAGGTGAGAGGACTGCACCCCCTGATGTGGCCATTGTGGAGAGGTGCGAACCGCCAGCAGTTAAACTCTCCGCGGGAGGATTTTAGTGCAGTTGGTCCGGGGGGGTGGGGGGTGGGGGGCTGCTTTTGTGGTCGGGACTGTGGGAAAACAGCTTTATATGGGAAAATGCACAACCATTTTTTATGTAGGGTGTTAAAAATTTCGCCCGTTTTTTAGGGTTTTTTTATTCATTCGGACGTGTTAATTGAAGAATAGCTTGAAAATGTCCGTGAAAGAGTTTTTTTTTTTTTTTTTTTTTTTTAAATGCTGCGACAGCTGCTCATCCAGCTGCAGAGAAAACTGTTAAGCGTCAACTGTACTTCGCTGCAGGTCAACCCCAGTTTGGATTAGCGTCACGTCTAATGCGAGGACACGTGGTGGCCATGTCCCTGCTGCTCTGTGGTGTCCACGGACTTCACAGTCACACAGTCTGGCCTGTTTATTTGATCAACACCAGTCGCTGGAGGACCTTAATGGCTCCCATGCACACAAGTGCATCACATGATGTCGCTGGATTTGTACAAAAGACCCATTTCCGCGCCTACAAAATTAAATCACGAAGGTCGTTGAGGAGCGCAGTGGGAACGCCTGGTGGGACCCGCGCTGCTTCTCTCACCGCCAGGGACGTGGGGACAGCAGAACGTGTGTGTGTGTGCGTGCGTGTGTGAATGGAGCCAGCTTCTGTGTGGACACGGGACTCTTTGTATGGCTCCATGCGGTCTAGAACAAGCCACGGCAGTCTACTGGTGCTTCTCTTCTCTGTCATTTGGCTAATAACGCTAAGTGGCCACACGTGCTCGGTCAATACTGTGGCGGGTGACATCATACCGATATTAATTAAGTTAAATTACGGTGCGCGTCAGCGGAGCGTCCAGCTCCGTCTGATCCCGGCAGAGGTTTAATAACGTTAGGGAGGTGGCTGTAACGAGTTGTGTTGTTGCGCGGGTTCTGCTCCATTTGTGCTGCTCTTGAAGGTCAGATGTGGCAGGTCACTGCCGTTCAATGAGATGGAACCGCTTTCCCGTTTGGGCGCGTGCTGAGAGCTCGGGGACCGCTGTGCATTTTTACCGAGGTGTTGCTGAGAGTTGAAGGCCGCGGCCCTTCACCACCCACCCCCCCCACCCCCCTCCATCTGGGCCAGAGTTTTCTGGGACTGGTGTTTATGACTGCAGGTGGTGGACGCAGACGACCACGACTCTGCTCGCGTGATCACTCGTTCTAAAACGGTTATAACGCTGTTCGAGTGACATCAGCCCCGAGGCCCAGATGCAGTGGGGGGGGGGTGATTTAATGTGCAATGCAGGAAAAAACACATCAGCCCGAAGAGTCGGCCTCCATCTGTACCGACGTCACGGACCCGGGGAGCAGTAAGTGGTGCATTAGCATTCCCCAGCTCCACTTTCTTAGCCCGCATAAAACGGCGGTTCCAGTCTGACAATTATGGCGAAAATGTGTCCTAATTATGGCGTACACTCTGCTCATTTACAGCCAAGCTGTTGGTTAGACATTCAAAACACCCAACCTCAGTCGGGTTGCAGTTGTCTAATTAATGTCTAATGGTGAGCGGAGTGGGGAAGATGATGAGCGGCTGTTGTGGGGCAGCTGCCGGGGTCGGCTGTGCTAAACAAGACGTAATGCCTCTCACATGTTCGTCAGCAAAACACGCCAACAAGCGAACCAAGGTGGCCTAAAACTCGATAAAGTGGCGAGCGCTCATAAAGATGGCGCTGGCCTCCGGAACCTGCAGCCCCGGGCGGGTTGCATGTATTTGCATACCAGTGCTAAAGCCTCGTCTCACACACACACACACACACATGCACAAACTCCAGCTGCAGAAGAATGTGGCATTAGTAGAACATTATTGTGCTAATGACACAAAAGATTTACCTTTTCAACAGCTGAGGCAGATAAGGCGCAGGGTGGGAAAATACCGCTTAAGGACCAGACAGATCCTCGGCAGATAAGGACCCATTAAATGCTAATTCCTCCCCATTTACAGTACTTTCCTGATCTCTATCCGTCTGCGTGTGAATGCACGTCCGACCATCTGCATGTATCCAAAAGCAATGCAGACACACACCGACTGCCAAATTGCTGATTAAAGTTCGACACGCTTGTTTTGTTATTTCCTGTACTTTTCCTCCTTTGAAGTGCAGCCATGGCCGCCTGGATTGATGCCCAGATCCCTTTTTTTTTTTTTTAAATAAATGATGAATCCAGATTAATTGGCTTTGTTGGTGCATGTTTTTAAGGCCTTGTCAGCTAGAGCCGGTTTTCTTTGTATAAAAGATGTTGCAGAGTGGAGTTTGACCAACATCAGCTCAGTTTTAAAAGTCTCTGGAATAGAAATGTTGTTTCCCGTTGCAGGACTGATGTTACTGCACCGCTGGAATTCTACTGCTGTTCTAGATATTCCAGCATAAGCATGTTTGGCCAGAGACCCCCTGGACTGCTTTGTTTCTGTATCCTCTCATCTCCAACACACACCAGGAGTTTCTGCCCCACATTTAGAATAGGCCTTGTATCGTGCACACAAGAAATTTGCCACTTTTCTTAATCACACCCGCGAGAAATGACTCAGCATCCTCTTTTTTTTTTTATTTTTATCCATCTGAGATGATGGGCAGGCTCCGTGGGGGTAATTATCACAAACACTCCTGGTTTTAGGCTGCTTTTTGTCGTGCGCTGTCTCCCCATCTTCCCCTGGAGACGCTGAGATTAACCCAAGTATAAAAGCTCCTGCGCTACTGGAGGATCTGGGCAGGAAAGGGTGTGCTCTTCCTGCTCGGGTGCACCCCCCCCCAACGGCCGTCTGGTCCCAGTGAGCCCAGATCTCTTACCCACATCAACCGTCTCTCTCATGCCTGTTGACTAAAGTGGGTCCACAATGAGGTAATGGCTAAGCCATCCACTTAAGTCACATTATCTACTGGGAGATAGTTGTTTTTTTCCAGCTTTACCGTGCTTGAGTCTTCTTTTCATCATTTAATGTGTCGTCACTCGTGCTTTTATCCTTTCTTGTCTGAGCGCCGTCTACGTGTGAGTAATCCTTGGCACACCTGCCGGCCTTTTTAAATCCAAGTCGAAGTGGTCGGCCTCCTCGCCTCAAGTCGTGGAGACTACCTCCGAAGACACGGAAATTAGTACCACAGCTGAAGAAACACGAGCGCGACTCCACTTAGCCCGTCTGCTTTCTTGTTCTCAGACTGGACGTGCCCCTCGGGGATGCACGTGTGAGTGCTTCTCCGCCTGCGCCCGCCCTCACACGTTGGTTGAACGCGTACCTGAGCCCTACATGTGCACATCACAGCGCCGGTTATATAGGATTATGTCAAACAGTGCTGCAACCTGTTAAAATGCTTTTCCTCTGAGTCAGAACGCAGCTAATGCGCATCCCGCATGTTTAAAGATGTCAAGTGGGAGGTCTGGGATTAATTTTTTAAATTGATACCAGGCTGAGGAGGATTGGCCTCCAGCAAGGATCTGTTGGAGGCATCCAGGTTAATTAATATCCTGTGGTTGGGTTAGCGTACTGCGGGAGATTCACAGCCCGTCTCTCTTTTCTGCAGCGCGAGTGTGGTGATCGGAGCTCCCAAGGCCAACACGACGCAGGTCAACATAGCCGAGGGGGGGTCTGTCTTCTACTGCCCGTGGGGCCTCAGCCAGACCGACTGCCACGCCATCGAGTTCGATTCGGAAGGTAAGCTTTGTGGTAGACCGGAGATGAGGTTTCAAAGCTAAAAACCATTCTAACGCGATCAAACTGATTTATAGGCTCTCTATGAATTGGTTGAGCTTTGCTCTCAACCCCGTAGACAGAACACTTGCTCATTGTGGCGGCATGGCGGAGTATTTCCTGACTCCAACTCAAGCGTCAGTGTTCCACTCCACCAGACCGTCACTACCTACTCAGGTTCCCGGTCACGGGATGGTCCTTTTTTCCTGTTTGTGCTCTCTCTCTCTTGAAGGATGAGAAGGTTACCGGCCAAAATGACTTTTTCAGAGATTGTTCTTGCTTCCCGTTGGTCACGTTCGAGCTGCGTTCCCTCAGTAGGGAGCTAAACAGCCAATAAACAAACAGTCCGGCTGAAGAGGCGTCCTGTTTGTGCGGCAGGTGAAGTCGAGAGCAGAGGTCTCTCTCTCTCTCCCTCTCTCTCGCCCTCTCTCTCTCTCTCTCTCTCTCGCCCTCTCTCTCTCTCTCGAAGTGCGGGAGGTTGCCCATTGAACGGATTTGTGTCAGCGTGTTGACAGAGGAGCTCTCAGCCCCTTTGGCTCAGCGGAGAGTAAAAAGTGTTACGGACAGATGAGTGCAGCACTTCTTCACTCCATCCCGGGAGAGAAGGATTTCGTTCCACCCGGAAGCGAGACCTTTTTCGCGACGTTCCTCCAGACGATGGTGCACCTCTGCACCGCGAGCGATGTCAGGCACAAGCAGAGGCCTCGCTATGATGCACCCCCCCCCCCCTCGCGTTGACAGAGAATGTCCTGCGTATTATAAAGAGGCTTTAAATAGTTTATATGTGCGCCAAAGATGATGTCAACATCTGGATCGTGGTAGTTCAATTTACTTTGGAGTGCATGCACATCTGCATACAAACATGTTCAACCAAAAGATGCCTGATATTTGATGCCACAGACCTTTTTTTCTGGACCGACTCTTTCTTTTGTGCATTAAATGTTGCTGTTATTCACTCAAACACTAATCAGGACCGACTCTCTCTTTCTGTCTGGAAACCAGAAAAACCTGGAATGCTGCCATGCTGCATCCTCCATCCTTCTCCTTGAGGCGTTGAGTCGGAAGAGACAAACGGGGGCGTTCTGTGTGCGATTGTCTCCTCTGCTTTATCACTCAAGAGCGAAGCGGTGTCCTCGTCTCTCAGTGTGTTTGAGCTCTGACCCGCCGGCCACAGATCCTCTTAATTAGCCTCCCTAATTGAGTCAAAGTGGGCCTCCTCCTCCTCTCCACTTCCTTTTCCATTCAGATAAGAGCCTTTCTATGGACCTGGGAGGAAAGAGCGAGGGGCAGCGGGGAGGGTGTGAGAAGGGCAAGTACGGGATGGGAGGAAGGGAGGGTGGGTGAGGCCGGAGGGAAGGAGGGAGAAACCAGAGCCTTGTTCTTCCATTCTGTCCCCCTCTGTTCTCCTGCTGTCAGTACTCCCACAGGGCAGCTGATGTGATGAGTGAATTTAGCCATTTGTCTTCAGACCTACCGACACACACACACACACACACACACACACACACACACTCACACACACACACAATGCAAGGCTCTAACCCCGCTAATGGCCGTCCTCTCACACACAGTTCAAAGGCGAGAGAGAGAGAGTCTCTGGATGCTCTCCAGACCTCCCTCCCACGCTGGTTCCCCCGAGAGACCGGCCCGGGCGCACCGCCCCATCTGACCCCCCAGGTGGGGAGGGGTCGGCCACATGTCGCTGGGTCCCACCTCTGGGCTTCTCTGCGTTGGCCGGTTGCTCTTTTCATCTCCTACGTGTGGTTACCTGACACAGACCTCACTGGCTCCCAGCTCCACCTGCCGCACCGTGCTGCTAAAGCTTATCAGTTACAGCGGGTGGTTCTTGGCGCCGGTGTGAGTGTGCGATTGTGTTTGTGTGTGTGATTGTGTTTGTGTGTGTGTGAGAAAAAGACCCTCTCGCACATTCTGCTCCATCCATCACAGACGAAAAATGTTGGCAGGAAAGCCTGGTGATGGAGATTACGCAGAAATACAGCTGGGTCATTTCTAAACAACGATAAGATGGGAAGCACTCCCCCCCCCCCCCCCACGCCGCGCTGCGTGGACACAGATTTGGGTGAGATTAAAGGAAGGTCGGGATGCAGAGGAAGGGAGACGCAAGCGTGTCCAAACAGAGGTTGCTTTGAGGAAACTGGAGCGGAGCGTGAGTTTTCCTTGGACCCCGGCCCCCTCAATATTTCCACAGAGATGGATCGCCTCCAAGCTGCCTAGTTGGCTGGAGGGGAAGACTGGGTGAAGAGACGTGGAAGGAGAACCTGAGGCGCGGGCCCAGTTTTCAACGTTGGCGGAGATCAGGAGTTCCTCTCAGCCGACCTGCGGCCCTGGCGAGACCCTGCCCTGCTCTCCCGCCAAGCGCCTGTGGTCTACACAGGCAGCGTGTGGACGCCACGCCCCCCCGTGTTATGGATTCTCTTCGTCGGCATTTCCGTTTGCGCGGCGGCGTCTGTCCTCGCGTAGGGCCTGAACCTGACCCCCAACGCCATCTGTCGCCTCCCCCTCCTGCTGTCGCGCGGTCCGTGGACAGGTGGCCCCGCGGGGTCGGGGGTCGGCGAGGTCACATGAGGCTGCAGCGAGTCGCTTCCACTGTCGCCCGTGCTTTAAATTCCGACCAAAGGCAGCGGAAGGCTGGCTCTCGCCGACCACGTAGCGAAACCTTTTTTTCACCCCGGTCGTCTCACTGGATGAAAAATGGTGTAACTGGAGTCGTACAGAATTTTTCTGCCAATTGTCCAGATGTTTCCACGGGCCTGGGGGGGGTGAATATGAATACTCAAGGTCATTGTGAGGGAGCCCGTGCATTCACCCGCTTCGGCTCATCTACGTTTTCCCCGCTCGTTTTCCTCCAGGGGATCGCACCACCTCGGTCAACGCCATGGACGTTCAGGCTGATTTCAAGTCCCACCAGTGGTTCGGGGCGACTGTGCGGACGCACGGCGACACCATCCTGGTAAGGTTACCGTATTTGCCTTTGTCCGCGGTCCCCGCACGCTGTCGAGAAATGCTACCTGCCCGCTCTGACTTCCTGAGCTGCCTGTTACTGGTCCTGACAGTCGGGGTCGTGACCTGGGTCCCCTGAGGCCGCCCACCCGTCCCGCCGCCGTGGCCCTGCTGTCATTCGGTCACCGTGTTTCTCCCGCCTTCTCTCCTCCCCAGGCTTGCGCCCCTCTTTACTCCTGGCGCACCCAAAAGGACGAGCCTCACTCTGACACGACGGGAACCTGCTACCTCTCAGCTCAGAACTTCACCAAATTCGTGGAGTACGCTCCGTGCCGCACAGGTAACCTCTCTTTTACATCTTTAAAATGGTTTTTTACTGATTTCATCCAGGACCATTGTGGATCAGTTGGGGCAGGTCAAGCACCCGAGGCAGGATCTTTGGATATTTGTGTCGTAGCGGACAGAAGAAGGAGGTTTTCATTTGGTTTTCAGACGCCCGTCGGTTCTGTTTTCTGTGTTTCAGAGATCAGCGACGCCGTCGGCCAAGGCTACTGTCAGGGAGGCTTCAGCGCTGACTTCACAACGGTAATATCGTCCTCTTCCTCGTGAACCGAAGCATCATTTTTCCCCATTCTGTTTGTCGTGACCTCGATCTTACTTGTCGCAGGATGGCAAAGTGGTGCTGGGCGGACCAGGCAGCTACTTCTGGCAGGGTGTGTGGTCCATTTTCAGGCGATAACTGTTTCCTCTAAAAGACATTTCCACAAATAAATGGATGGATTGGCTTCCTTCCTCAGGTCAGATCATCTCTGCAGCTAAGGAGGACATCATCGAAACCTACTATCCGGGCTACTTAATGCAGTCTGTGAAGAACCAGATCCAGACCAAACAAGTCAAGGCCAATCATGACGACAGTTACCAGGGTAACGCTAAAATCAGTGCTTTTATTGAGCATACCTTCGGTTACTTACCCCAGCAGCTGTGACTCACTCCCGTGCTTTCACCGTCAGGCTACTCGGTTGCTGTCGGGGATTTCAGCGGCGATCACGTCGAAGGTGAGTCAATAAAACGGGATTGTCCTGATGTAAGATGAGCACGCAATGTTAGACCTGAACGTTGGGATTGGGGGTGTTGAGAGGACCGGAATGTGCATACTCCTTCCCGGAGCGTCACCTCACGTCTCTGTGAACCTTTCAGATTTTGTGGCCGGTGTTCCGAAAGCACTCAAGCTTTACGGCCAGGTAAGAAGCTGAGTTGGCTTTAAAAAAAAGTCTGCGCCCCCAGATAAGGTGTTCAGCACATCTGTATGCTTTATTTCAGGTGTCAGTTCTTAACGGCAGTGACTTGAAGATCTTACTAAACTACACTGGCGAGCAGGTGAGCTGCCCTTTAGGAAAATCCGCCCTCTTTTTTCTCAGGAGAGCTCCGAATTAATAAAAAAGAAACATCATTTCCATTTGTTTCTGAATTTTGTTCTCTTCGGAGGTTCGTTGTAAAGCTCCATTAGTGAGAGGAAAGTGCAGCAGTCATTTGTGTAAATGGTTCTGGGAGCAGAAACATGATTGGCCCAGCTGAGTAAATAAAATCGCCAAATTCCTCGCGTTCATTTATCTTTGGCGGCTGTGTTTTGTCTTTCAAAGTAAGCGTTAATCAAAGAACCATCAGAAAACCAAACTGACTCGAAACACGGCAGCGGCTCGGCCGTAACCTCGATCCACCGAGCGTTGAAGGATCAAAGCAAAACTCAGAGGAACAAAGCAAACGTTGCCTCACGTCGGCCCTTTTCTTACAGATGGGGTCGTATTTTGGCTACGCGGTAGCAACGACCGACATCAACAGCGACGGGTGAGCGCTCGTCTTCCCGACTCTCTTCTTCCGTTATGAATTTTCGACGAGACCGAGTTTGCGTCCGCAGGAGGACTGACCTGTTGGTGGGAGCGCCCATGTTCATGGTCCGAGGCTCTGATGGCCGCCTGGAGGAGATGGGGCGGGTCTACGTTTACCTGCAGCGTGGCCCGCTGGACCTGGAGCTCCGCCCATCCCCCTTAACAGGAACCCAGGTGTTCGGGAGATACGGAAGCAATATTGCCCCGCTGGGAGACCTCAACCAGGACGGCTTCAACGGTCAGGACGGTGGTTTTAGTGGTGGGATTGACTCGAGTCCGCAGGGTTTGACCCGGCTTCCTCCACTGAGCAGATGTGGCGATCAGCTGTCCGTTTGGAGGGGAGGACCAGCAGGGACTGGTCTATATCTACAACGGGCACCCCGAGGGGCTCGGCGAAAAGCCATCTCAGGTGATCACGGGCCAGTGGGCTTCTGGGAGTGTCCCTGCCAGCTTTGGGTTTGCCCTCAGAGGCGCGAGGGACCTGGACATGAATGGGTACCCAGGTGAAAGAAGCAGCCGTGACGTCCTTTTCAAACCAAATATACAGTCGTTCCTAATTATTCTAATAATTCCTCTCCTCAGACCTCATCGTTGGGGCCTTTGGTGTCAGTAAGGCTGTTCTCTACAGGTGTGTGTTTATTAATGCACTATGGCAAATTAAGATAAACACGGATGATGCTTCATGACCTTTTTGCTGAGATATTTTCAGAAATGCCGTCGGCATCAGTTTTTCCCCGTTTCATTTGTCCGAATGGGTGAATTGTCAGCATTTCTGTCCTCCGCAGATCCCGCCCAATCGTCAACACCAGCGCTTCTCTGGTGGTTTATCCAACCATGATCAACCCCGAGGAGAAGGACTGCGTGATCACCAGTGGAAACACCAGCATTCCTGTTTCCTGGTGGGTCCTCTCCTTCCTGCCCCTGACGGTCCGCTAATGCTCCGCTCGGAGTTTTTCTCGGCCTTTCCCATGTCACCCGCATCCACAAACACAGGAAGCTCTGATAAAGAATATCCTTCAGATTGACGGAGCTGCTTTAATCTGCCTGTTCACAGAATGTCATTTTTCAGGCAGTTTCTGCTGCAGAGCAGTAAAATAACTGCTGAATAGCAGCATTGTTAGCAGTTTTTGGCCTCCTCTCCATGTGCACATTCCCCCAAAAAGGGGAAAGGAAACACATGATGGTTGCTCGCTGTTTGATACGGTTCACACCGAGCTCACGTGTCGTCGTCCCCTCCCACCCCCCCATTTCCAGATCCTGATCCATATAGGAAACGGTTGTATACACACGTGTCTTGATTACACTGCGTTGCTAAGTGATGATTTTTTTTTCTTCATGGTAGCGGAGCAGAAGGGGTAGCGGAAGGGAGGGAGGGAGCTGGAAGGTTTTCCCTGTTCCTTTTGAATGAGATATTGTTTGCTGGTGGAACACAGCTGGGAAACATCAGGACCCGAAGGCTCCTGCGAGCGTGCGCGCACACTTGTACAAAAACAGGAGCACGCATATGAAACGTAGCCCTTCTACACCCTTCTCTCTCATGTGGGTTTCCAACTACATTTTCCTCTTTAGTTTCTCAAATTTGCAGTTTTGTTTTTTTTTCCTGGTCTATGTCTCCTCTGGGAGGGGGGGGGTTACCAGTTCAAGGATTGGGGGTCGCGGGGTTTCCAAACATGTTGTGTGATGTCATGGGACACAGCTTACACACTCATACAGACGACCACTGACTGGGCAGCATTGAAACATGAGGCCCTGCCCAATTTTATCCGTCTTAACTCTGCTGGTTCTGTGTGTGTGTGTGTCTGTGTCTGTGTTTCTGTGTGTGTGTCTGTGTGTCTGTGTCTGTGTGTGTGTGTGTCTGTGTCTGTCTGTGTCTGTGTGTGTGTGTGTCTGTGTGTGTCTGTGTGTGTGTGTCTGTGTCTGTGTGCGTCTGTGTCTGTGTGTGTGTGTCTGTGTGCGTCTGTGTGTCTGTGTGTGTGTGTGTCTGTGTGTGTCTGTGTGTGTGTGTCTGTGTCTGTGTGCCTGTGTCTGTGTGTGTATGTCTGTGTGTGTGTCTGTGTCTGTGTGTGTGTCTCTGTGTGTGTGTCTGTGTGTGTCTGTGTCTGTGTGTGTGTGTGTGCGTGGGGGGGTGAGAGTTTAGCTCAGCTGGAGAAAGCGCCCGGTTGCCAGCATGTTTCCCCACATTTAGCTTTTTTTTTTCGTAGTCTTCGTTGTGTTCCCATCGTGTGTCTTCGTTGTGTTCCCATCGTGTGTCTTCGTTGTGTTCCCATCGTGTGTCTTCGTTGTGTTCCCATCGTGTGTCTTCGTTGTGTTCCCATTGTGTGTCTTCGTTGTGTTCCCATCGTGTGTCCTGTAACGCCGGCCATGTAAGGAACTGACGTGCAAGAACGCGGACGTGTTGGGGGGGGGGGACGCGCCCCCGTTTGTTTTGAATGTCTGCCATTTGAACAGCAAACCTCCTAAATCCCGTCCTTGTCTCGACTGTCCAAAACAGTGTCAACCTGAGCTTCTGCATATCTGCTGATGGGAAGCATCTACCAGACGTCCTAGGTGAGCCAATTTTCCACATCTGCACTTTATTACCAGCCGAGAAAAGGTCCCGCAGCCGCCACTGGCAGCTCCGTCGTGGCCCAGGTTATTGGGATTAGCTGCAGCGCTGCACAAGGGTCCTCCTCCTGGATTCCACAGAGGTGAAGATTCAGTTTACATCACAGATGGAAGCGGGGACAATAAAACCCTGCTGTTGTCACAGATGTGCATGACGATGAGATCAGAACGTGCTCAGCCCTGCTTGGTGCTCCAGGCGCAGGGCGCCATGTAACACGCTCAGCATTGTGATTTCTACAGATTAACCTCACGGCATCCACGCATTCACGCCCCATCCAGCACCTCACAGTTCTGACGGGTGAACCTTAAACTACGACTACGAAAGGTTTTGATTTTCAACGGCTGAGTTTAACACTGTTTTTACAGGGTGTTTTTTTTAATATATATATGTGGACGTGACACGCATCACCGTATGTCAAAGCCAGATTAAGGGCGTTATTATGACAGGAAAATTGGTGCAGCCGGCTGAATTTCAGTGATTTAGGGATCAAACTTCTTCTGTGCTCAGTCCTTCTGTCAGCCTCTAATCACCTCTAATGGCTGCTTCCTTTACAAGTGTACCCTGTTCCACGGGCTTCGGCGTACATTGATGACATTGTGCGCGTTACGGTGCGCGCGTATGGCCGCAGCCATCGCGCCGTGAATGAACGTCTGTGTCCCGTGTGTTCCAGATTTCCAGGTGGAAGTGCAGGTCGATAGCCGGAAGCACAAGCAGAAGGGCGCGGTGAAAAGGGCTTTGTTCCTGGACTCCCAGGAGCCTTTGCTTCAGAGGACCATGAGGGTGCGCCACGGCGAGCGGGTGTGCAACCACACCAAGATCTACCTACGGGTACGTTTAAGAACGCTGCCGTCTGACGGGAACGCCCGCGGTCCATCCGCTACTTTAAATTCCGTACGCAAACCTGGCTTGTTCTGTATTTCGTTCCAGGACGAGAAGGACTTCAGGGATAAACTGTCCTCCATTTACGTAGCCTTGAACTTCAGCTTGGACCCCGAGGCCGCAGCTGACTCCCACGGCCTGCGGCCCATCCTCAACTACCAGACCAACAACGTAATCGAACAGAAGGTATGCCGCTGCGCCCCAGACGCCCCAGACGCCCCGGCTCTCGGCATGTCCTCTGTTTGAGGAGGAGGGGGCTGGTGGCGATTTCAGGGCGGTTCGCCCATCTGGATGAAATATCTCGGCGTTGTGCCAGTTTCCTGGAAACGTGGAGAATCGGTGCAAAAATGTGGAGAATCTCAGCTGTGGCGCAGCCCGCAGCGCGTGGGAATACAGCCCGCCAGCGCGCCGCTCCCTCCCTCCTCGTCGGCCTCGCCGCTCGTCCCGATGCGCGCCCGTCCCGTTTCCCGTTGGACCGAGGCCGAATTGTTTTTTTTTGGGGGGGTATCGGAGCTGCTGGGTTTCCAACAACATGTGGGCTGGTTGAGAGCCAAGACCGAACGTGTCAAATCTGAAAAATCCCTTTTTTTCAGAGACACCCAAAGAGGGCTGGTGTGTGTGTGTGTGTGTGTGTGTGTGTGTGTGTGTGTGTGTGTGTGCGTGTGTGTGTGTGTGTGTGTGTGTGTGTGTGTGTGTGTGTGTGTGTGTGTGTGTGTGTGCGTGTGTGTGTCAGCCTGCCAACATATTTCATCAATCTTTCGTTAGACTGTGAAGGCAGCAGCATGGAGGCTGTTCTGGCCTCCAGCAGACACATGATGCCCGACTCGTGTGCCGTGAGAAAGTGTGATGACCGCGTAACGCATCGCCACCGCGGCCAAGTCTTAATCCCCCGTCAGCTGGGGCGAGAACGACGGCGGCCTGACTCGTCCGTGGCGGTCTCTCCGGCTTTATTCTTAAAGCTTCCCACATGCGCCTGCGAATATTTATCGCGATGGATTTCTCGGTTGCCCCCTGACGGACCGGCCGCTTTCGGGGAGCTCGGAGCGGTCGGAAACCGTGACCTCATCGCTCCCGCCGGGCTCCGCTCGCCTGAGTTGGGGCTGGTTTCCCCTGCGCGAGGCTCATCCCGTTGCCGGCGCCGGTCCTCATCTGCGGCCAGCCGCCTCCAGATGTTGCGTCGCTGCCCATCGGCAGACGCGTCAGGGCGCGCACGTGGCCGCGTTAGCGCTGCGCTCGCCGCGGCGTCCACAATTAGAGCTCACGGAGGGCGTAATGACAAGAGGGGGCCTCGGCCCTCTGTAATCTGCTCCTGCGCGTCTGTTTGTGCTCATCATCACGGGCATCATCACGCTCGCGGCGGCTTTCTCTCGCCGTGCACGCGGAGTCGCGCTTCTGACGCTTTGTTGGGTTTCCCTTTGCTTCCCTTCGTAGAAGCCGCGCTCGCCCCCTCAGCTCAGCAGGGGCGCTCCTTCTCCGGGATGCGGAGGTCGGAGCAGGCCCCGCCTCCTCGGCGGGGCGGTGCAGCGCGTGGGGAGAGTGCGGTTCGCCGCGCGGCGCTGTGATGTGGAGCAGGGAGCCCGCCTCCCCCCCCGCCCCCCCGGGAGCATCTCTCCCAGCCAACTCTTTGTCATTAGTTCATCGTTTCCGTCTGCTGCAAACGGGAAGCGCGTGTGCGCGTGCACGGGGACAGCTGGTTCTGGTGGGGGGGGGCATGGCTTCAGCAGGCGCTGACCTCAGTAGAGACGACCACTGTGGTGCAGGTGTGTGTGTGTGTGTGTGTGTGCGTGTGTGTGTGTTTGTGTGTTGGGCGGGAAACGGGGGAATGTTTTAGTCATCCCACATGTTGCATCTTGCTGAACACATCCTGTTGTCTCCATGAAACACACGCCTGATTTATCTGGCGTGCCTCGCTCCGCTCGCGTTGCCTCGGGCGTGTGTTTTCCGTCGCGCTCGGCCCCCCTGACTGAAGCCCCGACGTGTGTTTTCTAGGCCCAGATCCTCCTGGACTGCGGAGAGGACAACATCTGCGTTCCCGACTTGAAGCTTGCAGTTCAGGGGTGAGTGTGTTCGTATTCGGGGAAAAATCCCAGCGCGGAATTTTTTCCTGGCTCCGTGCTTTCATCACCTTCACGTCAAGTTTGTTGTCGGGGGTCTGCAGCCCGCGCTCCCAGAATATTGAACTCAAGTACGTGCAGATGCACATCGGCATGAACCGGAGTGAAGTGCAAGCAGCGTTTAAGCGCTGCTCAGCTTTGAACCCTTGACCTCCGCCCCGGGGACGGGAGCGCGGACGCGGAGGCGCGGGCGCTGCTGTTCCAGCCGGTGCTACCACTTCGTTTTGGATTAGCGCCCCCAGCGGGGAGCGTTAACGGCCCCCGCCGGGCCACGCTCCCCCTCAGAAGGCAGGAAATGACTCCGCTCTGAGGACACGCCGTTAAAAAGGGGAAAAGGAAGGAGATGTCTCTGGAAAACATGGCGGCAGGCAGCCAGGATCCGAACCCAGCTGCCTCTGTAGCTGCAGGGATCACAGCTTTTCTCCTGATTTCAGGAATCCGTTTTTTCTTTTTTTTGTTTGTTTTCTTTTTAAACAGCCTCCCTGGTCCTCCTCAGCTCTGTCATTTTGATTCCACATTCCATTAATAAAAGGCGTGTGCGTGTGTGTTCGCCGTCCGACTCCGACGAGGCGTTCCGTAGAACCACCTGCTGGGACCGTCGGCACGGTCCCAGAAACCGAGACGTGCAATTAAAAAGGAGAGCTCGGCCCTTCTGGCTGAGGGAGCCTGGTAATAGCAGGACTTTGTCTCCTTCCCTGAGCCATTTGTCTTAAAAATAGTGCGCCTCCCGTCAGTATCGCAGGTCTGCGCTTTCTTTCTCTTTTTTCTTTTTTTGCTCTCCAGCGCTGTTTTAGCAGAACGGGCTGTAATTAAAAGCGTGTGTGTGGCCGCCCGTGTGGACTCTCTCATTGTTCTTAGCGCTGGAGGGAGGGAGGGGGGAGAGAGGGGGTGAGGTTTCACAGCTCTGTTATGTGTTACTTTGTAACCATCGGAGAAGTTCCCTTTCAAGGGCGGAGCGACTCGTGTGATGATTTCTCACGTTGACTCACCGAAGATGTCGATGTAGGAAAACTTTTAGGGGCATCGGCGACCCATTCCCCCGCCGTTGGTCTCCGATAAACGTTTTAATTCCCGCTTGTTTATCTAGGGACACCTGACCTCATTTGACCTGCTGACCCCGTGAGTAACCTCTTTTGCTTTGGCGGGGTTTTCAGGAACAGGAAGGAAGTCTACCTGGGTGACGAAAACTCACTCACGCTGACCTTCAACGCCAGAAACGAGGGTGAGGGGGGGGCGTACGAGGCGGAGCTCTACGTGGTCCTGCCCCCCGAGGCCGACTACAGCGGGATCGCCCGGAATAACGAGGTGAGGGGCAAACCGCCACTTCCGGGAGCCGAGGCTCCGTGGGTCCGTCCTGACCCGCCTGTCCTCGTGTCCCCCCCCCCAGAGCCTGACCCAGCTCACCTGCAGCTACGAGACCGAGAACCAGACCCGCTACCTCAGCTGCGACCTGGGCAACCCGATGAAGTCCGGCACCAGCGTAAGGGCGCGCCTCTCTTCTGGCTTGTTTGTCCAGTGTCACCGGAAAGCTCGGCGCCGTCGCGGGAGCTCGCCCCGGGCGGACAGGCCCCGTTGCCATGGCCACAGCGGCCGCAAAGACAAACAGAACCATCGGTTTCCTCCTATTTGTCGGAAAATGTCGCGTGGCCGTCGACAGGCTGGGTGTGAACAGCAGGAAGAGTCGGCGTGTGTTCGGAAATGTTGACTCCGCCCGCGTCCTCGCCCAGTCACGGGAGGGTGGGGGGGGGGAGTCCACCGCCACCGCCGCCTCGATAGAAAGGCCTTCGGACGGCGCCTAAACGGTCTCTGTCCCTGCAGGTGTGGGCGGGGCTGCGCTTCACGGTCCCGCACCTCAAGGACACGCACAAGACGGTCCAGTTCGAGGTGCAGATTCGCAGGTGAGGCCCGGAGACACGATGGCGGGCCTGCCCCCCCCCCCTCCCTCCGAAGTCTGCTGCTCTCCGATGACATCAGCTAATTGGAATCTTTCCCCCCTCCCTCCGTTTCCACAGTAAAAATGAGAATAATTCCCACAGTGAGGTTGTGCCCTACAAGCTGGAGGTGGTGGTCCAGGCTGACGTCATCCTCCAGGGGTGAGTCCGGTGTTCGGTTCCGCCCCCCCCTTCTCACGCGCGTCCTCACGTCCCCCGACTTTTTCCTCCTCAAGTGTGTCCCGGCCCGATAAGGTCTTCTTCCCGCCGGCCAACTGGAAGTCGACCAAAGACTACAAAGCGGAGCAAGACGTCGGACCTGCAGTGGAACACATCTACGAGGTGAGCGGTCGCGGGGGGAGCGGGCTGCGCAGGAAATCGGGTTCCGTCTGATTTACTGCAAATTGGCTGCCAATTGTGGGACTAAAGTCCTGGACGGGTTCTCACACAGGGTCAGGACCCCAGCAGGACCAGGGGGACGGGACCTTCAGCCGTTTAAAACGCTCGTGTGCCGTTTCGATTGTTAGTTTTTCTACGTTTTTACAACACGTTTCATTTAGTTCACTCAACGTCCACGTCCACAAAAACGAGGGTTTGAGCCAAACCAACACCCCCGCTCACTCAACATGAACTGCTGCGCTGATTCGGTCCAAAACTGTTGAACTTTTTGTCCTTCGTTTTTAACCCAAGCGTCGTTTAAGAATAGGCGTGTTTGTCGGTTTTGCCTTTGACGCGAAAGAGGAATAACGGAGCCTGACAACCGAAGCGCGAGTGTTTCAGCGAGCGTGTGTCGGAGGTGAAATAAGAACCCCCCCCCACCACCTCGGCCGCGTTCCCGGGTTCCGCTGACACATTTTTCTGATGTCTTCCCGCCAAGCTGGTGAACAACGGCCCCAGCGGGATCAGCCAGACCGTGCTGGAGCTGCGCTGCCCCCTCAGCATCCACAAGCAGACCCTCCTCTACCCCCTGGAGTTCTCCACGGGGGGGCCCATCAACTGCACGTCCAACGGGATCGTCAACCCCCTCCATCTCAAAGTAAGCCTCGCTCTCGCGCCCAACCTTTTGTTGCCAGGGAAACTAACTTTTCTGTTGCCGGGTGAGGCCGTGATGGCCTCCAGCTGGAGGCAGATGTGTTATTAAGCGGTGAGGCCCCCCCCCCCCACCTGGGACACTCTGAGGCCCCACCCAGGACACTCACCCCACCAGCGCTTTGAAGTCCCGCTTCTGGCCCGTCCTCCGCCACGCCCTTCACAACACGCGCTGACTCATGTCCAGCATCGGGGCGTGCCCCCCTCCCTCGGCGCTCACGGCGGTTGTGTGTGTTTACATTCGCAGTTTGACGGATGTTGAGGCGGGCCGTGGCCCTCGTCGCCGAGTGCGGTGAATTTCCAAGGGGGGGTCGAGCTCACGCGCTTGTGATTAACCAACAGCCTGGGGTCAAGGGTCGGGAGGGGTGGGGGGGGGGGGCGGTGGGGCATCGGGTCTCACAGAGGGGTGGGGCTGACGTGATCCTCAGCCTGATGAGGTCAGAGCCCGTCGCCCCGGTCCTGCGGGCAGAACCATCGCGCCATATCGGCGTTTCTCACGCCGACGGCTGCGTTCGCAGGTGTTTTCGCCCTCGGCTAGCGGCGCTTGGGTTATGAACGGCGTCATCGCCTCAGGAGACTCGCACCGGGAGAAACACACTCGATTGTTACCGTTAGCAACACAACATGGCAACACAGACTGAGAGTGATGTCTCCTTCCATTGTGTGTGTGTGCGTGTGCGTGTGTACGTGTGTGTGTGCGTGTCTGTGTGTGTGCGTGCATGTGTGTGTGTGTGTGTGTGTACGTGTGTGTGTGCGTGCGTGCGTGTGTGTGTGTACGTGCGTGTGTACGTGTGTGTGTGTGTGCGCGTGTGTGTGCTTCAGTTTCTTGCCGAGACCCTCCCGCAAAGGCTCTACTAACGGATTCAAGATGTCAGAGAGGGTGGAAAAAAAAAGGACAATAGCCAAGAATTGGTCTTGGAAATTGCTGTACTTTTTTTAAAAAAATGAAATAACCCACTTCCCAGAGTCGGGAAAGGTAACGCTTTTGTTCTGTCCAGCTCCAGCACAAGCCGACAGAGTCGCCGATCCAGGCGCTGAAGGTGGACGAGCACCACATCGCCAAGAGGGACGTCGCCAAGGACCAGCTCGCCCACCTGACCAACCTGGTGAGACACTTTGAAAGCCTCGCCTCGCCTCGCCTCGCTTCGCCTCGCCGGCCTTGATCTCTCGACGGGCTCCTGGGATTGGGCGATTAGGTCATGATGTCATTAAAAGGGAGAGGTCAGAGGTGACGGGCATGGCCTCGCCGGGGGCGGTTTAAAAGGCTGAGACGTGATCATTAGAGCCTGGCTGCTCTTCCATTTTGACCCCCCCCACACACACACACACACACACACACACTGGCCTCATTGATGCACCCAGCTGCAGGTAGCCCCTGTCCCCGTCATCGGCGCGTACCTGCCTCCACTGAAGGGCCCTTTTGTCTGCGCGCCCACCGCCCCCCCTCCCATGAGCGCGCTCGTTCATCAATGCGTCGGGCCGGAGGACTCCGGTTCCTCTCGCGTCAGCCCTTCTTTGTTCAAAGTGTCTCTTGTGCTCGCCGCTTCGTAACTGAAGACCCCCGATGTTTGATGGTGGGTATCGGGGGGGTAGAGACGAAGGACATCCCTGTCCTCCTGCACAGAGACCCGATCTCTCGTTCCTCCTCCGTGGTCTTAATACTCCATAAGTGATTGTGAGGCGGGCTGAATGATGCATTTATAAAGGTTTGAAGTCTGCGTATTGAAGTTAGACTGTTATTCCACCGAGCTGTGAGACGTACCACCACACCCCCCAGGACCCAGTTCATCCCCGTGGCGAGGGGAGACCTCATTCATCAAAGCCGCGCTACCCAGAATCCCCCGTGGCGTGGCGAGGGTCCGTCGGGAGGAAACGGACTGATAACGCTTCCTGTCTGTCTGAATGCCCTAATTGAGTCTGAGCCCCCCCGTCCCCCCCGCATTCTGTAACGTCTCGGCTCGTCCTCTTTCGCGGAATTTCGGCAAACGTCTGGCCGGTGGTCCCGGCGGCGTCTGCAAGCTAAAATGTAAGCGTGTTCCGAAGTGCCGAACGCGCCAGGCTGCGCGATGAGGATCTAATTAAGGCTGCGCGTTGTACATCAGGGAAAAATGAGCGGGTTTCTGCGGTGGGGTAATAATGTGACGAGTGGTGCACACGGCCTTTTTACAATCTCGTGACATTCCTTTAATATAATTCGAAGCAGGCGTGGAATAGGGATCATAACATTGGGCTCTTTGTTGCGTTTATTTGACCTGTAGCATTAACAAGGCTGTTATTTGTCTTCTCCCCCCCCGTTTGTTCTGCTTCTTTGTTTTGCTTCTTTTTGTTTTGTTTTTTTTTCTACGCGCCCGTTAACACGATTTAAGAGTACTGGTGGATTTAAACAAAAGTGTATTTGACCTTTTAACCGGACCTTCGTTAAAGCTCTCTCATCTTTCTTCCCGCAGTCCTGCTCCAATTCGGAGTGCTGGGTCCTCCGGTGCAACGTGGGCCTCCTGGCACGGGGGACCACTGCAGTCCTCAAAGTGCGCTCGGGCGTCTGGGCCGAGACCTTTGTTGAGGTTTGTTTGCGAAAGATCTTCCACTGTCATGTCATTGTTGCACAAACGTGTTCTCAAGAGGCAGAGGAAAGGGCTGCGCGCTTCAGATTAGCCCCTTCCCACCCGTCTACTTTCTCATGTTTGGCAGGAAGCGCACGAGACACGTTTCTACCAAAAGAAAATGTTGCCTTTAAAGCCTCGACGGTGATAAACGGCCGTCGGCCCGACACTCGCTGGCCTGAGCGCAGCGTCGGCAATATATTCCGATCGTGTATGCAGAGAGGAATCTGATTCCCACAGAGCGAACAGACCACATTTTCTAGTTTTACATGTTTACCTAAATCTTAAATCACATCTGCACAGCACGCTGCTGCAGCAATGCGCTCAAGTCCGCGCGTTAGGTGTACTTTGTCTCCACCTCGTGGCGCGTCTGGGAATTACACGTCTGTTTGTTTGTTTGTTTACAACGTGGTTTGTTCCATCAGAGGGCGTACAAGCCGTACGTGTTGGAGTGTCTGGCCACATACAGAGTGGAGAAGATGCCTTATCTCATCCAACCCAAGCATTACCCCAGCGGCCACGAGAAGGTACGCGCGCTCCAGTTTTTCTTTCGCTGCTCCCTTTGTGTTGTGATGTGACCCCCCCCGCCCCCCCTTGTCCTCAGGTGGTGACGCCGTTGGTGTGGAACAAGCCGGACCTTGAGAACTCCGTCCCGCTCTGGATCATCATCCTGGCCATCCTGGCTGGTTTACTGCTGCTGGCTCTCCTCATCTATGTCCTGTACAAGGTGAGCGGAACCCAAACGCATCACCTTTACAAAACACACCCCCGCGCTCCTTCCCACAGCGTTGTTAGAATCCACGATCACCTTTTTTTTTTTTTTCCTCATTTGCAGTTTGGGTTCTTCAAGCGATCCGTCCCCTACGACATGGCCATGGAGAAAGCCCAAATCAAGCCCGTCTCCGAAGCCTAGAAGACGCCCGGACGGCCGCGGTGACGATACCTGGCGAGACGACTGCAGCAAAGGATGGTGGCGTGAGCCCGGGGAGCGGGTCAGGACGCAGTCGTGGGCCGAAGGAGAGACCACTGGAACTCCACTGTGCTGCACTAAGATGAAGAAGAAAAAAACCACCCAAAGATCTCTGAACTGAATGAATGTCTTCTTAACTCGTTTTCTTTTCAAGTTCGTCCTTTTTTCTTTTTTTTTTTTTTCGCGTCCCGTAGCCGCGGCGGGACGCCCGTCGGGTCCGTCTGCGGCGGCGGATTCGGTTACTGCCCCTTCGTTTTGGTGCTAATGAATAGTCCCACCGCCTGCTCACGCGGAAGGTGTGGCAGCCGGGAATGCTGTGAATCGCGCAGCCTGCTGAGGCCGGGCGGCGTCTCTTTATCGACGGGCGGTCGGTTGAGCGGGTCTCGGGCGGAAAAACGTTCTCCGGCGGAAGACGGCGAAACCCCGTCCCGCCTAGTGACCCCGCCGACGCCTGTCTGACGTGCCCCTTTGTTCTCGCCGTGTGTCCTGGGATGGATGGATGGATGGATGGATGGATGGATGGATGGATGGATGGATGGATGCTCTCTCTCTCTCTCTCTGCCTCAGGTCGGCGGACAGGGCTCGGTTGGCTTAGTTTTTGCACTCAAAGGAAATCTACTGATATAAGCGGCACCAGGACTGACTGACTGGCCTTCCTTTGGGGCTTTTGCTTCGATTCCTACTGATCGCTTTGTTCGAATCCTCGTCGTCCCGGTTCGGTCGCCCCCCCCCCGCCCGCGGGAGCAGCCGGCCGGGGCCACAGATATCTGGGAGGCCGCACGTTGTGGTTATTCCGTCCCTCGGTCCCGCCCCCGTCCCCGTCCTCGTGCATGGATTTGTGTGTGCTTTGAGTTCAGGAGCTGTGGCGCATTAAAAACCAAAGATGGGACAATCGGCGTCGTTGTAGCCATAGCAACGTCGTTGTAGCCATAGCAACAAGAAACAGAGCAGGTAGGGTCAGCGACCCTACCACCAAAAAGGCCACAGGGACTGAACATTAAAAGTATTATCTTGGTTTCATTTGTCGTGTATATAGACTTCATGTGCCTTTAATGTAAATAAAATGTGTGTGTGTGTGTGTGTGAGGGATGTGTGCTTGCGTGCACGCATGTCCGTTTGAGCGGTGTATTTATGAATGTTTGTTACGCGTGAATCTGTCGTCAACTTCTCGGAGGCCCGGCCCCCCTTTGTCCCCCGTTACCTCTCTCGCTTGAGACCGTCAAGGTTAAACCGTCCTGTCTCGTTCTGGGTCGCCATGGCGACGGGACCGATGAGCTGAGACCAACTGGGTGTTCTTATACCTCCGCCAAAGGGATGGAAACTGGGTCCTGGAAGCTGACTGTTGATTGGAAGTGCAATATTTATATTCACTCTTTCTTTAAGTGCTTTTCAAATTTCCTTTTTTTTGTTGTCGTGATGAGTTTGGTGGACCGAATCCTTCGCCAGGTCCAAGTTTTTCCACCACCGGTTGCTTTTCTCACCAAGTTTTTTATGTTGTTTCATCGCTGGACCACTTTTCTTTGATGTTTTGACACATATTGACACCGAATGACTGAACACGATGGAACACGTGCGAGTTGAACGCGTTGACTCTGATCACGTGTGACCTCTGCGCCCGTCCAATCGCCACGTTTTACACTTTTTTTATGACACTTTTCTGACCTGTCTCTTGTCCCATCCTGATTTACTTTTGGTCCCAGAGAGAGAATCCCTGTTTGGTATCCGATTTAAATGTTTAACGTTTCATAATTCACAATGTTGGGATCGTTTCGTGACTTCCTCAGTGGTCGCCACAGGAAAAGACACTGACTTTTATTTTATTCTAATTATTTTTTAAAGATCCTAACCCACTTTCATTCTCCGGAAAAGTTGTAAATATTTATGAAACCAAAAGTATTTTTGCATTCAAATAACTGATTTGTGAGGTTTTTTTTCTTCACCCCATATTGGGGGGAACGTTTTTGTCAGTGGGGAAGGTCGGGGGCCAAATTGGAGGTCAACTTTTACCTGTTATTGTTCGTACTTTGAATAAAATATTTGGCTTTTTACGAATTCCCACGAGCTTGTGTTAATTATTGACAAAAAAAAAGTATATTAGAAGTAATATTTTATGACATTGTTGCACCAGTTTCTGGCCCCGAGGCCCAAAAATAGATGATATATTTATTTAAATGTGAAACAAAAGTGCAGAAAGACTGACCTAGGGTGACTAGCAGTGGCAAACGTATGTGCTGCTGGAGGGATTCTCCACAGAGTACAAAAATGGGATTCTTTGCCTGTATGTCCATGCTGAGGCCCGACAGGCTTTCTCTGTGGTCACGAATAAGAGTTCTCCAGAAGTTCTCTTCCTCCTCCCCGAGCAGCAGGCGTGCAGCCTCACCCGTTCTCTTGCAGCAGCGGCGCCGCCGCAGCGCTAACATTCCAACGTCCGCGAGAGCTGCGTGAGCTTGCGCTGGTTGTCGATCACCTTCAGGTTCTGGATGTAATGCCTGATGTTGCTGGGGCTCCGTAACAGGCCGTGCTCCGAGCCTGGGGGGAAAGAACACAATGAGCCGTCCTCCTCTGGGACGGTAGCGGAGGAGGAACCGTTGAGCGGCTCACATGTAGACATGCGCGTGGCGGGTCCCTCCAGAAACATGCGATCTGCCAGGCTCCTCTGGGGGGACGACGGCGCTGCGGACAAAAGGAGAGCCTGTCAGCGTCCGTGAGGATCGGAATCGGAGCGCGTTGGTGCTGCTGGCTCGCTCACTGTAAGGCTGACTCCTGCACCCGCGCACAACTTTCACCGTCTTGGCGATCATTCGCTGCAAAAGTGGAAGGAGAGTCAGTCGGAGGTTGATCCCTGCTAATAATCGATATTTGGGGCTTTTACCATTTTCTCAAAGTTGACCAACTTCTCCATGTAGTTTGGGTTTCCCTCATTGATGAAGGTCATGTCTGGAGAGACAGCAGGGGAGGATGGAAGTGAGGGTGAGCCTGAAGCCCCCCTGGAGACCTGCTTCTCTTACCTTTGAGCAGCAGAGGCATGAAGGGGATGTAGGGGGGCCCCAGTTTGGCCACGCTCAGCCTGTAGGCCCTGTGGTTGCGCGATGGGTCCTAGAAGAAACAACAGGGCAGCGTTACAGCACGGGAAGGTGGCGGACGTGGGAATTCGGCGTACGGATCCCACATTGTTTACCATCAGCCTCTCATAGGCACAATATATCCTTTTGGTCTTGCTGGGAATCCTCTGAAACAGACCAAACACGGTGATCATTTGCACTGGTCAACAATGATGAGTCGAGGCTGCGGGTCTCCTCACCTCCCAGGTTTTGTAAAGTCTGCGCACGGCACTGTTGCTCAAGCCGAACATCACGGCAAAGAAGGAGTTAAGATTCTTCTGCTCCTTTAAGCTGCGACAGACACAGGTCTTATTGTTGTTGTTGCTGTTGTTGTTATTGTCGTTGTTGTTGTTCTTAGCTCTTACACTGCAGCGATCTTGATGAACTTCTTCAGCAGCACGGCGCGTTTCACCAGGTCCTCGCACAGGCACAGCTCGGTCACCACCCAGTGCTGCACCTCGTTGAAGCGACGCACGAAGCGCTCCAGGTTGGCCGTGATGGCGCCTGGGAATTTATGACGGCCAAACACGTAGTAGATGAGCTCCACCTGGAGGCAACAAGATACCAACGCCACGTCAGCACGTGAGCAGGGCGGGTCCGGCTGATCTGGTTGATGTCCACAAAGTCGTGAGGCGAGGGAATATCTGATTGAGCTCTTTGTTTTGCGCGCCGTGTGTGATCGAGCACCTCGTGCATGGCCGTGAAGAGCTCCCAGTCGTAGTTGGTGAGTTCGGTGGCCATGTCTTTAGAGCTCATCTGCTCCAGGAGGTCAGCTGTTCCCTGTTCTGGACCCTGCTGCTCCTTCAAGGGGAACTTGAAGGAGAACGCGTTGTTGGTGAGCGTTCGGAATTAAACCTTCCTTCATCGTTTTAGGAAATAAAAAACGCCTCCCTCGCCTCACCAGTTTCTCCACTTGGCTGCTTGTGCAGATGAAGAGCCTCTCGTTGACCCCCAGCGCCGTGAAGACTGCAGCTGCGTCCAGCTTCAGCTGAGCTCGTTCTGTGAGAAACAAAGGCATTAAAAAAAAAAAAGACTTTTCCATCGAGCCGGAAGCTCCACAAATTGCCCATTCTTGCGAACCGAAAGGCCCTGACCTCCTGTAGAGTTCATCTTGACCAGGACGTGGTCTCCTCCGGGTTTCGCCACTACTGAAATCACATCCTGGACGGACGTGTTGACGGGGAGCATGAGCGAGAGGGGCTTGTTGTCTGGTCTGCAGATCTCGTACAGGACTGCAGGCGCAGGACACAAGGTGGCGTAAAGGCGGTCGTCGTTCGCAAACGCGCGTTGAGGGCGCGTTAGTCACCTTTATCGTGTGCCCTGATTGGCTGCAACCTCCCCACTGGCTCCTCGCAGTGTAAAAACCAATCGAATTTCTGGTTCTGTTGACAGCAGCGGCATTCTGAGTTTTCAAAACGTGTCTGCGATGTTAATATTCACCAGACAGGAAAAAGCAGCTTACCCTGGTGAGAGACTGATATCCGTTCTCCAGTCTGCAAACACATTTGTGCATTAAAAACCAACCAGACGGAGACATTTATGGCATGTGTCCAGTTCTATGCTATCACCATCAGTCATCGTCTTACATTCTTGTTCTCCTCCTTTCCCGAAATTGTTCTTTTACGATGCTGGAGAGACGGAAATCAGCTGCCACCTCTTTCTTCAACCTCTGTTTCAGCAGCAGAAAAGTAAAACAAAATCACCAATTCAATCCTTAAATAAAAACCTATTTCGTTTTTTTTTTTTTTTTTTTTTTTTTGTCTTTAGTGGAGGCTGCAGTCTCACCTCCAGAAAGTCCAAAGACACGGGGTCCTCTTTCAGGAGGAGGCCGTACAGCGCCACCCAGCGGCAGATCAGCTTCACTACTCTTTGCTTCGCTGCGAGAATGTAGGAAGCTTTCTCCTGATCTGACCCCTTGACTCAGCTCCGCCTGGTATGTGCAGCTCCAGTTAAAGGAGATAACAGAATGGGATTCGGCACTTGGTAAATTTGAAAACGTTATCAAACTAAGTGCAGTTCTATTTGCCACAGGATATTGGTGATGCAGTGCCGAGCACAGCTGACTGGAGGACATGAAGACTTTGTGGGTGAGTAGAAAGTCGCTCACGCAGGGATCTGCAGGGGGGGGGGACATCGGGACACGGTCAACGAAGCAGCAGAGGGACATAAACCGCGAGTAACCACAGAGGTGCCCACCTATTGCATCGTTCCCATTCGAGTCCAATTTGATGGTTTCCAGGAGGTGTTCCAGGATTTTCTCAGGCGTTCCTGACATGACTGTGTACCTGCAGAGGGTGACAGAGTTCTGCATTCTTCTTCTTCAGCTAGTGTCTGACGTGCTCTTGTTTATGGTCCTGTGTGTGTACGTGTGTGTGTGTTTCAGTGCTTTAGCTGTGAAGCCGCTATTGTCCCAGAGGTGTGCGTCCCTCACTTGCTGTTGTTTCCAGCTCCTGTCTGCTCAGCCCTGTCAGAGCTCTTCTCCAACACCAGCACAGTTTTCTCATGTTCCTCAAGCCGCACCGTATTAGCTTCAACATCCTGAAACAGGAAAAAAAAGCAGTGTGTCACAACCTGATTAATTACCCCCCCCCCCATGCAGGGAGAAGGTAGAACTGAGGTGTGGCGCGTTGGTTACGCGCTCCGCAGACACACCTTCAGGATGCGTATAAAGTCCTGTTTGTCAACGCGGAGGAAATGACAGTTGTCTTCCCTCAAGATGATGGTGGCGGCCCGAGGCGCGTCATTGAGCAGGGCCAGCTGTCCGAAGTCCTCGCCCTCGCGCAGCGTGGTCACCAGGCCCTGAGAGCGCACACCTCATGACATGAGTCCGGCTCCATGACAACGGGGAAGCGTACACGTGCCGTTTTTGTCCAAATTACCTTTCCGTGTGTGATCACATTTACAGAGCCTTTCCAGATGATATACCAGGAGGTGCCTTTGTCCCCCTGACTGAACACTGCATCACAAAGACATCAACACCAACGAGCATCATTCACACACCTATGAGTGAATAAGAGATGCTACATATGCATGTATGTAGACACATACACATCATTGAAAGGAAGAGCTCGGTACAATGACCCGTTTGTCCAAAAGGATGAATCAATCATGACAAGAGGACATTTCAGCGTCCAGGATGTTACAGGCGATCTACGCGTTCCGTGTAGGAAACGATCTTAGGAGCACATTTGTGCAAATGCAGTGAGTGTTGTAACAACACTGCGGATGTGTGTGTGTGTGTGTGTGTGTGTGTGTGTGTGTGTGTGTGTGTGTGTGTGTGTGTGAGCACAGAGGCTCTGAAAAGTGCAGGGCTCCAACGTCAGCAGAGCTGTCACACTCACAGACTGTTCCGGCCTTGGCATGCGATTCAAAGACCAGCACGGCTGCCAGCTCCTTACGCACCTAGAGACACAACCGCACGATGAACCGGAGCAATATCGATCCTCTTTTAAGGCTGATTGTTAGCCACATTGATATATTTAAGGAAGTCTGGAAGCATGCATCTGTTTTAGATGTTAGTGGCAGCCTCTATTCTGGCCTCGCTTTTGAAACAGCGATGCTTTAACGTGTCGCTGGGTCGTCTCAGCTCAAGGCTTCTTTCACACAGACTGAAAGAGGCTTCAAACGCGCTGCAGCTTTCATTGAAAGCACGGCGACTGACCGAGGTGGAGAGATGAGCGGCAGCCTTGACGTGGAGCAGCTCCTCGTAGATGACCTCCAGATCCTCGGCGCTCCTCTGACTGGGGCTGGACACACAGAAGCTTGCGTGATCAGACACAGGCGTGGTCCTGATGACCCTGGCCCGGCTCGTTTACACATCCAGCCACACTGACCATTTGCGCAGGATCATGGTGAGCAGAGCGTCAGGACCCAGCTGAGACAGCAGCGACAGCCCCTCCTGCAGCTCGTCCTCCCCATCTCTCTCATTACTGATGTGGTTAAGGCCGCACTCTGAGTCCCTCAAACGGTAGAACTGGGCGTCCTTGTCGTGGAAGTTCAACTCCTGTTTCACTTGATTCACGGGGAACACACAGGGAGCACGAGCACATAAGCAACTGGCATTTTTTATAAAAAAATAAGTGCAACTGGATTCCAAATAATACTCTTCATTTGATTATGAAGCACGATATCCTGATTGGAGTGTTCTCTTCTAGGGAGAGAACGTCCCTACCAGAGGGCACTTGACATATTAATTGTGACAAAAAAAATCCCGGGGCTGACCGAGCACCAGATTCCAGACGAGTGGAGCACTTCTGGAGTGCAGTTTCAGACTCCAAGGTCGGAATATTTTAGCTTCCGCTGGATCATGGCTGATGACTTTCTCCTAACTTCTTCTTCGTGAATGTCAGTTCTTACCGTGAACCAGGATTCCTTCGTCCACCAAGACCTGCCACATTCCAACCACCTGACTTCTCGACTGCAGACAGTCGCTCTGCTTCATCAGCCAGTCGACCAGCTCTTTGCCGGAGCAGCACTGCCTGGTGGAGAAATTCACTCAGCCCGTTTGCTCGTTTGTTTGTGGTCGTCAGTTCGAACGCTGAAGAGAGGCCCTGCGCTGGTACCTGTAGGTCTTCAGGTGATACTTCCTATCCCGGATCAGACCAGGGTTCTTCTCAATCATGACGCTGTAAATTGATCTGGCGGCCTTTACGACACGATCTGAAAGAAACTAAATAAAAAGAGAAAGAAAATAATTCAAATTAATCAGACATGCAGGTAAAGTGTATATATAGCAACATAGCATACAGGCTTTGGGCATTAAAAGCGGGGGAGGTGTAACAGGTGCTCTGCTTAACTCGAGGAGTCGAGTGTGTCGAAGAGAAGCGAGTTTCCACTCGGTGACACGTCAGCGGCACAAAGGAAGATTCCTGTGGGCGCCGAAGTGCAATGTGGTGGTTTGTGAGTGGGTGGGTGGGTTGGGGGGGTGGGCGGTTGTTGCAGGGAGGTGAGACTTAAAAATGTCTCTCCCACACCTTGCTAAGTTTTCAGCACCTACAACTCAAACTTTCGCTTTCCGAACACCCGCGGTGGGCTTTCCTTCCCTCCCTCACCCCCAGACATGCGGCCTGGTCTAAAACTCCAAATAGACCAAAAAAGAAAAACCCTCATGCAGGAAAAAAGCCTTATGCAACCCTTGCAGCGCGCGGCGTGGATGCCCAGGCTACTACACTACAGGCCTGCGTTAACAATTACTGTCAAAATTGCTGACCGTTTTTATTCTGCTCCCCTCTCACATCTTGTGATCCCACGAGTGACTCAGATGCTTGAATGTTCTTTGGATTTTCCTGAAAACGCAGCTATTTGCCCGAGGTGGGAACCTTTTAAGGCTCACAAAGCAACAAAGACCATCTCCTCTTCGAGGACCTGGAACCGCCCCTCCTCGAGCGGCCGGGGTCAAGCCCACAGACGACCTCTGACAGCAGCGCGCGGCCATAACCGATAGCGTGCAGCATCGCAGGGCAGGGCATGCGTCAATAACTCACCCCCATACCGGGCTGTTCCCAAGACATCAACAGTATAAATGTGCCCTCAAGACGTCTGCTGGGCCGAGCTGGATTTACGTTGGCATGAGGTCGCCGCCATTCTCAGGGGCCCATTTCCCCCCCTGGGACTCCCACAGCCCCGTTCCCAGGCCTGACAACACCGAAATGTATTTTCCATTACCTAACTCAGTATGAAAACAGCATCATGATTCCGAGCCCGTGTCTGAACCTGCCATTCAGAGAGAAACTGAAACACTTTTACTTTCTGCATGTCGGTTACCTCATTACATTCTCAGGGATCTATAATCCACATCTGATCCTTTCCAAGTGTAATTCGCCCACACCCGCTGACCTCCACTGATATCTGGAGAGTTTATTCAGGCAGTAAAAACCCTTTTTATTGCTTGAGTCAATGGCGCTGTGAGGTTATTTTAAGATCAAGAGATTCAACAAGTCAATCAGTCCGATAAGAACGCCCATTTTTGCTACTGTAGATGCCGAACATCTGCTGCACAGTTTGCTCAGACACACAAGAACAAACAAGCCTTTTGCCCGGAAAACAGCTGTAAATGCGGAGATACCCTCACAATATGTGTTTTTCTATGAGTATTTTTAACCTAAAATGCGACCAAGACAGTGAGTCAAGCGCTTGCGAGGCTGGTGTGTGGTTTGCATTCGTCTAGTGGGGTAGAGCGCGCTCTCATCCGCTCTGCGTCTCCGCTGCAGATGAGATGTTTCAGTCTTTGCTGCTCTCCTGGTGACCTTGGACGGTCTGAGCTGATTGAGATGCAGAGCTCAGAGGCCTCAGAAGTGTGTTTAAAAGTTGGAGCCCAGGCGAACGCTGGATATTAAAAACAATCTGTCTTGCCTTTGGACATTATTTCCCGTTAGAAGCCTGACAGAACAAGACCTGCCTCCACGATTCCTCAATGTAAATGCAATTATTTTGATAAGTTAGTCAGCTTGTTTTCGCACTAACCCCTTATGTTGAAGACAAGGCGAAACCAGCCCCTTCCTGTCCTGGCGGGAGACTGCTCATTTTCCCTGCGCTGCTATCAGGCTTTAAAAAGCTCCTCTTCTCACCAGGCCGTCAAAGAAATTGAAACGAAGCAGTCCGAGGGGCCTGGGCAGGGCGAGGCAGGGTGGGAGGGTCAATTAATTGTGGGCCTGTGAGCCTCTAGACTCCCTGTGACTGCCTACCTCGCTAAGGAATGTGTTTTTAAGAGTCGCTTGAGTAGTAATGCAGGACGTTACGACCACGGAAGAACAAGTTCAGCAGTCTGCGGGGATGCAGACGCTGCAACTCTGGGCGACCGTAGAGGTCTGAACTTCACCAGGCCGGCGAGCGGCCTCTCGCTAAACGAGGGTCACGTGACGGCGGCGTCAAATTATTAACAGGGGGGCCGGGCGAGCACGCGGGGGTGACAGCGAACTCCTCCAGACCGACGCCTGCAGCAGACGACCACTGGCACGGTCCTCCTTTCCAGCAGGAGAGCCTTGGGGTGCTTTAACACGGAACACCCACCTGCTTCATCGTGTCTTTGGAATCCACGGACTCTGGCAGCGGAGTCTGGAAGAGAGAGACACAGAGACGTCACAAGCAGCCATTTGTGCGTGTCTGGAACATGCAAAAGCAGGTAGCTGGCTTCGGAGCGGCATTCCATGGGAACTAGCTAGACTAGTCGCTGATCATAATCTCCGTGTGTCTGCGATGAATAACCAAGCAGCTTCTGAGGAGAAAACTAATTTTCCTTTCGCTGGGATGAAGGTCAACACAATCACAATAGCTCAGCCGCGTTACCATTGTCTCCAGCGTGGTGTGGGTGGGCGATAAGTGGGCGCGATGAAGTGGGAGGGAGAGCGAGCAGACATTAGCGGAGGACAGTTCAGAACTGGTCACCAGTTCCTCTCATCTTTTTATACGGAATTTGCTTCGAGAGCCCAGCATTGATGGATAGCCCAAGTGACGCATGCTGCTGGTGCAATAGAGTCAAATCAGCACTTAAACTTGCTGGCACGTACAAATCAACATCCCCACGTCCCTGCGTTGGTCAAAGTTCCCCTTTCTGTCTTCGTTTTGATGTTTTTATGACTCCCTATCAACCAACTGTTCCCAAGACAGCTGTGTCGTGTGGATTTGAGTCAGATGGGCACTAAAATATTTTAAATGGCATGTCTCTGCTCACTTCCTGCCTGCAGCTATCTCTTTACATCGCTGATATAAATCTGAAGCGCCTCCTGCCAACCTGTCTGCTTTGTCTGGCGCGCAGCAACTCCTTCCTTCATCCAGAAATCCCTTCGACGTGGTGAGGGTGCTGGCAGTGGGAGTGAAAGTCAAACAGTTTTGAAGCAAACAGAAATGTTTGCATGTGCTCAGAAAATGGATTAGCTGCCAGTTCTCTGATATCACCCCTCAGTGAACACACACAGAACTCCATTAGGCAGAAACTTTGACTCAGCATCTCTATCTGCTCTGATGAATATTGAAGCTAAGACAGTTAGATAATCATCCTTTTAGTGGTGCAGATCACGCTTTTCCAACGCCCCCCACCCCTCAAGAAAAAGAAAGTAAAAGCATCAAACAGGGTTTAATACCAAACACATTCGAAAGGGGGTCTTGGAAGTAAAATTGCGTACATCCAAACAAATCAAATGCAAATGAATTGATGATAAAAACTGTCAGATCAATCCGAAATGGAGCAAAGAATAAGTAATCCTGGTGCAGCTGAGATTCTGCAGAATACAAATTCCAGAAGCAGCTCTGCATCCAGGTCTCCTCTCCTCCTCTCCTCTTATTTCCTCCTCTCTTCCTCTCTTCTCTTTCTCTCTCCTCTCATCTCCCCTCCTCTCCTCTCCTCCTCTCTCCTCCTCTCCTCTCCTCACTTCTTCTGACATTTTATGCATTTATTACGTTTTTTATGATAAGGACTGTTGCTGACATGAACTTTACTCTTTGTGTAAATCTTGGCGAGGACACATCTGTGTGTACTTTAAAGACCGTCTCTGTTCTGCTGCTGCTTTAACTGAAGGTTATACGTTAATTTTAGATTGATTTAAGCCTTTTTGTGTAAACTCTGACATATGTTTGGCGTGTCGTGTGTGAGATGTACAGCCGAGTCTGACCTCCCGACGCTTGCCATTATATTTAAAACAGCCTTGGAGCTGCTGTGGCCTGGACACCCAAACCTGACATTTACATTCTTCTACAAACTCTTCTGTAAACTCCGCAGGGGTGTAGTGGTGGATGTGGACAATAAACAATGCACTATTTATAACCCCGTTAGTTTGATGTGGCACTTTCATGTGACCTCCCCACACCCAGTCGACTAAAACAATGCAGAACAAAACCTGCAGACCCGCGGTGACATTCGCCAGCCCCTGCAACGCCACAATTTTCACCGAGCATCAGCACAAAACGTTTCCTCTCATGCCTGAGCCCAGACGGCATTTTAAGAAAATCTTTGGGCAAACACAAGACCTGCTTATGCCTTACTGAAGCTTCTGCCCACAGTGTCCTTTCATAGGAAATATCCTTGTGTTCTTATAATAATAATCTCACAGCTTTAGTACATTTTTAAGGTTTAGTGGATATTTTTGTCTCTATTTCTGCTGGTGTGTTGTTACAGATGTGTTTAGCCATTATCCCTTATGTGCAACAATTCACATTTTAGCTTGTCTTAAATTAGTAAATCTATTCGATGTAATTTTATGCTGCTTCATATTTCAATTTTTGATTTGAAATTACCAATGTCAGAACAACATATTACAGATATTATTACACATATGTCATATTGTTAAACATTTAGCCTAAACTACAATTACTATAGGCAGTATTAGTTTGATACTGGGTGTATTTAGTGGTTGTTTTCTGGAAAAGGGTCGCGTTCGTTCCTCTTGTAACGGAGCATTTTAGCAGATGAAAACAACAGCAGCATACCCAGCTGATGCCTCTGATGGTCGGGGTCTCCCCTGACAGGCGGTCCGGGAAGACTTGGTAATGGTGACTCCGAAACAAATGCATCTCGATCCAGCTCAAACCACCTTGAGCAGCCGGGCAAGCGTCCGCGCACGGGCCCGGGGTGTCCCACGCATGATCTACGGCTCGGGGGATCGCGCCCTTTGCCGCCGCGGCGGCACAGTCGGCTCGGGGCTCCGCATGCCGGGTCTCCAGGCTCGGGCAGGGTCGTGAGCGGCGCAGCCACGGGTCCAAACGCGCACCTCGCCGGACGCGCCCGCGAGGACGGAGTGCGTAACGCGCCGACGGGGATCCCTGGCGGCGCTGGCGCACGGGTGCGTGCGCGGGTGCGTGCGCGCATCAGCCTCGGCAGGGATGGACGCGGAACCGTCGGGCAGGCGGGCAGGGGTCCTCCCCGGAACTTTGACTTCGTAATCAAGCACGCCTGATTTATTGTGTTCGACGTGGAGGCACGCAGGCAGGTGCGCAGTAATGCCGTTACGCAACACCCGAATTTATATCAGCGTTACAAATTTGTAATTATGTTACACTCCATCATCCCTTTAAGCGTTCGTCACCTGAACCGTAAGTTTGCATTCGTGCTGGGTTTTGTTTCGTGTTTCTACACATTCGATCCCCCGCGCGGCACGAAGCTCAGAGACGTCGAACAAGCGAAAAGTAACTGAATTTCGCACCAGTTACGCCTCAGATCAGGTTTAGTTAAGGTTAATCCCCCGAAGAGACATAATCTGTTCTGGACGGTGCTTTTCGCAGGAGTAGCAGAGGCCGGACACACACACTTATCAGGTTGTCCAGCTGTGTGTCTCAACCTGGACGCTCAGATAAACCGCTCCAAGAGAGTTGAGGTGGGACAAGAGTGTCTCTGTGCCTCAGTGTGAAGTGGATATGTGCAGCAGTAAATGGCTGATTTTATTTAGCTGCGTGTGGTTAAATTATGCGTTAAATACTAAGAGGCGGATGACTTACTTCCTCCATCACTGGTGTGTATCGCCTTGGTGGATAACAGATGGATTTGACAAAGTTCTCCATAGCAGGGTTGATCACTGGAGAGAAAGCACAACAGCTGCTTTATTTAAGAGTCGAGTAAGGAAAGATTAAATGTTATGTATCTTTGTCCACGGTCGAATCAATGAAGACCAAGCAACAAACATAGACTGTTAGCAGGGGACAAGGGGACCTTCTGTTTGGCGGTGCACTTTACTGGATCATGCTAAACTGTGTCCTGCAGGCCGGCCAGTTATGTAAGACTTGTTTAAATCCCAGCTATTGTTCCAGTGCAGGGCAGCCCTTCCTGTACTGATCTCAAAGCTTGATTCACCACGGCTCTCCTCAAGACACACGGGCATCAACAATTCGCCCTGCTCCCCCCCCCCATTACGCCAGAGGAACACGGATGTGCCGGGTCCGACTGGGTCCACAGCACCTCTGGAGCCGCTCAGGCGAGCACAGCTGCTTCCCCGGAGAAGCACGAGGACAAGCTCCCCATCGCGGCTCTCACATCTGAAATGTCCAACAGAGAGCTCGCAGCGTCGGGGATAGACAGACTGAGGGTAAAAAACAGCTTCTCACCCAGTTCAGACCTCCATGGGATCATGACGACGGCAGCTAACCAAGAGAGCGGCTCAGAGAGCAAAGAGCAGTGGAGGTGTTTGGTGCTCTGGCCGTCTGAGTCCTCTGAATGCCTCGCAGGGTTACAAATTGAGAATGTTTACAGTGAACAATCCAGTTTTTCTTTCTTATGACCTCCTGAAAGAATGTAAATATGATAGTGTCGCTGATAAGAAAGAGAGCTTTGTGCTCTCAACAGGATCTGACAGCAAAGGTCCCAGCATCACTGACGTTATCTCCAGCCTTCCACCGGCGTTAACCGAATCTCCCAAACCATGTCGGACAACACGGTTTTAGGTTCAGCTGCGAGCATCTGACAGTGGAGATCGGCTCCAGAAAAGCATCATCTCCACCAGCATCGCCTTCACGTCCAGCACTTCCAAACTAAACGGTGCCCTCTACTGAGAGCACAGATGACGCACAATCCGGAACAAATGCTCAGAGAATCAACGCAAGCTCCGGGCTAATTCGGTCAATTCCACAAACAGGGGTGACGTACAGCAAAGTATTCAACTTTACCGATGATGTAATTTAAAATTAAACTAATAAATGAGTAGTTTTTAGCAGCTCTGCTCATCTGTTTATCTCTGTAAATGCATGTGTGGGTGTATATGTGTTTCTATTTGGGTCCTCTGAGGATGGGAGTGGGATTTCCTGCAAACACCCACACACGCGCACACGCACACACCCACACCCACACACACACACACTTCCTTCCTCTCCCCTGACCAATGGCAAAAGGAGAAAGTCATATCTCCTGTGGTCGGTCGACTGACCCCAAGATCAAAGACAAACACTAAATCAGACAGCATTAATAGTTGTCAACCTTCTAAAACGTCCATTTCAGGATATCCCTTGGAAGCAGCCTTTTCCTGACAGTTTCACTTGTCATCACCTCATGGTAAACATTAAAATAACCCGCCAGGTCATGATTCTTTGATCTTGTGTTGCCACAATTCTCATCAATTCTTTGCAGGAATTAGACGATAACTGCTCAATGAATCTGTGTGTAAACCAATCCTAGTCCTATAAAACCTACCAAAGAGCACAGAAAACCTACCAGCTGATGTTCCCCCTTCTCCTGAGCGTTCACATGTCAGACCACATGTCAGACTTTGCAGCGACTGAGATGTGAGCCGTGTTGCTGGACACTGCCTCCTGTATCTATCTGGCCGGTCATGGTGCCTCGGGACATGGGCTGAACAGTGTGATACAACACTGTTTATGTGTGTGTGTTCATGCGTGTGTGTGTGTGTGTGTGTGTGTGAGAGAGAGAGAGAGAGAGGGCAAGAGGGAGATTGCAAGCACAAGAATGGAATGCAACTGCAACTGGAAAGTGGCATTTATTTGTTTGTTTTTTGATGCACCATTAAGCTTCAAGAACATGTGTTGTTGAATCTTCCAATCCTCCTGCTGCACAGTTCATTGGCTGTGCATGGCTATTCCCTCTGATGAGTAATAAGTGATGTGACAAGTGTAAATAAGAGTAAATTTAGTAGTAATGTAGAGAGCATTGGGTGGTTAAAATTACTATACCCCCACTTTTCCTTTCAGAAAAACCTTTTCCCAATTGCCAATTTGAGTCAGAGGTTTCTACATTTTAAAGGGTGACTTTAGATAACCGACCAAGCAATAAAGTATCGAGGTTATTCAATGTCCATATCACTTATTTCACTCCTACACTCTTAAACTTATGAGTTTATATGCGCATGACACAGGCGTTGTTCCTCTTTACGCCACTAGAGGGCAGTGCATAAAAAATAAGTAGGTTTTGGCCTGTCCAAAGATGTTTTGTGCGACAAGATGGACCACCGGAGGGGAGAAAGTCGGCTTTAAATAAGAGGGGAAGGAAAGCAAATCTATTCATATCCTGCAGCAACTTCACGGACCGAACTTAAGCGCTGTAATTTATGTATTTGGATCAACACATTTCGCCTTCATCGAAGTGAATTCCGAGGACGACAGCCCCGCAGTGGGGCCGCTCCCTCCCGTCCTTCGAGGCGATCTTCGGGGCGCACGGCAGATAAACACTCATGTCGCCGCGTCGTCGCAGCCTCTCGGCTTAAAGTCCGGAATTCGCGTCCGCGTCGCCTCCTCGTGTCCCCGGAGGGGGGACAGCACGGCCCGGTTCGGCTCTCGGCTGCTCCTTAGGTCGCGGGCAGCCTCGGACGCGTTCGCCCCCCCCGCACTTCTCCCGCATTTCCCGTCGGGGACATTACATAATGCGCCCGTGAAGCTCGGCCGCGGCTAGCTCGGGACCGTGGAAACAGCTCGGTTCTTCGCACGGCTCGGTTCGGGTTCCAGGCATGGGGGTCAGCAGGGTCTACGTTAGCATCGGGTACGCCGCCTTCGGGACCCTGGCGGGGCTGTCGGCGTTCCTGGTGTGGAACGTCGCCTACAGGCAGCCGTGGACGGCGGCCATGGGAGGCCTGTCAGGTACGGCCGCGCACCTGCACCCGTGGCGCCTGACCTGCGACCTCACCTGTCGTGGGTCGGCCTGGGTCACCAGGGAGGGACCTTAGTCAGGTTATAGGGGTGTAACCTTTAACCTTTGGGGAGGGGGAGGAGGAGGAGGAGGAGGGGGGCAGGTGGAACCTCCATCCCACCTGGATACTCAAACATTGGGCTTCTGTTGTCTTGTGTCTCTTTCTGATGATGTCTCGTCTCTGACAGGTGTCTTGGCGCTCTGGGCGCTTGTCACACACGTCATGTACGTGCAGGACTACTGGCGTACCTGGCTCAAGGGCCTCAGGTTCTTCATCGCCGTCGGCGCGTTCTTCTCGGCTTTGGCCGTGGCTGCCTTCATCACCTTCCTCACCCTCGCCATCACGCAGAAGCAAAGTAATTCACACCCCGGTGTTCCCACTCCACACCGCAATTGTGAATATATGAAGTGATGTTTTGATTTTTCAACGTTTTTTTTGTTTCTTGTTCTGTCCCACAGCTCTGACCGACCCACGGAGCCTCTATCTCTCCTGCGTGTGGAGCTTCATGTCTCTCAAGTGGTCCTTCCTCCTGGCCTTGTACTCGTATCGATATCGTCAGGAATTCGCAGACATAAGCATCCTCAGTGATTTCTAGCTCTGGTACTTTATAGAGGATGGGTGATAGACTTTGTGGGGCTTTAGGCACACTTGGAAAAGCCAATAAAATAGCATTTGTAACAGAAATCAGACCGGCATAGTGAGATTTAAGTCATCTGACTTTCACCACGTGGAGTTGCACTTGTTTAAAAAGCTCTGTATTTGTATTGTTACTTGGTTTTGCTACCTTTAATGACCTGTGTATTAGAGCGTCTGAACCTCTGAAGACTGGAGCTGCTTTTGGTCAAATTGCTTGTAGCTTTTAATGAAAAGACGTGCAGTTTGCGTTCGGGCGGATTTTTACTGTGGCATTGTTAAAGACTAAAAGAACTGTGAAGTAACATTAAAGAAAATGGGAAAATTTAATTTTCTTCGGTTAAACGAAAGCTCCTTAAAACCAAAACTAAAAACTCCTTACCGAAGCCACTCAGCTTCCGCTTTCCTAACAGTGTTGCGATCGAATGTCTGTGAAAACTACATTTTTGCAGTTTCAAATAACCGTGTCTCAGAATTCCAGTGATCCCGACCCTGGCAGTTGGCTTTTTCCACTGTGAAGTAACTTCTCTTGATCCCTGATGATTATTTTTTTAACTGATGATAGATTTCTTTCTTTTTATCCCGAGTTCCACCAGGGGGCAGTTCCGTCCTTTGGCCCAAAATGTCCTTCTGAAAGTCATGGCATTCCTCAGAAATGAACAAATAATGCACTTTAGTCTTGATGTTGTTTTGCACCCATGCAAAAAAAAAAAGTCATGCAATGAGATGTTTTACACTCCCTCTCTCTCATGCCCACTTCCATGTTAAGATCCACTATTTATATGCATTGGTGTCGACGTCGGTATGATTTGTGCAAACCAAGTTTATCTACGCTTTGTAAGTGTCGTAGTTCACTTCACGCCTGTCTTTTACGAAGGCGCGTTTCCCGACGTACTTGTGCTTGAGTGAATGTAAAAACTGCCACATATATGTAGAAACTTAACCCAATAAAGTCACATTTATTGTTAAATACATTCATTTGCTACTGTGCTGAATGGGTTGCAATGTTCCGACACGCAGAAGATCAACGTGTCCGTTTTCGATGTGTCTGGCTGGGGCCTGTGGGTGTGTGTGTGAGCGCTTGTGGGTGTGTGTGTTTGTGTTTGAGCACATGGGAGAGGGTTGAAATTCACCCGTCCCATTTGCCCCTTTAGTTTTCATTTTTTTTCTTCTCTGTGTTGTAAATCTTCTGTCGGATAAGAAATCTGAGGCTGCTGTTGTGAGAATGAGCCACCAAAGCTTTTTCTGAATGAATCAATAGAGATCTAAATTATCGAGAGCTGTGATGAAGTCAGTTTTGTCTTGAATTATGTTCAACAATATAACATGTTTGGCCACTTTTAATTGATTTTCTAACTTTAATAAACTAAAGTTAAAGCTTTACACCTAATTTCTAGTCAATAGCCCAGGCCTCCCTATATTTTTATGTATGTGGCCCTTGGTGAAAAAAGTTTGGAAACCCCTGATTTTATTTAATGCAACTTTATTGAGTGCATTTATTATCGTAAAGACCGGGATTTCTTTAGAAATGTGACTGGCCTGTCCTCAAATATTTAAGCCGCAGCTCTTTTATGTCTTCAGTGTCTGCCGCTCTAGTTCCAAAAGGTCATGATCAATCATCCTTTCTTTGTCATGAAGTTTGTTGATCCTGACTTTGAGTTTTTCTGCATTGAGCTGATGTGTATGCAGTACGTTCTCAACCTCTTCCAGCTGCTCTCTCAGGAGCTTCCTTTGGCTGATCTTTCCTGGATTGAAGAAACTGATAAATCTTTGATAAAATGAAGGTGTTTTCTCTTCACAGCTCTCCGTTTCTTCAAGCTCTTCCAGGTCTTTCTGATGGGTATCCTGGATGTTACTATAAATGGTGAGAATGTTTTCTATCACCGTCAGCTCATTTTCCATGTTGCCAGTCTTCTTCTTCAACTCCCGTTTCTCTCTAAGAAGAAAAACAATTTCTGCTTTGATGATCTCCGATTTTGGAAGGAAGAAGTTCTGGATTTTTCTACACAGATTGAACTGCTTCCTTTTCTTCTTGTGTTTGAGCATCTTCACTGAATCCCGAAGGTCGTCCGCATGCTTTTCCAGTTCTTTTATGAGATTGATCTGGTTGCTGAAGTCCTTCATCCTCATCAACTGCTCATTGATGTTTTCGTCCATGTCCTGAACTTCATTCCTCTCTTTCAAGAACAAATCAACCTTCTCCTGACATTCCTTCCTCTCTGCCTCAATGTCAGTCTTTGGTGTTAGAAGGTCAGTAAACCTGTCCCTGATTGGGGATTGATTCTGTACGTCCTTCTCAAGTTGCTTCAGTTTCTTGCGAAGAGCTTTGTTCTCTTCATTTAGATTTTTGATTTTAGTGTCATCTAAACTATTGAGTCTCTCAAGCTGTTTCTTTTCGTTTTTAACATCAGTGATGCTCTGCTCAATCTCCTGATGTTTTGGGTTCAACCTGTTGTTTTTATCACTCGTCTCCATGTGATTGTTGAACAGTGTAACGTGTTCTTTTTTAAGATATTCAAGAGACATTTTAGTTGCTCCCTCTCAACTTATTGTTTAACAATTATATCTAACCGATATTACTCAGCTTACTGCTTATTATTTGTGGCTACCCTAGTATAAATGCAGGGCCAATATACATTTTTAAAGCTCACCGTTAAAACACATAATAAAGGCTTTTATCTTTGATCAGAATCTTTAATCCATTTAGCACCTTTCAAACCCTTGATCTTTGTTCAGGTATTTGTTTTTTAAATTACCGTTATACTTTTATTTTTTCCGATATTTTCCTGTTTTCCTTTCCATTACTCATTTTAGAAAATGACAGGAAAACATGAAACAAGGTGTGTATTTGTATTCTCATAAACTGCATAAACAAGTTAAATTGTGTTTCTGATTTTATTTAATCCACATTTGAGTGCATTTATTATAAAAAAGACTCAGATGTTTTTTAGAAATGTGACTGGCCTGTCCTCAAATATTTAAGCCGCAGCTCTTTTATGTCTTCAGTGTCTGCCGCTCTAGTTCCAAAAGGTCATGATCAATCATCCTTTCTTTGTCATGAAGTTTGTTGATCCTGACTTTGAGTTTTTCTGCATTGAGCTGATGTGTATGCAGTACGTTCTCAACCTCTTCCAGCTGCTCTCTCAGGAGCTTCCTTTGGCTGATCTTTCCTGAATTGAAGAAACTGATAAATCTTTGATAAAATGAAGGTGTTTTCTCTTCACAGCTCTCCGTTTCTTCAAGCTCTTCCAGGTCTTTCTGATGGGTATCCTGGATGTTACTATAAATGGTGAGAATGTTTTCTATCACCGTCAGCTCATTTTCCATGTTGCCAGTCTTTTTCTTCAACTCCCGTTTCTCTCTAAGAAGAAAAACAATTTCTGCTTTGATAATTTCCGATTTTGGAAGGAAGAAGTTCTGGATTTTTCTACACAGATTGAACTGCTTCCTTTTCTTCTTGTGTTTCAGCATCTTCACTGAATCCCGAAGGTCGTCCGCATGCTTTTCCAGTTCTTTTATGAGATTGATCTGGTTGCTGAAGTCCTTCATCCTCATCAGCTGCTCATTGATGTTTTCCTCCATGTCCTGAACTTCATTCCTCTCTTTCAAGAACAAATCAACCTTCTCCTGACATTCCTTCCTCTCTGCCTCAATGTCAGTCTTTGGTGTTAGAAGGTCAGTAAACCTGTCCCTGATTGGGGATTGATTCTGTACGTCCTTCTCAAGTTGCTTCAGTTTCTTGCGAAGAGCTTTGTTCTCTTCATTTAGATGTTTGATTTTAGTCTTATCTCGACTATTGAGTCTCTCAAGCTGTTTCTTTTCGTTTTCAACATCAGTGATGCTCTGCTCAATCTCCTGATGTTTTGGGTTCAACCTGTTGTTTTTATCACTCGTCTCCATGTGATTGTTGAACGTTGTAACGTGTTCTTTTTTAAGATATTCAAGAGACATTTTAGTTGCTCCCTCTCAACTTATTGTTTAACAATTATATCTAAACGATACTACTCAGCTTACTGCTTATTATTTGTGGCTACCCTAGTATAAATGCAGGGCCAATATACATTTTTAAAGCTCACCGTTAAAACACATAATAAAGGCTTTTATCTTTGATCAGAATCTTTAATCCATCTAGCACCTTTCAAACCCTTGATCTTTGTTCAGGTATTTATTGTTTAATTTACTGTTATACTTTTATTTTTTCCGATATTTTCCTGTGTTCCTTTCCATTACTCATTTTAGAAAATGACAGGAAAACATGAAACAAGGTGTGTATTTGCATTCTTATAAACTGCATAAACAAGTTAAATTGTGTTTCTGATTTTATTTAATCCAAATTTGAGTGCATTTATTATAAAAAGACTAAGATGTTTTTTTAGAAGTGTGACTGGCCTGTCCTCAAATATTTAAGCCGCAGCTCTTTTTATGTCTTCAGTGTCTGCCGCTCTAGTTCCAAAAGGTCATGATCAATCATCCTTTCTTTGTCATGAAGTTTGTTGATCCTGACTTTGAGTTTTTCTGCATTGAGCTGATGTGTATGCAGTACGTTCTCAACCTCTTCCAGCTGCTCTCTCAGGAGCTTCCTTTGGCTGATCTTTCCTGAATTGAAGAAACTGATAAATCTTTGATAAAATGAAGGTGTTTTCTCTTCACAGCTCTCCGTTTCTTCAAGCTCTTCCAGGTCTTTCTGATGGGTATCCTGGATGTTACTATAAATGGTGAGAATGTTTTCTATCACCGTCAGCTCATTTTCCATGTTGCCAGTGTTTTTCTTCAACTCCCGTTTCTCTCTAAGAAGAAAAACAATTTCTGCTTTGATAATTTCCGATTTTGGAAGGAAGAAGTTCTGGATTTTTCTACACAGATTGAACTGCTTCCCTTTTCTTCTTGTGTTTCAGCATCTTCACTGAATCCCGAAGGTCGTCCGCATGCTTTTCCAGTTCCTTTATGAGATTGATCTGGTTGCTGAAGTCCTTCATCCTCATCAGCTGCTCATTGATGTTTTCCTCCATGTCCTGAACTTCATTCCTCTCTTTCAAGAACAAATCAACCTTCTCCTGACATTCCTTCCTCTCTGCCTCAATGTCAGTCTTTGGTGTTAGAAGGTCAGTAAACCTGTCCCTGATTGGGGATTGATTCTGTACGTCCTTCTCAAGTTGCTTCAGTTTCTTGCGAAGAGCTTTGTTCTCTTCATTTAGATGTTTGATTTTAGTCTTATCTCGACTATTGAGTCTCTCAAGCTGTTTCTTTTCGTTTTCAACATCAGTGATGCTCTGCTCAATCTCCTGATGTTTTGGGTTCAACCTGTTGTTTTTATCACTCGTCTCCATGTGATTGTTGAACGTTGTAACGTGTTCTTTTTTAAGATATTCAAGAGACATTTTAGTTGCTCCCTCTCAACTTATTGTTTAACAATTATATCTAAACGATACTACTCAGCTTACTGCTTATTATTTGTGGCTACCCTAGTATAAATGCAGGGCCAATATACATTTTTAAAGCTCACCGTTAAAACACATAATAAAGGCTTTTATCTTTGATCAGAATCTTTAATCCATTTAGCACCGTTCAAACCCTTGATCTTTGTTCAGGTATTTATTTTTTAAATTACCGTTATACTTTTATTTTTTCCGATATTTTCCTGTTTTCCTTTCCATTACTCATTTTAGAAAATGACAGGAAAACATGAAACAAGGTGTGTATTTGTATTCTTATAAACTGCATAAACAAGTTAAATTGTGTTTCTGATTTTATTTAATCCACATTTGAGTGCATTTATTATAAAAAAGACTCAGATGTTTTTTAGAAATGTGACTGGCCTGTCCTCAAATATTTAAGCCGCAGCTCTTTTATGTCTTCAGTGTCTGCCGCTCTAGTTCCAAAAGGTCATGATCAATCATCCTTTCTTTGTCATGAAGTTTGTTGATCCTGACTTTGAGTTTTTCTGCATTGAGCTGATGTGTATGCAGTACGTTCTCAACCTCTTCCAGCTGCTCTCTCAGGAGCTTCCTTTGGCTGATCTTTCCTGAATTGAAGAAACTGATAAATCTTTGATAAAATGAAGGTGTTTTCTCTTCACAGCTCTCCGTTTCTTCAAGCTCTTCCAGGTCTTTCTGATGGGTATCCTGGATGTTACTATAAATGGTGAGAATGTTTTCTATCACCGTCAGCTCATTTTCCATGTTGCCAGTCTTTTTCTTCAACTCCCGTTTCTCTCTAAGAAGAAAAACAATTTCTGCTTTGATGATCTCCGATTTCGGAAGGAAGAAGTTCTGAATTTTTGTACACAGATTGAACTGCTTCCTTTTCTTCTTGTGTTTCAGCATCTTCACTGAATCCCGAAGGTCGTCCGCATGCTTTTCCAGTTCCTTTATGAGATTGATCTGGTTGCTGAAGTCCTTCATCCTCATCAGCTGCTCATTGATGTTTTCCTCCATGTCCTGAACTTCATTCCTCTCTTTCAAGAACAAATCAACCTTCTCCTGACATTCCTTCCTCTCTGCCTCAATGTCAGTCTTTGGTGTTAGAAGGTCAGTAAACCTGTCCCTGATTGGGGATTGATTCTGTACGTCCTTCTCAAGTTGCTTCAGTTTCTTGCGAAGAGCTTTGTTCTCTTCATTTAGATTTTTAATTTTAGTGTCATCTAAACTATTGAGTCTCTCAAGCTGTTTCTTTTCGTTTTCAACATCAGTGATGCTCTGCTCAATCTCCTGATGTTTTGGGTTCAACCTGTTGTTTTTATCACTCGTCTCCATGTGATTGTTGAACGTTGTAACGTGTTCTTTTTTAAGATATTCAAGAGACATTTTAGTTGCTCCCTCTCAACTTATTGTTTAACAATTATATCTAAACGATACTACTCAGCTTACTGCTTATTATTTGTGGCTACCCTAGTATAAATGCAGGGCCAATATACATTTTTAAAGCTCACCGTTAAAACACATAATAAAGGCTTTTATCTTTGATCAGAATCTTTAATCCATCTAGCACCTTTCAAACCCTTGATCTTTGTTCAGGTATTTATTGTTTAATTTACTGTTATACTTTTATTTTTTCCGATATTTTCCTGTGTTCTTTTCCATTACTCATTTTAGAAAATGACAGGAAAACATGAAACAAGGTGTGTATTTGCATTCTTATAAACTGCATAAACAAGTTAAATTGTGTTTCTGATTTTATTTAATCCAAATTTGAGTGCATTTATTATAAAAAAGACTCAGATGTTTTTTAGAAATGTGACTGGCCTGTCCTCAAATATTTAAGCCGCAGCTCTTTTATGTCTTCAGTGTCTGCCGCTCTAGTTCCAAAAGGTCATGATCAATCATCCTTTCTTTGTCATGAAGTTTGTTGATCCTGACTTTGAGTTTTTCTGCATTGAGCTGATGTGTATGCAGTACGTTCTCAACCTCTTCCAGCTGCTCTCTCAGGAGCTTCCTTTGGCTGATCTTTCCTGGATTGAAGAAACTGATAAATCTTTGATAAAATGAAGGTGTTTTCTCTTCACAGCTCTCCGTTTCTTCAAGCTCTTCCAGGTCTTTCTGATGGGTATCCTGGATGTTACTATAAATGGTGAGAATGTTTTCTATCACCGTCAGCTCATTTTCCATGTTGCCAGTGTTTTTCTTCAACTCCCGTTTCTCTCTAAGAAGAAAAACAATTTCTGCTTTGATAATTTCCGATTTTGGAAGGAAGAAGTTCTGGATTTTTCTACACAGATTGAACTGCTTCCTTTTCTTCTTGTGTTTCAGCATCTTCACTGAATCCCGAAGGTCGTCCGCATGCTTTTCCAGTTCCTTTATGAGATTGATCTGGTTGCTGAAGTCCTTCATCCTCATCAGCTGCTCATTGATGTTTTCCTCCATGTCCTGAACTTCATTCCTCTCTTTCAAGAACAAATCAACCTTCTCCTGACATTCCTTCCTCTCTGCCTCAATGTCAGTCTTTGGTGTTAGAAGGTCAGTAAACCTGTCCCTGATTGGGGATTGATTCTGTACGTCCTTCTCAAGTTGCTTCAGTTTCTTGCGAAGAGCTTTGTTCTCTTCATTTAGATGTTTGATTTTAGTCTTATCTCGACTATTGAGTCTCTCAAGCTGTTTCTTTTCGTTTTCAACATCAGTGATGCTCTGCTCAATCTCCTGATGTTTTGGGTTCAACCTGTTGTTTTTATCACTCGTCTCCATGTGATTGTTGAACGGTGTAACGTGTTCTTTTTTAAGATATTCAAGAGACATTTTAGTTGCTCCCTCTCAACTTATTGTTTAACAATTATATCTAACCGATATTACTCAGCTTACTGCTTATTATTTGTGGCTACCCTAGTATAAATGCAGGGCCAATATACATTTTTAAAGCTCACCGTTAAAACACATAATAAAGGCTTTTATCTTTGATCAGAATCTTTAATCCATCTAGCACCTTTCAAACCCTTGATCTTTGTTCAGGTATTTGTTTTTTAATTTACTGTTATACTTTTATTTTTTCCGATATTTTCCTGTGTTCCTTTCCATTACTCATCTTAGAAAATTATGAGAAAACATGAAACAAGGTGTGTATTTGCATTCTTATAAACTGCATAAACAAATTAAATTGTGTTGATGGTTTTATTCAGGGGTGTCCAAACTGGTCCATTTTTAATTGGCCTGCAAGAAATTTTAGAAATAGAAAATAATCTCGCTCTTCACTTTTGTCTGAGTGTGTTGCACTTCTTAGTTTTAACACGAGGGGGAGCTACTATCGATAGAGGCACCAAGCTACTGTCGCTCTGCTCACCTTCGTGACCGTTGGTAACCGTTTAAAACGAACGTTAGTCGGTGTGTTGCTAAGCCTGATAACTTAAATGACGAGCTTGGAATTCACCTGTCCCATTTGCCCCTTTATTGGGTTTTTTTTCTTCTTCTCTGTGTTGTAAATCTTCTGTCGGATAAGAAATCTGAGGCTGCTGTTGTGAGAATGAGCCACCAAAGCTTTTTCTGAATGAATCAATCGAGATCTAAATTATCGAGAGCTGTGATGAAGTCAGTTTTGTCTTGAATTATGTTCAACAATATAACATGTTTGGCCACTTCTAATTGATTTTCTAACTTTAATACACTAAAGTTAAGGCTTTACACCTAATTTCTAGTCAATAGCCCAGGCCTTCCTATATTTTTATGTATGTGGCCCTTGGTGAAAAAAGTTTGGAAACCCCTGATTTTATTTAATGCAACTTTATTGAGTGCATTTATCATCGTAAAGACTGGGATTTCTTTAGAAATGTGACTGGCCTGTCCTCAAATATTTAAGCCGCAGCTCTTTTATGTCTTCAGTGTCTGCCGCTCTAGTTCCAAAAGGTCATGATCAATCATCCTTTCTTTGTCATGAAGTTTGTTGATCCTGACTTTGAGTTTTTCTGCATTGAGCTGATGTGTATGCAGTACGTTCTCAACCTCTTCCAGCTGCTCTCTCAGGAGCTTCCTTTGGCTGATCTTTCCTGGATTGAAGAAACTGATAAATCTTTGATAAAATGAAGGTGTTTTCTCTCCTCACAGCTCTCCGTTTCTTCAAGCTCTTCCAGGTCTTTCTGATGGGTATCCTGGATGTTACTATAAATGGTGAGAATGTTTTCTATCACCGTCAGCTCATTTTCCATGTTGCCAGTCTTTTTCTTCAACTCCCGTTTCTCTCTAAGAAGAAAAACAATTTCTGCTTTGATGATCTCCGATTTCGGAAGGAAGAAGTTCTGAATTTTTCTACACAGATTGAACTGCTTCCTTTTCTTCTTGTGTTTCAGCATCTTCACTGAATCCCGAAGGTCGTCCGCATGCTTTTCCAGTTCTTTTATGAGATTGATCTGGTTGCTGAAGTCCTTCATCCTCATCAGCTGCTCATTGATGTTTTCCTCCATGTCCTGAACTTCATTCCTCTCTTTCAAGAACAAATCAACCTTCTCCCTGACATTCCTTCCTCTCTGCCTCAATGTCAGTCTTTGGTGTTAGAAGGTCAGTAAACCTGTCCCTGATTGGGGATTGATTCTGTACGTCCTTCTCAAGTTGCTTCAGTTTCTTGCGAAGAGCTTTGTTCTCTTCATTTAGATTTTTTAATTTTAGTGTCATCTAAACTATTGAGTCTCTCAAGCTGTTTCTTTTTGTTTTCAACATCAGTGATGCTCTGCTCAATCTCCTGATGTTTTGGGTTCAACCTGTTGTTTTTATCACTTTCGTCTCCATGTGATTGTTGAACGTTGTAACGTGTTCTTTTTTAAGATATTCAAGAGACATTTTAGTTGCTCCCTCTCAACTTATTGTTTAACAATTATATCTAACCGATATTACTCAGCTTACTGCTTATTATTTGTGGCTACCCTAGTATAAATGCAGGGCCAATATACATTTTTAAAGCTCACCGTTAAAACACATAATAAAGGCTTTTATCTTTGATCAGAATCTTTAATCCATTTAGCACCTTTCAAACCCTTGATCTTTGTTCAGGTATTTATTTTTTAAATTACCGTTATACTTTTATTTTTTCCGATATTTTCCTGTTTTCCTTTCCATTACTCATTTTAGAAAATGACAGGAAAACATGAAATAAGGTGTGTATTTGTATTCTCATAAACTGCATAAACAAGTTAAATTGTGTTTCTGATTTTATTTAATCCACATTTGAGTGCATTTATTATAAAAAAGACTCAGATGTTTTTTAGAAATGTGACTGGCCTGTCCTCAAATATTTAAGCCGCAGCTCTTTTATGTCTTCAGTGTCTGCCGCTCTAGTTCCAAAAGGTCATGATCAATCATCCTTTCTTTGTCATGAAGTTTGTTGATCCTGACTTTGAGTTTTTCTGCATTGAGCTGATGTGTATGCAGTACGTTCTCAACCTCTTCCAGCTGCTCTCTCAGGAGCTTCCTTTGGCTGATCTTTCCTGAATTGAAGAAACTGATAAATCTTTGATAAAATGAAGGTGTTTTCTCTTCACAGCTCTCCGTTTCTTCAAGCTCTTCCAGGTCTTTCTGATGGGTATCCTGGATGTTACTATAAATGGTGAGAATGTTTTCTATCACCGTCAGCTCATTTTCCATGTTGCCAGTCTTTTTCTTCAACTCCCGTTTCTCTCTAAGAAGAAAAACAATTTCTGCTTTGATAATTTCCGATTTTGGAAGGAAGAAGTTCTGGATTTTTCTACACAGATTGAACTGCTTCCTTTTCTTCTTGTGTTTCAGCATCTTCACTGAATCCCGAAGGTCGTCCGCATGCTTTTCCAGTTCCTTTATGAGATTGATCTGGTTGCTGAAGTCCTTCATCCTCATCAGCTGCTCATTGATGTTTTCCTCCATGTCCTGAACTTCATTCCTCTCTTTCAAGAACAAATCAACCTTCTCCTGACATTCCTTCCTCTCTGCCTCAATGTCAGTCTTTGGTGTTAGAAGGTCAGTAAACCTGTCCCTGATTGGGGATTGATTCTGTACGTCCTTCTCAAGTTGCTTCAGTTTCTTGCGAAGAGCTTTGTTCTCTTCATTTAGATGTTTGATTTTAGTCTTATCTCGACTATTGAGTCTCTCAAGCTGTTTCTTTTCGTTTTCAACATCAGTGATGCTCTGCTCAATCTCCTGATGTTTTGGGTTCAACCTGTTGTTTTTATCACTCGTCTCCATGTGATTGTTGAACGGTGTAACGTGTTCTTTTTTAAGATATTCAAGAGACATTTTAGTTGCTCCCTCTCAACTTATTGTTTAACAATTATATCTAACCGATATTACTCAGCTTACTGCTTATTATTTGTGGCTACCCTAGTATAAATGCAGGGCCAATATACATTTTTAAAGCTCACCGTTAAAACACATAATAAAGGCTTTTATCTTTGATCAGAATCTTTAATCCATCTAGCACCTTTCAAACCCTTGATCTTTGTTCAGGTATTTGTTTTTTAATTTACTGTTATACTTTTATTTTTTCCGATATTTTCCTGTGTTCCTTTCCATTACTCATCTTAGAAAATTATGAGAAAACATGAAACAAGGTGTGTATTTGCATTCTTATAAACTGCATAAACAAATTAAATTGTGTTGATGGTTTTATTCAGGGGTGTCCAAACTGGTCCATTTTTAATTGGCCTGCAAGAAATTTTAGAAATAGAAAATAATCTCGCTCTTCACTTTTGTCTGAGTGTGTTGCACTTCTTAGTTTTAACACGAGGGGGAGCTACTATCGATAGAGGCACCAAGCTACTGTCGCTCTGCTCACCTTCGTGACCGTTGGTAACCGTTTAAAACGAACGTTAGTCGGTGTGTTGCTAAGCCTGATAACTTAAATGACGAGCTTGGAATTCACCTGTCCCATTTGCCCCTTTATTGGGTTTTTTTTCTTCTTCTCTGTGTTGTAAATCTTCTGTCGGATAAGAAATCTGAGGCTGCTGTTGTGAGAATGAGCCACCAAAGCTTTTTCTGAATGAATCAATCGAGATCTAAATTATCGAGAGCTGTGATGAAGTCAGTTTTGTCTTGAATTATGTTCAACAATATAACATGTTTGGCCACTTCTAATTGATTTTCTAACTTTAATACACTAAAGTTAAGGCTTTACACCTAATTTCTAGTCAATAGCCCAGGCCTTCCTATATTTTTATGTATGTGGCCCTTGGTGAAAAAAGTTTGGAAACCCCTGATTTTATTTAATGCAACTTTATTGAGTGCATTTATCATCGTAAAGACTGGGATTTCTTTAGAAATGTGACTGGCCTGTCCTCAAATATTTAAGCCGCAGCTCTTTTATGTCTTCAGTGTCTGCCGCTCTAGTTCCAAAAGGTCATGATCAATCATCCTTTCTTTGTCATGAAGTTTGTTGATCCTGACTTTGAGTTTTTCTGCATTGAGCTGATGTGTATGCAGTACGTTCTCAACCTCTTCCAGCTGCTCTCTCAGGAGCTTCCTTTGGCTGATCTTTCCTGGATTGAAGAAACTGATAAATCTTTGATAAAATGAAGGTGTTTTCTCCTCACAGCTCTCCGTTTCTTCAAGCTCTTCCAGGTCTTTCTGATGGGTATCCTGGATGTTACTATAAATGGTGAGAATGTTTTCTATCACCGTCAGCTCATTTTCCATGTTGCCAGTCTTTTTCTTCAACTCCCGTTTCTCTCTAAGAAGAAAAACAATTTCTGCTTTGATGATCTCCGATTTCGGAAGGAAGAAGTTCTGAATTTTTCTACACAGATTGAACTGCTTCCTTTTCTTCTTGTGTTTCAGCATCTTCACTGAATCCCGAAGGTCGTCCGCATGCTTTTCCAGTTCTTTTATGAGATTGATCTGGTTGCTGAAGTCCTTCATCCTCATCAGCTGCTCATTGATGTTTTCCTCCATGTCCTGAACTTCATTCCTCTCTTTCAAGAACAAATCAACCTTCTCCTGACATTCCTTCCTCTCTGCCTCAATGTCAGTCTTTGGTGTTAGAAGGTCAGTAAACCTGTCCCTGATTGGGGATTGATTCTGTACGTCCTTCTCAAGTTGCTTCAGTTTCTTGCGAAGAGCTTTGTTCTCTTCATTTAGATTTTTAATTTTAGTGTCATCTAAACTATTGAGTCTCTCAAGCTGTTTCTTTTTGTTTTCAACATCAGTGATGCTCTGCTCAATCTCCTGATGTTTTGGGTTCAACCTGTTGTTTTTATCACTCGTCTCCATGTGATTGTTGAACGTTGTAACGTGTTCTTTTTTAAGATATTCAAGAGACATTTTAGTTGCTCCCTCTCAACTTATTGTTTAACAATTATATCTAACCGATATTACTCAGCTTACTGCTTATTATTTGTGGCTACCCTAGTATAAATGCAGGGCCAATATACATTTTTAAAGCTCACCGTTAAAACACATAATAAAGGCTTTTATCTTTGATCAGAATCTTTAATCCATTTAGCACCTTTCAAACCCTTGATCTTTGTTCAGGTATTTATTTTTTAAATTACCGTTATACTTTTATTTTTTCCGATATTTTCCTGTTTTCCTTTCCATTACTCATTTTAGAAAATGACAGGAAAACATGAAATAAGGTGTGTATTTGTATTCTCATAAACTGCATAAACAAGTTAAATTGTGTTTCTGATTTTATTTAATCCACATTTGAGTGCATTTATTATAAAAAAGACTCAGATGTTTTTTAGAAATGTGACTGGCCTGTCCTCAAATATTTAAGCCGCAGCTCTTTTATGTCTTCAGTGTCTGCCGCTCTAGTTCCAAAGGTCATGATCAATCATCCTTTCTTTGTCATGAAGTTTGTTGATCCTGACTTTGAGTTTTTCTGCATTGAGCTGATGTGTATGCAGTACGTTCTCAACCTCTTCCAGCTGCTCTCTCAGGAGCTTCCTTTGGCTGATCTTTCCTGAATTGAAGAAACTGATAAATCTTTGATAAAATGAAGGTGTTTTCTCTTCACAGCTCTCCGTTTCTTCAAGCTCTTCCAGGTCTTTCTGATGGGTATCCTGGATGTTACTATAAATGGTGAGAATGTTTTCTATCACCGTCAGCTCATTTTCCATGTTGCCAGTCTTTTCTTCAACTCCCGTTTCTCTCTAAGAAGAAAAACAATTTCTGCTTTGATAATTTCCGATTTTGGAAGGAAGAAGTTCTGGATTTTTCTACACAGATTGAACTGCTTCCTTTTCTTCTTGTGTTTCAGCATCTTCACTGAATCCCGAAGGTCGTCCGCATGCTTTTCCAGTTCCTTTATGAGATTGATCTGGTTGCTGAAGTCCTTCATCCTCATCAGCTGCTCATTGATGTTTTCCTCCATGTCCTGAACTTCATTCCTCTCTTTCAAGAACAAATCAACCTTCTCCTGACATTCCTTCCTCTCTGCCTCAATGTCAGTCTTTGGTGTTAGAAGGTCAGTAAACCTGTCCCTGATTGGGGATTGATTCTGTACGTCCTTCTCAAGTTGCTTCAGTTTCTTGCGAAGAGCTTTGTTCTCTTCATTTAGATGTTTGATTTTAGTCTTATCTCGACTATTGAGTCTCTCAAGCTGTTTCTTTTTCGTTTTCAACATCAGTGATGCTCTGCTCAATCTCCTGATGTTTTGGGTTCAACCTGTTGTTTTTATCACTCGTCTCCATGTGATTGTTGAACGGTGTAACGTGTTCTTTTTTAAGATATTCAAGAGACATTTTAGTTGCTCCCTCTCAACTTATTGTTTAACAATTATATCTAACCGATATTACTCAGCTTACTGCTTATTATTTGTGGCTACCCTAGTATAAATGCAGGGCCAATATACATTTTTAAAGCTCACCGTTAAAACACATAATAAAGGCTTTTATCTTTGATCAGAATCTTTAATCCATCTAGCACCTTTCAAACCCTTGATCTTTGTTCAGGTATTTGTTTTTTAATTTACTGTTATACTTTTATTTTTTCCGATATTTTCCTGTGTTCCTTTCCATTACTCATCTTAGAAAATTATGAGAAAACATGAAACAAGGTGTGTATTTGCATTCTTATAAACTGCATAAACAAATTAAATTGTGTTGATGGTTTTATTCAGGGGTGTCCAAACTGGTCCATTTTTAATTGGCCTGCAAGAAATTTTAGAAATAGAAAATAATCTCGCTCTTCACTTTTGTCTGAGTGTGTTGCACTTCTTAGTTTTAACACGAGGGGGAGCTACTATCGATAGAGGCACCAAGCTACTGTCGCTCTGCTCACCTTCGTGACCGTTGGTAACCGTTTAAAACGAACGTTAGTCGGTGTGTTGCTAAGCCTGATAACTTAAATGACGAGCTTGGAATTCACCTGTCCCATTTGCCCCTTTATTGGGTTTTTTTTCTTCTTCTCTGTGTTGTAAATCTTCTGTCGGATAAGAAATCTGAGGCTGCTGTTGTGAGAATGAGCCACCAAAGCTTTTTCTGAATGAATCAATCGAGATCTAAATTATCGAGAGCTGTGATGAAGTCAGTTTTGTCTTGAATTATGTTCAACAATATAACATGTTTGGCCACTTCTAATTGATTTTCTAACTTTAATACACTAAAGTTAAGGCTTTACACCTAATTTCTAGTCAATAGCCCAGGCCTCCCTATATTTTTATGTATGTGGCCCTTGGTGAAAAAAGTTTGGAAACCCCTGATTTTATTTAATGCAACTTTATTGAGTGCATTTATCATCGTAAAGACTGGGATTTCTTTAGAAATGTGACTGGCCTGTCCTCAAATATTTAAGCCGCAGCTCTTTTATGTCTTCAGTGTCTGCCGCTCTAGTTCCAAAAGGTCATGATCAATCATCCTTTCTTTGTCATGAAGTTTGTTGATCCTGACTTTGAGTTTTTCTGCATTGAGCTGATGTGTATGCAGTACGTTCTCAACCTCTTCCAGCTGCTCTCTCAGGAGCTTCCTTTGGCTGATCTTTCCTGAATTGAAGAAACTGATAAATCTTTGATAAAATGAAGGTGTTTTCTCTTCACAGCTCTCCGTTTCTTCAAGCTCTTCCAGGTCTTTCTGATGGGTATCCTGGATGTTACTATAAATGGTGAGAATGTTTTCTATCACCGTCAGCTCATTTTCCATGTTGCCAGTGTTTTTCTTCAACTCCCGTTTCTCTCTAAGAAGAAAAACAATTTCTGCTTTGATAATTTCCGATTTTGGAAGGAAGAAGTTCTGGATTTTTCTACACAGATTGAACTGCTTCCTTTTCTTCTTGTGTTTCAGCATCTTCACTGAATCCCGAAGGTCGTCCGCATGCTTTTCCAGTTCCTTTATGAGATTGATCTGGTTGCTGAAGTCCTTCATCCTCATCAGCTGCTCATTGATGTTTTCCTCCATGTCCTGAACTTCATTCCTCTCTTTCAAGAACAAATCAACCTTCTCCTGACATTCCTTCCTCTCTGCCTCAATGTCAGTCTTTGGTGTTAGAAGGTCAGTAAACCTGTCCCTGATTGGGGATTGATTCTGTACGTCCTTCTCAAGTTGCTTCAGTTTCTTGCGAAGAGCTTTGTTCTCTTCATTTAGATGTTTGATTTTAGTCTTATCTCGACTATTGAGTCTCTCAAGCTGTTTCTTTTCGTTTTCAACATCAGTGATGCTCTGCTCAATCTCCTGATGTTTTGGGTTCAACCTGTTGTTTTTATCACTCGTCTCCATGTGATTGTTGAACGGTGTAACGTGTTCTTTTTTAAGATATTCAAGAGACATTTTAGTTGCTCCCTCTCAACTTATTGTTTAACAATTATATCTAACCGATATTACTCAGCTTACTGCTTATTATTTGTGGCTACCCTAGTATAAATGCAGGGCCAATATACATTTTTAAAGCTCACCGTTAAAACACATAATAAAGGCTTTTATCTTTGATCAGAATCCTTAATCCATCTAGCACCTTTCAAACCCTTGATCTTTGTTCAGGTATTTGTTTTTTAATTTACTGTTATACTTTTATTTTTTCCGATATTTTCCTGTTTTCCTTTCCATTACTCATTTTAGAAAATTATGAGAAAACATGAAACAAGGTGTGTATTTGCATTCTTATAAACTGCATAAACAAATTAAATTGTGTTGATGGTTTTATTCAGGGGTGTCCAAACTGGTCCATTTTTAATTGGCCTGCAAGAAATTTTAGAAATAGAAAATAATCTCGCTCTTCACTTTTGTCTGAGTGTGTTGCACTTCTTAGTTTTAACACGAGGGGGAGCTACTATCGATAGAGGCACCGCTACTGTCGCTCTGCTCACCTTCGTGACCGTTGGTAACCGTTTAAAACGAACGTTAGTCGGTGTGTTGCTAAGCCTGATAACTTAAATGACGAGCTTGGAATTCACCTGTCCCATTTGCCCCTTTCTTGGGTTTTTTCTTCTTCTCTGTGTTGTAAATCTTCTGTCGGATAAGAAATCTGAGGCTGCTGTTGTGAGAATGAGCCACCAAAGCTTTTTCTGAATGAATCAATCGAGATCTAAATTATCGAGAGCTGTGATGAAGTCAGTTTTGTCTTGAATTATGTTCAACAATATAACATGTTTGGCCACTTCTAATTGATTTTCTAACTTTAATACACTAAAGTTAAGGCTTTACACCTAATTTCTAGTCAATAGCCCAGGCCTCCCTATATTTTTATGTATGTGGCCCTTGGTGAAAAAAGTTTGGAAACCCCTGATTTTATTTAATGCAACTTTATTGAGTGCATTTATTATCGTAAAGACTGGGATTTCTTTAGAAATGTGACTGGCCTGTCCTCAAATATTTAAGCCGCAGCTCTTTTATGTCTTCAGTGTCTGCCGCTCTAGTTCCAAAAGGTCATGATCAATCATCCTTTCTTTGTCATGAAGTTTGTTGATCCTGACTTTGAGTTTTTCTGCATTGAGCTGATGTGTATGCAGTACGTTCTCAACCTCTTCCAGCTGCTCTCTCAGGAGCTTCCTTTGGCTGATCTTTCCTGGATTGAAGAAACTGATAAATCTTTGATAAAATGAAGGTGTTTTCTCTTCACAGCTCTCCGTTTCTTCAAGCTCTTCCAGGTCTTTCTGATGGGTATCCTGGATGTTACTATAAATGGTGAGAATGTTTTCTATCACCGTCAGCTCATTTTCCATGTTGCCAGTCTTTTTCTTCAACTCCCGTTTCTCTCTAAGAAGAAAAACAATTTCTGCTTTGATAATCTCCGATTTTGGAAGGAAGAAGTTCTGGATTTTTCTACACAGATTGAACTGCTTCCTTTTCTTCTTGTGTTTCAGCATCTTCACTGAATCCCGAAGGTCGTCCGCATGCTTTTCCAGTTCCTTTATGAGATTGATCTGGTTGCTGAAGTCCTTCATCCTCATCAGCTGCTCATTGATGTTTTCCTCCATGTCCTGAACTTCATTCCTCTCTTTCAAGAACAAATCAACCTTCTCCTGACATTCCTTCCTCTCTGCTTCAATGTCAGTCTTTGGTGTTAGAAGGTCAGTAAACCTGTCCCTGATTGGGGATTGATTCTGTACGTCCTTCTCAAGTTGCTTCAGCTTCTTGCGAAGAGCTTTGTTCTCTTCATTTAGATTTTTGATTTTAGTCTTATCTTGACTATTGAGTCTCTCAAGCTGTTTCTTTTCGTTTTCAACATCAGTGATGCTCTGCTCAATCTCCTGATGTTTTGGGTTCAACCTGTTGTTTTTATCACTCGTCTCCATGTGATTGTTGAACGTTGTAACTTGTTCTTTTTTAAGATATTCAAGAGACATTTTAGTTGCTCCCTCTCAACTTATTGTTTAACAATTATATCTAACCGATATTACTCAGCTTACTGCTTATTATTTGTGGCTACCCTAGTATAAATGCAGGGCCAATATACATTTTTAAAGCTCACCGTTAAAACACATAATAAAGGCTTTTATCTTTGATCAGAATCTTTAATCCATCTAGCACCTTTCAAACCCTTGATCTTTGCTCAGGTATTTATTTTTTAAATTACCGTTATACTTTTATTTTTTCCAATGTTTTCCTGTTTTCCTTTCCATTACTCATTTTAGAAAATGACAGGAAAACATGAAACAAGGTGTGTATTTGCATTCTTATAAACTGCATAAACAAGTTAAATTGTGTTTCTGATTTTATTTAATCCACATTTGAGTGCATTTATTATAAAAAAGACTCAGATGTTTTTTAGAAATGTGACTGGCCTGTCCTCAAATATTTAAGCCGCAGCCCTTTTATGTCTTCAGTGTCTGCCGCTCTAGTTCCAAAAGGTCATGATCAATCATCCTTTCTTTGTCATGAAGTTTGTTGATCCTGACTTTGAGTTTTTCTGCATTGAGCTGATGTGTATGCAGTACGTTCTCAACCTCTTCCAGCTGCTCTCTCAGGAGCTTCCTTTGGCTGATCTTTCCTGGATTGAAGAAACTGATAAATCTTTGATAAAATGAAGGTGTTTTCTCCTCACAGCTCTCCGTTTCTTCAAGCTCTTCCAGGTCTTTCTGATGGGTATCCTGGATGTTACTATAAATGGTGAGAATGTTTTCTATCACCGTCAGCTCATTTTCCATGTTGCCAGTCTTTTTCTTCAACTCCCGTTTCTCTCTAAGAAGAAAAACAATTTCTGCTTTGATAATTTCCGATTTTGGAAGGAAGAAGTTCTGGATTTTTCTACACAGATTGAACTGCTTCCTTTTCTTCTTGTGTTTCAGCATCTTCACTGAATCCCGAAGGTCGTCCGCATGCTTTTCCAGTTCTTTTATGAGATTGATCTGGTTGCTGAAGTCCTTCATCCTCATCAGCTGCTCATTGATGTTTTCCTCCATGTCCTGAACTTCATTCCTCTCTTTCAAGAACAAATCAACCTTGTCCTGACATTCCTTCCTCTCTGCCTCAATGTCAGTCTTTGGTGTTAGAAGGTCAGTAAACCTGTCCCTGATTGGGGATTGATTCTGTACGTCCTTCTCAAGTTGCTTCAGTTTCTTGCGAAGAGCTTTGTTCTCTTCATTTAGATGTTTGATTTTAGTCTTATCTCGACTATTGAGTCTCTCAAGCTGTTTCTTTTCGTTTTCAACATCAGTGATGCTCTGCTCAATCTCCTGATGTTTTGGGTTCAACCTGTTGTTTTTATCACTCGTCTCCATGTGATTGTTGAACGTTGTAACTTGTTCTTTTTTAAGATATTCAAGAGACATTTTAGTTGCTCCCTCTCAACTTATTGTTTAACAATTATATCTAAACGATACTACTCAGCTTACTGCTTATTATTTGTGGCTACCCTAGTATAAATGCAGGGCCAATATACATTTTTAAAGCTCACCGTTAAAACACATAATAAAGGCTTTTATCTTTGATCAGAATCTTTAATCCATTTAGCACCTTTCAAACCCTTGATCTTTGCTCAGGTATTTATTTTTTAAATTACCGTTATACTTTTATTTTTTCCGATATTTTCCTGTTTTCCTTTCCATTACTCATTTTAGAAAATGACAGGAAAACATGAAACAAGGTGTGTATTTGCATTCTTATAAACTGCATAAACAAGTTAAATTGTGTTTCTGATTTTATTTAATCCACATTTGAGTGCATTTATTATAAAAAAGACTCAGATGTTTTTTAGAAATGTGACTGGCCTGTCCTCAAATATTTAAGCCGCAGCTCTTTTATGTCTTCAGTGTCTGCCGCTCTAGTTCCAAAAGGTCATGATCAATCATCCTTTCTTTGTCATGAAGTTTGTTGATCCTGACTTTGAGTTTTTCTGCATTGAGCTGATGTGTATGCAGTACGTTCTCAACCTCTTCCAGCTGCTCTCTCAGGAGCTTCCTTTGGCTGATCTTTCCTGAATTGAAGAAACTGATAAATCTTTGATAAAATGAAGGTGTTTTCTCCTCACAGCTCTCCGTTTCTTCAAGCTCTTCCAGGTCTTTCTGATGGGTATCCTGGATGTTACTATAAATGGTGAGAATGTTTTCTATCACCGTCAGCTCATTTTCCATGTTGCCAGTCTTCTTCTTCAACTCCCGTTTCTCTCTAAGAAGAAAAACAATTTCTGCTTTGATGATCTCCGATTTCGGAAGGAAGAAGTTCTGAATTTTTCTACACAGATTGAACTGCTTCCTTTTCTTCTTGTGTTTCAGCATCTTCACTGAATCCTGAAGGTCGTCCGCATGCTTTTCCAGTTCCTTTATGAGATTGATCTGGTTGCTGAAGTCCTTCATCCTCATCAGCTGCTCATTGATGTTTTCCTCCATGTCCTGAACTTCATTCCTCTCTTTCAAGAACAAATCAACCTTCTCCTGACATTCCTTCCTCTCTGCCTCAATGTCAGTCTTTGGTGTTAGAAGGTCAGTAAACCTGTCCCTGATTGGGGATTGATTCTGTACGTCCTTCTCAAGTTGCTTCAGTTTCTTGCGAAGAGCTTTGTTCTCTTCATTTAGATTTTTGATTTTAGTCTTATCTCGACTATTGAGTCTCTCAAGCTGTTTCTTTTCGTTTTCAACATCAGTGATGCTCTGCTCAATCTCCTGATGTTTTGGGTTCAACCTGTTGTTTTTATCACTCGTCTCCATGTGATTGTTGAACGTTGTAACGTGTTCTTTTTTAAGATATTCAAGAGACATTTTAGTTGCTCCCTCTCAACTTATTGTTTAACAATTATATCTAAACGATACTACTCAGCTTACTGCTTATTATTTGTGGCTACCCTAGTATAAATGCAGGGCCAATATACATTTTTAAAGTTCACCGTTAAAACACATAATAAAGGCTTTTATCTTTGATCAGAATCTTTAATCCATCTAGCACCTTTCAAACCCTTGATCTTTGTTCAGGTATTTATTTTTTAATTTACTGTTATACTTTTATTTTTTCCAATATTTTCCTGTTTTCCTTTCCATTACTCATTTTAGAAAATGACAGGAAAACATGAAACAAGGTGTGTATTTGCATTCTTATAAACTGCATGAACAAGTTAAATTGTGTTTCTGATTTTATTTAATCCAAATTTGAGTTCATTTGTCATAAAGACTCAGATGTTTTTTAGAAATATTGCCAGTCTTTTTCTTCAACTCCCGTTTCTCTCTAAGAAGAAAAACAATTTCTGCTTTGATAATCTCTGATTTTGGAAGGAAGAAGTTCTGGATTTTTCTACACAGATTGAACTGCTTCCTTTTCTTCTTGTGTTTCAGCATCTTCACTGAATCCCGAAGGTCGTCCGCATGCTTTTCCAGTTCTTTTATGAGATTGATCTGGTTGCTGAAGTCCTTCGTCCTCATCAGCTGCTCATTGATGTTTTCCTCCATGTCCTGAACTTCATTCCTCTCTTTCAAGAACAAATCAACCTTCTCCTGACATTCCTTCCTCTCTGCCTCAATGTCAGTCTTTGGTGTTAGAAGGTCAGTAAACCTGTCCCTGATTGGGGATTGATTCTGTACGTCCTTCTCAAGTTGCTTCAGTTTCTTGCGAAGAGCTTTGTTCTCTTCATTTAGATTTTTGATTTTAGTGTCATCTAAACTATTGAGTCTCTCAAGCTGTTTCTTTTCATTCTTAACATCAGTGATGCTCTGCTCTGTTTTTATCACTCGTCTCCATGTCCTCTGCCTCGACATTTTGTTCATCTGCTTGCTTATGTACAGAAGCTCCTTTTTTAGGTGTTTATTTTGATCTTTGTAAACACCATGGAGTTTCGTCAAGGTCTTTTCAATGATACTCTGCTGAAGCTCCAGACATTTTGGGTCAAACTGTCGTTTTAATCGCTCCTCTCCCTGTCCTCTGATTTTGTCCAATTCCTCTTCTGGAAGACCCCTCTTCTGTAATTTCTCCACGGAGGTTGATCATCGAGTCTGTATTTAATTTTCGTCCGGTCAGACCTTCAACCGTTGCTCGGAGCATCCCGCTGTCCGTCTCGCCGTGGGGCCTTGGTGAGCTCCACAGACCCAAAACTCTTCGTGAAGAATCCCCCCAGGGAGTGTCGAGCCTGGACAGTTTATTGATGGTTTCTAATATATACTTATTTCCTCCGTGTATTGTTTTTTTTTCCCCTCCAAACGTAGATTTTCCCGCCTAATTTGAAACGCGCAAATCCTTCGCGTCACCTGACCCGATGGATGGATGGAGGCGGACTTCAGCCACTCGGCCCCCCCACTGCAGGAGCTCAAACACTGAGTTTGAAAATAACTAAATATGACCTTTCAGTGGCATAACCACTAAGTTATCGCGTTTTATAAAATTAGGGGACTGCAATGTCATATTTTAACTCCAGTATATGGGACCCTAAAATTCTATAAATAGCCCTGATTTTTTTTTTTACCCAAATACATTTTCTAGAAACCTAATAAAGGCAAAAAAAATCACAAACATAAATAATGAAAGTGGCGGGACAAATAAATGATCTTGTGTCAAAATGGAGCCGCCTTGATAATCTTATTTAGATCTGTCCTAATTGAAATAAAGTGGTCTAAAGTGATGATGCAGGCATGAAGCCCAGGCTCCAGCAGGATCGTGCGTAGCACGAGCTGAGCTCTCAGCTGGCTCGGCCTTGAACTTGGCAGCAGATGGCCTCGCACTCAGAGACAGGCGCCAGCTTTTCACATGCACACAGGTCGATCGCTGACTCTCGCACAGGGTGTGCGGGGGGGGACCGCCCAGAGTCCAAACTCCTCGCTATTCGCAGGTCGCTGAATTTTTGACAAACTCCATCTGAGGATTCTGTTTCTCTGCTGAAAGTCCCATTTGCTCCATGAAGATATGCTGCATTCCAGGTAAGCTTGAAGAACCTCCGTCTCTGAATTCCATAGAACTTGTTTTGATTTGACCATGAATTTGTCTGAAAGTGTGTTAGGTTTTTTTTTTTTTTTGGGGGGGGTTGTCATTGGTTGTTGTCATGTTCTAAAAAAAGAAAATCCAAAAAACAGAAAGGAGGATAAAGCTCCTTTAAATCTATTTAGCAAACGAGGATCTACCTGAGGAGCTCTTGAAACCCACAGTCGTGGATTCACATGAAAGGAGGCTTTAAACGTGACGCATGATGTTTTAAGTGTTGAACTTTTGTTTTGTCTTCACAATTATCCGGTAAACAGTGAACCTATCGGCATGTTCATAACAGTACACTTGTATGAAAATGGCACCAAGCCACCAGGTCATTTCCTCTCCTGTATCCTGTTCTCCAACAAAAGAACCAGGAAACATGAGCATTAAACTCAGAGCGGATCCCAAACTTCCTTCTGTGGTTCCTCAACAGGAACTTGCACATGCTCTATCCTTTTATTTTGACTCATTACGCTCCCAGAACACATAATAATTCCGGCATTAAGGTCCAGGATTGTGTTTGTGTCACCAGGGAACCTGAAACAACTGCTCTTTCTGCAGGTGCACAACAGGAAACAGTTTAGCACACGTCCGTCGCTCAGGACGTTCATCCTTCCCTGGACGCCACAGTCGGGACATTCCAGCTTCCCCATTTTAATGAGCGAAGCAGATTCTCCTCCAGATGGAATAACTGCACCACAATAAGAGAAATAATCCATCCAAAAATGGCAGCCAGTCCTCTCAACGTTACTGTGGCGCCAGGAGCTGGTTCTGCTGAGGTGGACACATGTACCCTTGAGCTTAACAGCAACTATGAAGTCTTCACATCTACTGTCTGCTCTCTGTTCTTCTCACTGGGTTTCATCTACTGCTTTTTTGGTACGTATCATATGATAAATGTACAGAAATTCCAGAGGCAAGAAGAGAAGGCCGTTTTTAACATGCCTGCCTATGTCAGTGTTTTTCACCTGATGGGTTAAACCCGCAGTGGAAGCTCTCAGGAGGGATAAGCACAAATCTGGAGGTGGCAGATGGGCGGTCCGGCCAGAATTTGACACAGGCAGCATTAATGAAGCGCCACCTGTTGCACCAGTCCTACATTTCACTTGACAAAGCTCATACAAACTGCACCAGTGGAATCTTTTTATGTTTCGGGATCCGCTGAAATAAAAGAGTTGTATTATTATTACTATTGTTATTACTACTACTACTATTACTACTACTGTTATTACTTCTGTCAAGGAGGTTATTTGACCCATTGGTTCTTTATTTTTTGTAAAGTAACTTGAAAAGTTAATTTTCTGGTTAAAAAAAGCCTGCAGTTAATAATAAATTGCATCAGAAAGATTTCTCTCTTATTCTTTTCTGCGAACTCAAACCTCGTCTGGTTTCTCCTTCAAGGGTACCGCTGCTTCAAGATGGTGATGTTCTTCTCTGGCTTCACGCTCAGCTCGGCCGCCACGCTCCTCTTGTACCACAAGGAGCCGATTTTGGGCTCTCAGCTGCACACAGAGACAAAAGTGGGCATCAGCCTGGGTATGGGAGTCCTCTGCGGGCTGATGACCATGCTGGTGTCCACCATAGGACTCCTCCTCAGTGGTCTGCAGCTGGGGAGCCTGCTCTGCCTCGCCGTCCTGGTGGTGGTCGGACAGTTTCACAGCCTTGAGCCGGCATGGGTGCCTCTCTGCGCCATAAGCATTCTCAGCGTTGTCACCGCTGCCCTCACGCTTCACTGGCGGAAGTTCTTCATCGTCGCTTACACGTCTGTGTTGGGAGCCGCCACCATGGCGCTTTGTGTGGACTACCTGTTGGGGACGCTTACTCTGCCAGGTCAGGGGCTCGACATGCTCTTCAACGTCGCCCCGCGTCCGCTCTGCTGGTTTAACTGGGCGGTCATTGGGACGTGGCCCGTCATGTGTCTCATTGGTGTAGTGGTGCAATGGAGAGTGACTGCCAGGGGAGTGTCACACACAGGTGGGTTCAGGTTTGCACCTTCTGAAGTGGGTGAAGTTCAGTGGCATCAGCACGAGCGCGAATCCTCTCTTTGTGATGTTTTTCAGCTCCGCGTCACAAACAGAAGAAATATTCCAAGAGGCAGAAATGCAGAGAGTCAAGAAGAAGACAGACGCATCGGCGCAGGCCTCCACCCTTAAAGCGCTACGCCGGCGACGTGCTGGCCCCGGTCGGTCCCTTTGATGGATCTTATTTACCAGATTGTTGGTGGTATTTGTGAACGTGTGTTTTCCTCCGCTTTGCCTTTCAGAGTTATCTCAGGAGGCTCCAGGAGCAGCAGATGGGAACAGGGTCCTCCACCAGCAGCGTCAGCACCATCACACACACTCTGATTGACTTTGACTTTGAGACGGGCTCCCTGGTGCCTCTGACTGCGGCCTCGCCCGTCTTCACAATCTGAAAGGGGATGTCTCAGCCGTCCCTCTGCACTTGTGGCTAACGCGCTCTCCTCTCAGGCAAGTGGACAACTACGACCTTAAAGATGTTTCACCTCTCTTCAGAAAGGCTTCCCCAGTTCTAAAACCAGACGGACGGGGTGTCAAAGGTGGGGTTAAAACCGTCGCAGAGCGGGCGACCTTGGCGTTTCCTGCTTATTTATCACGGTATCGATGTCTGCAGGTTATAATGACATAAATGATTTTTTTTCTGTTATTTAAAATAACTTTCATTCATCTAAATGTGTTTCATGTTAGTTTGACAGTTTCGCAGAGAATATGGAATCAATATCACCATCCGTATTTAGACAAAGCATCAAACGTTTGAGATGATTAGCCAATAAACATTTAGTTTTTTCAGTTTGTGATATAGTATCCGGCAATATAAAACTTCTGCATATGCAACGTGCTCACAGAAATAACTGGAAACCTAAGCTGATCATCATGTGTGTTTTCTATACAAAAACCTGAGAAATGTCATGTTTTTACTCTTAAGTAAAGTGACAGGACTTATAAACTCACAAAAAACCCTCCCTGCCAGGCCAGCAGCTGGCGGTAATGATCTAGTTCTTCTTCTGCAGAACTAAAGTGTATTTTGAGAAGTGCCCGGGGTGCCAGTGTGAGACTACAACGCACCCTTGTGAGTGTGGATGTGCAAATGTGACTTGTGAAAATCATGACAGATTCTCTACCCATCTTTCAAATCAATAATTTACTGACACTTGTGTGGTTGTTTTTTTGTTTTTTTTTTTTAAAAAAAGCATTTACATTATTTTGTGTATTTTACACCTAAATGGGCAAATTCCCTTTTGAGCTTTTAAGGGTCTACAAGTGTTGAAGAACTGACAAATATTAAAAGCTAGGCTGTTTCAGACCGATTATGTCTCATTTTGTGCTTGTTTTGTTTAACAACAGGAGGGTGTGGATTGGGTCGGATCAACTCACAAATTCATAAGGTGAAGCCTCATACCTCAAAATCAAAAAAATTAATTTCTTCCTTGCCAATTTATAGAGTCCTGACTCGAGTCACGAGGACAGTATTCACACCCGTTTGTCCCACATTCATGTAGGTAAATCAGATGCCATCCATTTCTTTTCCAGCTTTGAGATGCTTCCGTTTTCATCAGTCAGTCTGCGTTGATTTAAACAGATCGGACCTGATTTGGATGGAACGCGCCTGTCCAAATAAGGCCATACAGCTAGTGCATTTTAGAGCAAAAAAACACAAAGGCAGGACAATTTTTCACCATACCTGAAGGACTCTCGGGCTGTAACGCTATGCAGCCTTTTTGTGCCTTCTATTGGTCCACTCTGCTGTTGGGCCCAGGTTTGGTGCACAGATGCACCATTGGTTGTCGGTCTGAAACTTTCCCCAGCTCCAAACAGGATTTGTGGAACTAAGTCAGAGTGATGTTTGGGGTCTTAGTTACCTCTCTGACAACCAGTACTCTTCCTACACTCAGCTGCCAGAAGAGTACTGGCTGACCCAAACTTTCATATGAGAGTGTTGGGCAAATGAAGTAGATTTTTCTTCCTAGCCTTGTGTCTCTCGTTACAGCTGTTTCTGAGCTCTTGGGGCAGTTCATTTGACCTCATGGATCTCTTTTGGATGTGTTTGCTCTATGGCACAGGATTGCTACATAAACACTGTTGGCATGGTATTTCTAAAGCATTTTAAACCAAGGCTTAGAAAGACAACATGTAAGGAAAACACTTGCTTTTATAAGTAATTCCAGCTGATGGTGTTAAAGGAAACAAACTTCAAATGAAAATTCACAATAATGCATTTAAAAGATGTTTATATGGCAGACATCTGTCCACAGGAGGAATTGGAACAGTTCCTATTGTCAGTGTTAGGTCCTTTTTCTCAAGTCGGTCTGACTCCCTCATCATTTCTTCATGAATCAGACTCCAGCTGCTCCAGCTCAGCCTGTAAGGTCTCTGCACGACCCAGCTTTTCCAGCTGATCCTTTGTTGGTTCTTTTATTTCCCCCGAGTCCACTTTCTGCTGTAGCTCCTCAATTTGCCGCAGCTTCTTTTTTAGGTTTTTAATCTTCTTTGCATTCTCAGCTGCTACTGCTGTAGAATCATCAGGACAAGAACCAGGCACAGCCACAGCCGTCTTGTCTGTAGAAACGGTGACGTTCTCAACGGCACAGGTGAGAGAGTCCACATCCCCGTCCCCGTCCCCATCCGGGTGGTGGTGCTGTTGCTGTTTTCGTTTTTCTTTTCGCTTCATGTTGCGTTTGGCAGACTTCGAGAGACTGGCCGTCTCACCTTCGCTGCAGCCGGGGATCTTTTGCTGCTGTTTTGTTGGGGCTACATCAGACGGGTTCATTCCTGGTGGCAGGTCTGGTTTGCTCTTAAAGAACTTCACGTATTTGTTTTCATAACTGCAACAGCAAGACAGAGGGACACAAAATTAAACAGCAGGAAAACTGACACAACTCGCTTCCAATATGCTTTGGTACATTTTATGGAGATAAAACGAGTTTACTAATATACTTACACCGGGACTTCTTCCTGGGGAACATAACCCTCTTTCACTCGCCTTGGTTTCCTCCATGTTCCATCAGGTCGCTGAGTAGCAGCAATGTATTTCCCTAAAGAGTAACAGGGAAAAGGTTTAAGACGGAAGTAATGCAGTCAAATGGGAGATTTTAATAATTTTATAATTTCTTGTGCAACTACTTCAGTGTGCATCTAGTGAGACCTTTGCTGTTTGGACCACAAGTTTTTAAGAGTTAAAGTTGGTTTGTAAAAACAGCAGATGTCACTGTGCGCAAAGTTTGAATTCCATTTAACCAGGAAAAACCTACTTCAATTATCGTGAATACAAAAACAATACCAGGAAATCTTTACATTCGTGGAGCTAAAAACCAGTAGACGAGTTTTCTGTGGTAATTATCCGTTTATGAAAATAACTGGCGGCAAAAACTGAATCAAAGAAGCAGCAGTTCATCCATTAACTCTTCCAGAGAAAGATAAAATATGAAAATAAATCAATAACTATAAATATAAAACGCTAGTATTGTTTCAAACATTTGTTTATACATCACATCGTATCCAATGATATTTATCGACAGATCAGTAGGCATTATTCTGCGCCCAACCGCTACTTTTCTTAGTTTGATTTTAATTTGCTTTACACTATCGATGCATGCAACTGCAAAGTTATGCGATATATGATCTATATATGATATACATGAAAATTAATGATGGGCTTAGAACAGAAATGAGCACCGATTGAGCGAAAGAGGCTAAGTAGCGGCTAAAGCGCTAGTAGCTGCTACCATTAGCACTGGCTGTCATTCACAAAAAGAAAAATCATTTTTTCCCCCCACGGATCATAGGTATGTGCAAGTAGAAGAAACAGCCCCTAATTTGACCTGAAATGTGGCTGCTGGCAGGAATGTTTGGGCTTTGGGGAGCAGCCTTGACGCACGCGTTAGCCTCACCGGATTCGTCCGTCACATAGGGGGTTGCCATTTTGGGCTAACGCGCTGCTCCGCTTTTAACCGATCCGTGGCGGAATCCCCACGTTCGTGCCGCCGCTCGCCTCGGATCAGACGTTGCAGGAAGCTCACAACGTGGTCAGTGCGCGATTCATGGTAACGCTGGGAGCTGCAGCTCCGGCTGGGGGGGGGGAGCGCTAACGAGCGAGGGGCCGCCTCGCTACCCGATCGGTTGCCTCGCTACCCGATCGGTACCCGGAAGTCCGTGTCGCTCCTGCGCATGCGCGACCGCGTTAGAAAGTTTGCGCTGCATGGGTATATTTAAAAAAAAAAAATCTAAACCTCGAGCAAGACGAAACACGGTATAGACGTAGACAGTACCGAAAAATGCATTGTACATTTGCAAAGAAAAAGAAAAAATATATGTACCATGCAAAAAAAGAAATAAAGATGACAAAAATAGATTAAAATGAACACATTCAACATAGTACAGATGCAGTTTTAACAGCTTTTTAATGTTAGCTGATTTAAACACGAATTGAATCTTTTTTTTTGCTTGGAAATGTAATTTTCTAAATTTGAGATTTGGAAAGTGGTAATCACAATATTGTATTACATATTATCTTTCATATTATATTGTATCATATTATATTGTAGTATATTATATTATATATATAATGGTTGTGTTTGTTGTCTTTTTGGCATGGGTGATGCGGATTTTCTGAGTTTTTTTCGATATAAATTAGAAACTAAAAACTTCAGTTCAAGTAAGAATAACAAAATTGATTTGTTAAATCGTAACACTTAGGTCACGTGATCAACGCCGCACGCCGCGATTCAGTTAATTTAAGTGATCATTGTCGGGATTTGTAAGAAATAAACATGAAATTACATTTTAAAAACCCACCAAAACAAAAAAATAAACATGTTCAATGTCCAAATTACTCCTTGAGCGCTTCAACTCTCTGCGCATGCTCAGACTGCGCTCCATTATAATCAATGGTGGGGTGCTGCAGTGCCGCCTAGCGGCCACCCACAGTCATGCACTGTACCGTTTAAACGAAAATATTAATAAATATATCCCGGTCAAAGATAGCAGCGACACAATATTCTGTTTTTTACTATTTACTCTTGAGTAGGCTTCGGTTTAAAAAAAATTCTCTGTCTTTTATTTCGGTTTAGTTTAGTCAGGGGAACTATTTCTCGGTCACTTTTTCAAAAAAAACTTTATTCACACACAAGTTCTCACAGTTCTACCTTAAAGGGACAAAAAAGGAAGGATGCGAGCCTAAAATAGAACCAAAAATATGTGCGATATTACAACCATCTGGTCGTCTTGTGCGGTATTCAGATGTTTGACGTCGAGTTTTTAGTTTTGTTCCCGTTTCGCGCTTTTGTGACATGTCCGCTCGTGACACGGCGGCAGTTAAGTTCCAGGAATTTGGGTCATGTCAAAGTTTGACTTTAACCAATAAAAACGCCCAAAGTTTTTTTCGGCAGCCAATCAGATTCCAGAACCCTGTTCGCGCCACTGAAAAGTATAAATAGCCCCACCCAAACTGTGCTGCTCACTGCTACTTACTTCTCGCAGAGGACGCGTAAGGGTCTAATTGCAAGAGGGTTTAAGTTTTTTTCGTATAATTCCTTTTTTTTGAGGTCGATCTCGTTGTATCTTCAGGAAAAATGGTGAGTGCCGTCGAGTAAAGTTTTCCCTGTCTGCCTTTTACATTTAATTCGAAATAATGGTTCTCCTGGTGAGCTTGAGTAACTTTTTAGTTGGTTTAAAAACTTGGTTCTTGACACGTCGCCTTCAGCCGCTAGGTTCGGCCTTGAAAGTAGTCGGAGTGCGGCTAAAACCACGTCAGCGAACCGTTATGTAAATGTGACTTTGGTTAAATAAGTCTGAATTCCAGTGACGCAGTCTAAATATGAGTCCAGTCGACTTCCCGCCAAAGACTTTTTTTTTTTTTATATTCTTCCCAGGACGAGAATTCTCGAACAGCCGTTGAATAAAATGCTACGTCACAGCCAGACCGTGGTTGCAATTTCAGCAGGTTTTCTCAGATTATCCCCTCAGTTCTCTGCTAGTGTTGCAATAGCTCTGGCCTGTTTCTACACCAGAGACTGGGGCTGGTATTTTTCATTGCAGATACTTCCAATTATATGAGTATTTAACAGTCATACTTTAGAGAACGCAGCTACTTTCTCATCTTTTGAGGAATGTGACTGGAGCTTTTGATCAGATGACTTCAGTCACGATGATCCTGTACTCTGTTCTTTACAACAGCCCTTTCTTCATATCTTAAATTAGTCTGGAGTCATTCAGCATGTGACACAGGGCCTGTGTGTGTGTGTCTGTATTAAACCTGCAAAGATTTTTATCATGAAACCTTTTCTGTTCCCCCACAGCGTGAGTGCATCTCTATCCATGTGGGTCAGGCTGGCGTCCAGATCGGCAATGCATGCTGGGAGCTGTATTGCCTGGAGCACGGGATCCAGCCTGACGGAAAGATGCCCAGTGATAAGACCATTGGAGGAGGAGATGATTCTTTCAACACCTTCTTCAGTGAGACTGGGGCTGGAAAACATGTCCCCAGGGCTGTTTTTGTTGACCTGGAACCATCTGTGATTGGTACGTTTTGTCTTATTTAGACATTTCTGTACCCCCGTCCATCAGACCCTCCTATAATTTTGGTTATCGCCCATAGATGAGGTGCGCACTGGGACCTACCGCCAGTTGTTTCATCCTGAGCAGCTGATCACGGGCAAGGAGGATGCTGCCAACAACTACGCTCGTGGACACTACACCGTTGGAAAGGAGCTCATCGACGTCGTGCTGGACAGAATCCGCAAACTGGTGAGCTGCGAGCTGAACTCCTGTTCACTATTGAGTTTACCTGAGTTGGGCTCACGTGTTCCGCTCTGCCTCTTTCCAAACAGTCGGACCAGTGCACCGGCCTTCAGGGCTTCCTGGTGTTCCACAGCTTCGGAGGAGGCACCGGCTCCGGCTTCACCTCCCTGCTGATGGAGCGTCTGTCCGTCGACTACGGGAAGAAGTCCAAGCTGGAGTTCTCGGTGTACCCGGCCCCCCAGGTGTCCACGGCCGTGGTGGAGCCCTACAACTCCATCCTGACCACCCACACCACCCTGGAGCACTCCGACTGCGCCTTCATGGTGGACAACGAGGCCATCTACGACATCTGCCGCCGCAACCTGGACATCGAGCGTCCCACCTACACCAACCTGAACAGGCTGATCAGCCAGATCGTGTCCTCCATCACGGCGTCTCTGCGCTTCGACGGCGCCCTCAACGTGGACCTGACAGAATTCCAGACCAACCTGGTGCCGTACCCCCGTATCCACTTCCCCCTGGCCACGTACGCCCCGGTCATCTCCGCCGAGAAAGCGTACCACGAGCAGCTGACCGTAGCCGAGATCACCAACGCCTGCTTCGAGCCGGCCAACCAGCTGGTGAAGTGCGACCCTCGCCACGGCAAGTACATGGCCTGCTGCCTCCTGTACCGCGGCGACGTGGTCCCCAAAGACGTGAACGCTGCTATCGCCACCATCAAGACCAAACGCACCATCCAGTTCGTGGACTGGTGCCCCACTGGTTTCAAGGTGGGCATCAACTACCAGCCCCCCACCGTCGTCCCCGGCGGAGACCTGGCCAAGGTCCAGAGGGCCGTGTGCATGCTGAGCAACACCACCGCCATCGCCGAGGCCTGGGCCCGCCTGGACCACAAGTTCGACCTGATGTACGCCAAGCGCGCCTTCGTGCACTGGTACGTGGGGGAGGGCATGGAGGAGGGGGAGTTCTCCGAGGCCAGAGAAGACATGGCCGCCCTGGAGAAGGATTACGAGGAGGTGGGCACCGACAGCCTGGGCGAGGAGGACGAAGACGGGGAGGAGTACTAAATGTGAATGCTGCCCGCTCGAGAGAAAAGGTTCCAAAAGTCGTTGACTTGAAGAGTTTTGTTCGACCGTTTTTGTCCTCCAGGACAAAACCGCAGAGTTCTTGAGAGCTTAAGGGGAGTTTTGTTGCTACTTTTACTGATTTTAAAAAGTGTGCAAGTGCATTTAGAATACGCATGGTTAGTGTTACAGGTGTATTTAAATCTCACCCATGCAAAGAGCACAGCGTTAAATAATAATAAACCTAAATATATTTAAGTTTTCTTGTGCCTACAGCGGTTGAAGATGGCAGTAACAGAAGAGTTCAAGGATGTACTGTTACTTTTTTTTTTTTTTTTCTGGAGCAACAAAAGTTCGCTACTGTTTCCAACTCCATGCACTGTGTTCACAAAGGTTCAATAAATCACTTTGTTGACGCTTTGGGTTTGGTTGAAAGCTGCATTCAGACACTCGGATGGCTCAAATCAATTGATACCTCCATTCACGTATTAATTTCCAAAATAAAAGCATCTAATTTCTGATAGATTACATTTGTTAATAAGTCACTAAAGTTAAAAGCTTCAGCTTTATTCATCACATTTTGTTTTTATTGCACTATTTTAAAGTCTTCTGCTCTTTAAACATAAATTTCTCCCTATCGAGGTTTCTCCCAGACCATCACTGGGACGGGTCAATTTGATGTCACCGACCTGATCAATAATCTTATTGATCATGTGCACGTGACGCTGGTCCATCGGGACTCTGTCTAGACGCTTCTCCCCCTCCAAAGAGTTTCACCGCCACCCTGTGGTGCGTGCAGGAGCTGCAGCCTTTTTTAATCTTAACGCGTTTATTCACATTAAAGTTGTTTAATTTAATACTATAAACACGAGGTGGAGTTCTGGCGCCCGCTTTTTTTTTTCTTTTTTGCAGTTTTAAGTTGCTTTAGTTTGTCCCGGTTGAACTTGAACGTCCTCTGGAGGTCTTTTTTTTTTTTTTTTTTTTAAATAACCTTTTCATCTCAGTTTGGGGCAAAAAAATAAACTCCCTAATCCGTGAGAGGACCCAAAAATCCCTATCACGTGTAAATAAAATAATAATAAAATCATCATAATGATCAGGGAAGACATTTTACGGCTGGAAAATGGCACAGGTTTAAATGCTGTGTCTAAGAACACTACCAAACACTTGTCCCGAGCCAGAACCGCTGCCCTAAATAACGAGTGTACAATTAAATGTTCATTTTGAGCGATTATTAGTGAAGTTATATCAGATTTACCGGGTTTGCGTTGGGCTGCTGCTCCGCTCCGGGCCGCCAGGCGGCGCTGCGCGGCCCGAGCGGCGCTATTTGAAACCGCCCCCGTCAAACAGAAGAAGCGCAATCATGGCGGGACACATGAAAAAGCTGAACAGTTGTGTTTTTAGCGGCTCCAAATGTGTCGTTTTGCTTGTGCTTCTGGTCGTTTTACCTCAGGACTCACTGCAGAAAACAGGTGAGAGGGGCCTTTGGGGAGTGTTGAGAGGCTTTAGTCCGCCCTAAAGGGGCGTCCAGTGAAGCGCTAAGTCGCCTTAGCTTCAGTTTGTTCTGGTAGATTGTTGCATTACTGCGCGATTAACGCCTTTATCGTCATAAATTAAACAACGGAGGCCTCTGATTCACTGCTAACTACGCTGGCTGGGCCACGCTGGTAAACATACAGCCGAACTGTAAGCCCGGAGGCTGTGTTGTCCTCAGCAGACGGAAACAAAAGCCAAACTAAACCTCTCAAACTCTCAAAGTTGTTCAGAGTTTAAAAAACATGTCACACGTTCAACCCGGATGGATCCTGGCAGGATCAGTTTGGTTTCTTTTACATGGAGAAATCGCCTGATAAAGCAAAACAAATGAATCCAGGCCAGACTGGCTTAAAAACCGCAAATGATTTAGTGTGACGCCTCTTAAATGTTTTGTATTCAGGTCAAACTAGTTTATTACGCAACCAGGGCAGGTTTAAAGGTCTACAGGTGCAGACAGGTGCTGAATTTGTTTATCGAGCTCTTCTTTTTCATGGTAATTCACGTCTAATGCGGTTCTAATCCTGGATCCAGGTCAGAAACTTCCGGTGATTGACCTCCAGGATGGAGAGAACTACGTCATCTCTGGCTCCAACAGATTCTGTTACGAAAACTCCGTCACGCCGACCTGGAAGCAAACGTGGACGAGCATCCAGGTAAGTCCGGTCAGTTCCACCCAGTAATGTATATTTATATACAACAGCTTTACATACAACCAGTATGTGTTCAAACAGGTCAAAGTGTGGAGTTCAGAGGTGTTCAAGGTGGAGACCGTGGAGGGCGAAGAGCAGCTGCAGGAGTTGGAGAAGTTCAGCTTTTGGACCTGGTTCCTGGGCTTGGTACACGAGCGACGGAATGAAACCACCATCAACATCAGCCTGTACAGCAAGAAGACCTGCTTTAAGATTGAGCCCGTTAAGAACTCCCAGTACACGGTCAAGTCCATTCGGAGTAAGCAACAAGCAAATGTTCTTAAATTCATTTGATTGTCGTTCATGAAGTGACTTCATCAAACCTTTTTTTTTTTTCCCCGCAGAGTTTGACATCTACCTCTTTTTGGTCTTCATCGCGGGTATGCTGCTGCTCTTCTTTGCCGACTCTCTCAGCAGGTAAACACATTTGTGGTCCACGGGACCCCTCTTTCAGCATCCTAACTTCATGTCTCCTTTTGTGCAAAGGAGTCAAGTCTTTTTCTACTCTGCTGGTATGAGCACTGGCGTGATCGCCTCTCTCATCATCTTTTTCTTCGTTCTGGCCCGCCTTTTGCCCAAGGTGACGTACTCCGACAAGCGCGTGAGGTCCGATCAGCGCGGTGTTGTGCGTAACTCTGTCCTCTTTGTGTTTGCCGCTCAACAGAAAAGCCCGTTTTATGTGTTCCTTTTGGGCGGCTGGTCGTTTTCCGTCTATGCCATCCAGCTTGTCTTCAGGAATCTCACCATAATTGTGCAGGAATACTGGCTTATGGCGTTAGGTGGGCCCCTCATCCACTCACATTATAGTTGAACGTATAGCAGAATGCTTATGCTCAATACTTTTTACCTGTTTTGTGTCTGACCTGTGTTTGTGTGTTTGCAGGTTATTTGGGGGTGGTGGGATTCGTCAGTTTTGCCGTGTGTTATCGTTACGGCCCCCTGGTGGATGAGAAGAACATCAACATCTTGTCGTGGACGCTGCAGCTGTTCGGGCTGCTCTTCATTTATTTGGGGATTCAGATTCAGCGAGTTGCCTTTGCCCTCATCATAGCGGCGTTGATCTCCAAGAACCTGGAGTACCCGATCTATCTGGGAGCTGCTGCGTGGAGGTGAGTCCAGGGGCGGCGATGAACCGAACCTCTGCTTTGAAAGAAGCGATACTGAACCGAGCGGTTAGAGCGGTCCCGTGACGCCTCGGTCTGCTGCGCAGGAAGGCTCGGCGTTTTCGCCGAAAGCCGGAGCCGCGTCGGCTCTTGACTGAGGAGGAGTATCAGAAGCAGGCGGAGGAAGAGACCCGCCGCGGGCTGGAGGAGCTGAGGAAATACTGCAACAGTCCAGAGTCCAGCCCCTGGAGGACGGTGTCCAGGCTTCAGTCCCCGAAAAGGTCCACATGTCCAGTTCCCTTTCGCACCTTCAAGCCGAACCTGTCGAAGAAGAACAAGAAAGCCCTCTTGATCTGCAGATGTCTGTGCAGATGTTGCTGCGACGTTTTCGCCGCGCCGTGACCGTTGCGATTTTACTCAACAGGTTTGCTGATTTCGTGGAGGGGACGCCTCACCTGATGCCGAACGAGGTGTCTGTCCACGCGCAGGAGTACGGCTTCGGCGGGTCCTTCTTTGAGGACGAATTTTTCGACACGGACGACGACGAGGAGGACAGCAACAATTACACCGACGATGAGGAGGACGCGGCGGCGGCGGTGGCGGCGGCGAAAGTCCCGGTGAACCCAGAGCGGGACCACAGCGCCGGAGACGGGGGCAGACCGGCGGCCTGAGAAGGGCCACGCGCGGCTCCTGGGCGGACTTCCAGGACGCCTCTGGGTGAATTCCATGGACAAAACACAATCGCAGGAAGGACAGCGGCCAAAGCTGTTGTCTAAAAGGGTTGTTTTCACAGACGTGCACTGAAGCCACCTCACTTTTTTTAAAAGGCTTTTTGTTGAGGTCGAGGGGACAAACATGAACATCCCGAATATTTATACGAATAACAGTTTTATTGTGCGCTCGGAGGTCTTTTGTCGTTGTCTGTGGCCGAGCTTTTAGACTGTATTTTACGTGTGTCCGCTCCTCCAAATGGGGGCCATCGCAAAGCGACCACCGGGGTTCCGCCTTTATTCCCGTTTACGTGTCGCTTCTGGGAGCATTTTCATGACGTGGTGGTTGTTTCTGCTTTCTTCTTAAAGAGGAAAAAAAATACGAAATTTGTATTTCATTGGTTTGGGTCAACCTTGACCAGTCAGTGGAAATGTTACAAAATGATTTTGAATAAATATATTTGAACTTCAACAGTATTATTCTACAGGACAAAACTGAATCTAATCTGGTTTTAATTTTTTTAAAGTTATCAGTATTCAACTTTAATCTTTACTAAAGTATCTATACATTCTGTACTATAGTCTGCAGCCACGGGTTTTTATTACCTCTGCTGAGGAGGTTGTTCTGTCTGTCAGCAACGATTCTGATGACATTTTCAGGATTTGTTGGAAATGTGAAAAGGAAGAACTGGCTTCATTTTGGGGGTGATCTGGAAGAAATCCTAGATTCTGGATCACTTTGACATTTTCGTTAACATTGTGATAAATGGGGCCAAAAATGTTGTTTCTCAATATCTGTTAATTATTGACCAAACCCCATGAGATCTGACCCAAGGATGGACAATGGGACCCTCTATCATATTCCAAAAGCTGATCCAGATCTGATCCAGAAGAAGGATTTTATTGGGATTTATATAAACTTGGCGGAGGTCTGCGCTCTCCGAGTGCTTTCTAGGTTAACCTGGAATAACCCCGGCTACTTTATATCCCGGCCCGCGTGTGTCATTTTACTATTAGATGTTAATGCTGCCGCTTCAACAAAAGCTGCCCTAAATTACGGCGCCACATTTGCATCTGCCGTGGCGGCCCTTCCTGTTTCATGACTGCCGCTAACCCAAAAACCTCCAAACAACTCTTAACGTGACGCTGCATGACGGAGGAGAGGGGGGGGGGCGACCTCTTTATCTGTGGAATTTACTTTTTCATCTGCAGATAAACAAGCTGTCAAAGAGGCTTTTTTTTTTCGTGACGTTGTGTAACGTCAATATTCGAAATGAGTCGCCCTCTGAAGGTCCGTCTGACCTTTGATCCCCTCGGGGAATCAAATCAAAGTGGTTCTCTCGCGCCTTGCGAGGAAAACCTGCGGCGGTTCACAGAACGAGCCTTGTTCACAGCGGAGGCAGAGGCGCAGCGGCACCCGGGGCCAGATAGCCTTATCAGAAAGATATGTTCCAGTTCATGTTGTAAACATTCAGCTGACATCAGCGAGCATATCTGATGACATTTAGGCCGGGGGCTCCTCCACGTTATGGTCATCCTCTGGGAAACACCCCGTGTCAAACGCTCCGCTGTTTACGCCTCCGAGTGGGCGTGTCTGGGTCTGGGTGATGCCGCCGGGTAGCCTCGTTCTGCCTCGTTTCTCCTGTAGCGCTTCCCAAAGACGGAACCGTGGCGAGGGAGGCTTATCTTGATGCAAATGCGATGGTCACGCACGCGGCGGGGGAATCCCTTTTGAAAAGGAGCGGCGCCCCGGCCCCCAGCGGTGGACTCTAGCCTACAGCGTGGAGTTTCCCTGCTGAGGGGGAGCTGACCCCCCCACACACACACGTAGTACGACCTTGATGTGATGTGATGTTAATGACAGCCGCCCCCCCTCCCCCTCATCTGACGTGTCTTTTTCATCCTGTGAGCAAAGATGTGAGAGATCAAAGACTCCGGCGTTTATTTTGGGTTTTTAAAGGCATGGAACAAATGCGCTCTTGAGTCATTCACATTCATAGTAACAACAGTTTTACAGATTGTACAGATGTGCAACCAGTGTAAAAAAAAAAAAAAAAAAGAAGGAAGGCCACGACTTTGGCCTCCGGAAGCAGTGCAGCCAAATCTGCCTTTCTTGAAGCTTTCTGGCTTTAAATAACATTTCAGGAATGTTACTGAAAAAAGACCTTTTCGTGAGACAACAGCAGCACCTGGGCTTCTTTTGAGGCCGCGCAGATCTCGTCAACCGTACAGTCAAGACTACCTGGACAATCCGTTCTTGTCAACCTCTGAAAAAACCTCGCGCGGTTAACAAGCCAGTGAGAGCGGAAGCGCTCCGGCGACCCGGTCAGTTCTGTCAGTATTTGTTGATCCCAAATATGCGCACTCCGTGAAACTGAGGCAGCTTGGGGAGGAGGACGCTGAGGAGGGAGCAGGTGTTGACCAGGAAGTGCGTGGGATCGTATTTTGTGTAGAAGCTGGCGAGGATATACCTGCGGGGAGAGAAGAGCCGTCAGCTGAATCTCAAGACTAGAAGAGTTTCCAGATTATTACGTTGGGGTTGAGGTGATATCAGCGATATAGGGAGATGGTGTTTAACAGCAGAACCCCGAATCAAGACCACATCGCGCAGATTTGTCCACGATGTCAATGTATCAGAGCAACATGTTGGGTAGAGGTGACCAGCGACCCCGGGAAAAGCCTGACGAGCACTCACAGAACTATCGGAGAGATCGTGAGGAACTTCCGCGAAGACGTGAACTGGACGCCGTAGTCCATCTGCTCCCAGTGCGTGAGCAGACGCGCTTTGCCTTGGTCCGGCGTCTCGAAGGGAGTCCCCTTCACCGTGTGTAGGAACAGGTACATCACCTGCGGGGCAGGCAACGAAGAGGTGAACGACCACACCCAGAGAGCCCCCCCCCCGCTCGAGGAGCGCGACTGACCAGGTTGTGGATGACATTAGTGAGGGTCCAAACGAGTGGCACGGTGAAGAAGGGGATGCTGAGCAGAATGATGTGCAGGACCACAGTCAGGAGCAGGTAGGTGAGCCATATTCCTCTGCTGTTCATCACCCTGGTGTTGGGGTTCACCTCGCTGTGAGCCACGCCCACGTTCATGCTGAGCACAGGCGGGCGAGTCGCTGGGCAGGAGGGGAACAAAAACGCAGCCGTCAAACTTTAGTCGTGTCAATTAGAGATTTAGAGATAATTTAGAGCAGGGGTCTCCAACCTTCTCCACAAAGGGGCCGTGAGGCAGCAGGTTCTGGTTCCACCAGTCCAGCTCGCCCAGTTTGACCAGTCAGCTGTTGAAGACTCAGATGAGTTGATGAAGTGAGTCCAGTCTGGTGCTGCTGCTGCTGGGTTGGACCAGAACCTGCAGCCTCAGGGACCTCTGGGGAAGAGACCCCTGATCTAGAGAGGCAAACACTCATTTCACCCCTCACCTCAGTGTGCGTAATCGGACTGTAGGTTAATTATTCTACCCCTTTATCATAAAACGACAGGCTGATTAAAGATGTTTGAGGCTTTCATTTGTGTTATCAGCCATTGCCACCGAATATTAGTCTAAATCAGGGGTCTGCAACCCCGTCCCTAAAGGGCCGTGAGGCTGCAGGTTCTGGTCCCACCAGTCAAGCACACCCAGTTTGACCAATCAGCTGTTGAAGACTCAGATGAGTTGATTAAGTGAGTGAAATCTGGTGTGCTGCTGCTGCTGGGTTGAACAAGAACCTGCAGCCTGCAGCCACACGGCCCTTTGGGGAGGAGGGTGGAGACCCCTGATCTAGAGAGGCAAACACACTCTTTTCACCCCTCACCTCAGTGTGCGTAATCGGACTGTAGGTTAATTATTCTACCTGAGACTTTCACTTGAGACTTCAATTTGTGTGTGTTATTGCCATCGAATATTACTCTAAACCAGGAGTGTCCAAACCCCCCCCCCAGAGGTCCGTGAGGCTGCAGGTTCTGGTCCAACCCAGCAGCAGCAGCACCAGACTGGACTCACTTCATCAACTCATCTGAGTCTCCAACAGCTGACTGGTCAAACTGGGCGAGCTGGACTGGTGGAACCAGAACCTGCAGCCCCACCGGCCCTTTGTGGAACAGTTTGGACCCCCCCCCTGCTCCAAACGCTGCTCTCTCGATGGCGGCTCCGCCCCGCCGCGCAGCGCCGTGCGCCCAAACGAGCGCTCCTCCCCCCTTAGCCTCGGCTGGCTAAGGTTACCGAGCTGCAGCAACCGGGGTTTTTTTTTTTTTTTGGGGGGCTGCAACAGTTTAAAGACACCTGGGGGGGTGGTGGTTAAACGCGAGGATCTGCCCCAACGACCGGGCCGACGCTGGGTGTCCGTAACCGGGGGGAAGGCGCGGCTCTGAGGGCCGGTTAGCGGCTAACAGCTGTCGCGTCGCCGCGGCTCGAACCGGCCGTCAAACGCCGCGGCTGCGCGGGGCGGCGGGCCGCGGGGAGTCCGGACCCCCCCCCACCCCCCTCCTCCACCCCCGCAACCACCTCCAGGACCCCGCAGGTGAACCCGTTTCTCCGGGTCCGAGCTTTACCTTCCTGCGCTCTCGTAGCTCAGCGGGGGAACTTCCTGGTTCCCTCGGCCACGCCCCCTTGCCCCCCCCCCCTCCACACGCGCGTGGGCCGCCCCCCCCCCTGCAGGGTCTCCCGCACGTGGACCCTCAGATCTCAGTCGAACGTCCCTAAAAACACCTTTGAACACGTTTGCAGCCTTGATGTGGGCGTCTGTCTCCCCCATCGTCCCCCTCCCCCCCCCCCATCGCCCCCCTCCCTCCCCCACCTCCCCCCCCCGTCCTCTGATCAGTTCGGTGATCGATATCTGCCTCCCCGGGGACATTTTAGACGTCAAACGGGCCGAGATAGCCAGATGGTTGGAAGCCCCGGGCCGATCGATGCCGCTGATAGGCGGGCGGCGCTTTGATCTAGTGCCGCGCAAACGCCCCCAGCCCCCCCCCGGTGTGTCACACCTCTGTCATCGGCGTCCCCCCCCCCCACAGGCGCGACGCTTTGTTTGTTGTGGTTTTGTGTTCTTAAACGTCACCGTCGTCCCCTGTTCTGAAATAGAATAACATTTAAAAAAAAGTCACTTTTCTTTTTTTAGGAGACTTTTACGCGCGAGGCCGGGAGGGGCTCGCTCCATCTCATCCTCCTGGGGGGGGGGGTTGTTTTGTTTTTGTTTGTTTGTTTGTTTTTGCTTTGTTATTTTACGTTGTCGGGCAGTGATTCAACGCTTCCTCCTCGCGACTCAAGACAAAGGTCCTTTCAGGAGTCTTCCAGAAACTGGTTTCCTCGACGCCCCCCCCCCACACACACACACACACACACCTGTCAGCTTCTTTCTCCTTTTACCTTCCTTATTTATTTATTTATTAATTTATTTTAATTTTATGAATGACCTCTGAAGCTCCGTCGTGACGTCACAGCGTTGCGTAACGTGAAGAAGATGAGATGAGGAAGTCGTCAGGAAAAACGGAGCAGGAATCTTTCAGGAAAGCACAAGCTTCCTCCTTATCTCCCACCTGTCGTCTGGACTTTGGAAACGCGTCGTGTGTGTGTGTGTGTGTGTGTGTGTGTGTGTGCGCGCGCGCGTAACTTCCAGCCCTTCCTCAGAAGAAGAAGTGCATTGACGAATATGATAAAAGGAACAAAACAGAAACCAGAAACACGTTGATGCCTTTAAAGAACTTCAGTGAACGATGATGTAAGGCTCGATGCTGTGACACTTCTGTTTATTGAGTAAACAAAGCAGATTTAAATAAATACCAATACAATAAATAATAAAGCATAAATATATAAGTAGGTAATAATTAATATATAAGTATAAATATGGGCTGGTGATGGAGTTTCGGGTGCAGACGGTGGCGGGGTTGACATTGGGAACAATGTGTGCGTCGTGGGGTCGATCAACGTGATCGATAAAGGTGTCGTCGCGGGCGGGCCGCGTCACTCCGCCGCCGCGGCCCGCCTGCAGCGCGCCGCCTGGGAGGCCGTGTGGTGGGACGGGTCCCCGACGGCCAGGACGCGGGCGGTGAGGATGGAGAAGGAGAAGAGCCTCTCCAGGGTGTAGAGGCACGTGGAGGACTCCTCCCATTCCAAGACGGGCGTCTGCTGGACCTGCGGAGCCGGGAGGAAGGTCGGTTTTCTGCCCTGCGTAAAGAGGCACGTCTCCAAAAGCGCGCTTTTATTCGGACTCACCACCGGCTGACTCGGCGGGACGCTCGGCTCGACGCAGGACTGCAGGTCCCTCTGGAGCTGCTTCACGGCCGGGATCACCTTTTCGGCGTGTTCCCTGCAGCTCCGGAACTTGGAGACGGTGTCCAGGTCGGAGCTGTAGCTCCTGGAGACGCTGAGGATCTTCCTCAGGCACGTCTCAGGCCTGGTTCTGAGGGTCTCAGGGTCGCACTCGTCTTCTGGCCCGATCCAGGCGGCCTCGATGGAAATATCGTCGATGTCTTTGGATCCATTGCGCACCTGATATTGGAGAAAGGCGCGTTTCCAATCATTGTCACATTGAATTTAAATCGAATATCACACTGACAGCAATTTTAAAAAGTTTTTTTTTCTGTTCCCCCAAGCAAGGAAAAATATTATATTCACGCAATTTACCTCCACTGAGACGCTTTTGGCGATGCCATTGAGCTGCAGGGAGCTGTTCCTCACTTTGGCCCATGCGTCGCGGGCGCAGGGCGCCGGCGGGGCGTAGGACGCCGGCGGGGCGCAGGACGCCGCCGCGACGAGCGCCAGAAGAGCCGCAAGGGTCCGGAGGCTGAGGTCCATGGGGCCGGTGTGTGTGCCGCAGGAGGCTGCTGGGTGTCCCGGAGGAGGCTGCTGGGTGTCCCGGAGGAGGCTGCTGGGTGTCCCGGAGGAGGCTGCTGGGTGTCCCGGAGGAGGCTGCTGGGTGTGCCGGAGGAGGCTGCTGCTGCTGTGATGGACTCCTGCTCCTTTTAAAGCACCTGGTGACTCATTCGAGGGTTTTCCTGGGCATCCGCAGGTGAGTTCATCCATTAATACTAACTAGGACCCACGCGGTGTGTGTGTGTGTGTGTGTGTGTGTGTGTGTGTGTAGGGGGGGCGGAAGGATTACATCATTGCATCATTACATCACTGCAGGTCACCTGAAGTTTGAGGGAAATTAGCCTATATTCTCAGGATGAGGATGTTAGGGCAGTAAAAGGCTCGCGGCGTCACGCGAACGGATGGGTTTGTAATTAACGTGGAAAGAAATTTAGATTAAATTCATCTGCGTGTTTCAGGGATGAGAAAAAAAAACAAAAACCAAAACTTCCCACCTGTCAGAGTCTGCCCCTCTTCTCTACCAAAGAAAAACATTTGATTCTTGATGGTTCAGAAAAAAATAACGATCAAGCATTTTTTTTTCTTCCTTTTTCTTTTCGTCCCTTTCTCTGGTAATTTGCGGTTTGAATCACGGTTTTGTCCCTGATTGTACATTTGAAACGCCAATTAAATTCTTTGAAGTTTTATTCTAATTTATCTATAATCTTACACCGTTCCATTCCGGAGTTTTATTCTAATTTATTTATAATCTTACACCGTTACATCCACGGTCAATAGGTTTCGAGAACTTGATGGTTAAATTTATTTTAATCGTGGAAATTATCATATTAAAATAAATTATCATATCACACGCCTTTCTATCAGCTCTTTGTCGGCTCGTTCATAGAAACACACGCACGCACAGGCGCGTGCGCTCACTCACTCACACACACACACACACACACACACACACACACACACACACACACACACACACACACACACACAAGCTGTCATGTGCCATAATAAAGGTAATTTGAAGCAGAATTCAAACGAATCGTTTGGTCGATTATTTACGGACTTCGCTCTTTGACGAGAAGAAGTCGATTTCTTTCTGTTTTTTTTGAGCCGCACTTGAACGCACCGCGTACCCCGGAAGTGTTTGGTTGTTTTTGTTGTGAGAGGAGCGAGCATGGCCCAGCGGGGGACCGGTCCTATCGCCACCAAAGGTCGCTTTAAAGTTTCCAACACACCCGAGGAAGCTCCGGGGGCCTAAAACGAAGCGACGCGCCGGCTCCGTTGTTCAGAAAGTGAGCGTCCCGCCTGCTTTTCCCCCCGCCATTCACGGTTAGCACGCTAGGTTGCTAACGCGAATCTGATAAAGAGAATATTTCTGCTTCACGGAGGAGAAATGTTCGCTTAGTTTGCTAAACGCCTCCACAAAACCAGCCCTCGCCACTGTGATAAGCGTTGCTGTGTGTTTATATGATTTATTTGACGAAACTCGTCCACCTTCTGGTGAAGTTGGAGATCCACTCTTATCTCCTCTCATCTCCTCTCCTCTCCTCTTATCTCCTCTCATCTCATCTCCTCTTATCTCCTCTCATCTCACCTCCTCTCCTCTTATCTACTCTCATCTCCTCTCCTCTCCTCTTATCTACTCTCATCTCCTCTCCTCTCCTCTTATCTACTCTCATCTCCTCTCATCTCACCTCCTCTCCTCTCATCTCCTCTCCTCTTATCTACTCTCATCTCATCTCCTCTTATCTCCTCTCATCTCACCTCCTCTCCTCTCATCTCCTCTCCTCTTATCTACTCTCATCTCATCTCCTCTTATCTACTCTCATCTCCTCTCCTCTTTTCTCCTCTCCTCTCCTCTCCTCTCATTTCCTCTCCTCTTATCCCCTCTCCTCTTATCTCATCTCCTCTCCTCTCCTCTTATCCCCTCTCCTCTTATCTCCTCTCCTCTCCTCTCCTCTCCGCTTATCCCCTCCTCTCCTCTCCTCTCCTCTTCTCTTATCTACTCTCCTCTCCTCTCCTCTTTTCTCCTCTCCTCTCATCTCCTCTCCTCTCCTCTCATCTCCTCTCCTCTTATCCCCTCTCCTCTTATCTCATCTCCTCTCCTCTCCTCTTATCCCCTCTCCTCTTATCTCCTCTCCTCTCCTCTCATCCCTCTTCTCTACTCTCATCTCATCTCCTCTTATCCTCTACTCTTATCTACATCTCATCTCCTCTCCTCTCCCCTCTCCTCTTATCTCCTCTCCTCTCATCTCCTCTCCTCTTATCCCCTCTCCTCTCCTCTCCTCTCCTCTTATCCCTCTCCTCCTCTCCTCTTTTCTCCTCTCCTCTCATCTCCTCTCCTCTCCTCTCATCTCCTCTCCTCTTATCCCCTCTCCTCTCCTCTCCTCTCCTCTTATCTACTCTCATCTCATCTCCTCTTATCTACTCTTATCTCCTCTCCTCTTTTCTCCTCTCCTCTCATCTCCTCTCCTCTTATCCCCTCTCCTCTCATCTCCTCTCCTCTTATCCCCTCTCCTCTTTTCCTCTCCTCTCATCTCCTCTCCTCTTATCCCCTCTCCTCTCCTCTCCTCTCCTCTTATCTACTCTCATCTCATCTCCTCTTATCTACTCTTATCTACTCTCATCTCCTCTCCTCTTTTCTCCTCTCCTCTTATCTCCTCTGCTCTCCTCTCCTCTTATCTCCTCTCCTCTTATCCCCTCTCCTCTTATCTCCTCTGCTCTCCTCTCCTCTTATCTCCTCTCCTCTCCTCTAATTAACCCTGAAAGGTTGATTCGGTCGCCCCCATGATGAACTTCGACGGTCTGGACCCGGGGATGGGGGAGTACCCCCCCAGCCTCCACGGAACCCTGGAGGCGGGGATGGAGCCCTCCCTGGACCCCCACCTCAACCCGGGCTTGCTGCAGGGCGTGGAGCTCGACCCCGAGGGCCTGGCCGTGCCCGTCCCCGAGCCCGTGCACCTCATGGAGGGGATGTTTTCCGAGCTGCACAGCGTTGTTTCGGAAGTCGGCATCCCGGTCACGGCGACGCATTTCGACCTGCAGGAGGAAATGCTCTGGATGGGGAACCACAGAGTAAGGGGCTCCTCTGCGACGCTTTGGCGTGGGGGCTCTGCACTCTCGCTCAACCCGCTCTCTCTCTCCCCCCCACCCCAGGGCCACGTGACCTCCTTCTTCGGGCCAACCATGGATCGTTACTCTTCCTTCCAAGTGCACGCAACGGACGACGTGCGGCACATCCAGAGCCTGGAAACGGGCGTTTTGTTCCTCTCAAAGTCTAATCTCAAGTGCCACACTCGCGGCGGGCTCGTGATGTTCGACTACCCGTGAGTGATGCAAAGCATCAGCCGTGCCCGGTCGATTATAGAAGCCGTCTGATACATGTATGTGTGTGTGTGTGTGTGTGTGTGTGTGTGTGTGTGTGTTCCTCAGGATGGACGAGGGAGCCGACATGCACAGCCTCCTCATGACCGACAACAACTGTCTGCTCATGGGCGGTCTGCAAAACTACGTGGTTGAAGTCGACCTCAACACTGTTCAGGAGGCTCAGAAGGTGAGAGAAGTTTGTTTCCCTTTTAAAGAATGGCACGCCGAGCGACGCCTGGCTCACTTACCCGTTCACCTGCTCCCGGCAGTTCACCGTTGAGGTTCCCGGCGTGGCGATATTGCGACAAACCAACCGATACTTCTTCTGCGGACACACTTCTGGGAAAGTGAGTTGGACTCGGGGGGGGTCAGGTAAAAGGCGTCTCGCTCCCACGCTCTCTTAAAACAGATCACCCTGCGAGACCTGCGCACCTTCAAGATGGAGTACGAGTTCGACGCCTTCTCCGGCAGCCTGTCGGACTTTGACGTCCACGGGAACCTTCTGGCTGCGTGCGGCTTCTCCAGCCGGGGTTTAAACGGGCTGTCGTGCGACCGCTTCCTCATGGTGTACGACCTGCGCATGATGCGGGCCGTGACGCCGCTCCAGGTTCACGTGGACCCGCTCTTCCTGCGGTTCATCCCTACCTACACGTCTCGGCTGGCGATCATCTCGCAGACGGGTAATGGTCGGGGAATGCGGGGCTCCTCTCCCTCGCGCTCGGCTGCGTCACCTGTAGCTCCGCCCCCCCCCCCTTCCTTTAGGTCAGTGCCAGTTCTGCGAGCCCACCGGACTCGCCAACGTGGCGGACATCTTTCATGTCAACACGGTGGGCCAGTTGCTGATGAGCTTCGACGTGTCCGCCAGCAAGCAAGCTCTGGCCTTCGGGGATTCGGGCGGGTGCGTTCACCTGTGGTCCGACGCCCCGGAGGTCTCGTTCAACGACTACTCCCGGGAGACGGAGTTCGCCATGCCGTGTCACGTGGACACGCTGCCTCAGCTGGACTGGAACCACGACCTGCTGCCCCTCTCGCTCGTGCCCATGCCGCTGACCAGCGCAGAGGCGCTGCTGTCAGACTGGCCCGCTGCCCTGGCCACGCCCAGCCCCAGGTAGCACGGCAACACTCGACGCCATCAAACGCGTAGCTCATCATTTAATCAATCAAAATCCAATAATCACAATTATTATTTTCTGGGTGAGAAAATTGCCCTGTTAAATTCCAAGTTCTGCATTGTGTTCTAAGAGGACCGTCGGTCGTTTGGTGGTTTTCTGCTGCATCCAGGCCGCATCACCACACTGCTAAACTCTCGCTACACATACAATGATCCTCCTTGTAAGATCTGTTAACTGGGAAAGAGGAGGTTTGAGACTGAGCACGCAAAGCAAAATAGTGAAGTTGGAAATTATCAAAAAATAAAGTTGGGGTTTGATAGCATAAGCAGAAATATGGAATTTCTGTGGCCTGGGAGAGAAACCTGTGGGTTAATATTGATATTAAACCGCAGGTTTCTGTGGCTTGGGCTTGAAATACCTATTTCAAAAACTGTGCACTTTGTTCTCATGAAGAAGTGGAACTTTTATTTCTCTGCCCTGCAGACACACTCTGCACACTGTCCTGAAGACGTGACCTTTTGTTTCATGATTTTTTCACTAATTCTGTGCAACCCAAACAAATGAAGGAGGGAGTTTGTGCTTGTTTGGATTTAATTCATCTGTTCTTTCCAACAGGCGGGCGCCTCCCGCAGACCCCGAAATCCTTCGTACGATGAAAACGGTCGGTTTCATCGGCTATGCAGTAAATCCTCGTACCCGCCCTCGAAACCAGGCAAGTATACAGAAAGCAAATAGATCTGATGTCGCCTCACGGCCTCCTTTGAGGAGCGCGACCGTATGGACAAACTACAACAGCCTTTTACTGCCTGTCGTGTTTCAGGTTCCCTACAAGCTGAAAGATGCAGAGCAGGACTACGACAACTACAACCAGATCCCAGAATCACCGATTGGGCGCGAAGAAGAGCCGCACCTTTACATGGTTACCAAAAAATACAGAAAGGTTGGATTTAGTCTGCTTTTGGTTTCGGGTTCCATTGCAATCAGAATAACAAATGTTGGGGTCTTTATACTCCATCAGGTCACAATTAAATACTCAAAACTTGGGCTGGAGGACTTTGATTTCAAACATTACAACAGAACCTTGTTTGCTGGCCTGGAGCCTCACATCCCCAATGCTTATTGTAACTGCATGATCCAGGTAGGAAGCATAAAGTTTTTTCTATGGCTTGAAAGTGAATTAAAAAAAAAAAAAGAATGAATGCTTCTCTGGTTTGTCAGGTTTTGTATTTCCTGGAGCCAATCCGGTGTTTAGTGCAGAATCATCTGTGTCAGAAGGAGTTCTGCTTGGCCTGTGAGCTTGGATTTCTCTTCCACATGTTGGATTTGTCGCGAGGGGATCCGTGTCAGGTACCGAAGCGGCCCATCTGTTGACCCGGCTGCTGCCTTCTCCTGATCCGACCTCTCCACGCGCAGGCCAGTAACTTCCTGCGAGCCTTCCGAACCATCCCCGAAGCCTCGGCGCTGGGTCTGATCCTCGCTGACTCGGACGAGCAGACGGGCAAGGCCAAGCTGGGCCGCTTGATCCAGAGCTGGAACCGCTTCATCCTGGCGCAGCTCCACCAGGAGACACAGGAGCAGGAAGGCCCTCAGGCCTACAGAGGCGCCAGCAGCAGGTCGGCAGCAGGCGCAAAGATTCACCCTCAGTGAGATCAGAGAAGGTGCCATTTCCTTCTGTTTCCTTCTGGTTCAGTTCTCTGGGTTCCTCCGGTGAGTCTGTCATCGGGAAGCTGTTCGGGTGCGAGGTGGAGAACAGCAGCCTGTGCCGCTGTGGCAAAGAGACGGTCCGCTCGTCGCTGACGCTGCTCTTCACCATGCATTACCCCGAACACTCCTCTCAAGGTAGGATTCACGCTCCTCTGCCGTCCCTCTCAAGCATGGACCCATTCGATAGACGGGCTCTTCTGCCCCCTGGTGGTCGGTTTGGGTTGTTATTGGAAGAAAACGGGACGGGACAGAGAATCATTCACATGCGTCAAATTCAATTTGATCCACCAGATAAAGTGAGGGAGTACGACTTTGCCGAGATCCTGAAAAAGAGCATCTGTCTGGAGCAGAGCACCCAGGCGTGGTGCGAAAACTGCGAGAAGTATCAGCCCACAGTGAGTCCCGCCTCCCCGCCTCTCGAACGCGTGCGCTTGCCCCGCGTGTCGAACCCGTCTGTGCGCTGCCCCAGGTGCAGACTCGCAACATCCGGTGTCTCCCCGACGTTCTGGTCATCAACTGCGAGGTGAACAGTGCCAAAGAGGCGGAGTTCTGGAAGGTCCAGGCTGAGGTAAACATCGCTGCTTGTGGTTGGTCGCGAAGCAAAGCGAATAAAACAAACACCGTCGGTTTTCTTGACAGTATGCCTTCAATAAGGCCATGCAGAAGGAGGCGACGGAACCAGCAAAAGCTAAAGAACCGCCCCCCATGCCCACCGAGTGGTGCCTGGAGTAAGCTGCACAAACCAGTACTGTGGTGTAAGTCCTGTAGACGGGTGTTTCGCCCTCACCTCTCCGCATGCTTTCAGCGGCGAGGAGATCTGCAGCGCGGAGGGCTTCACCTTCGACACGCGGGTGGAGGACCTGCGCCACGTCTGGATTCCTCTCAGTCTGAAGATGTCCATCAGCAAAAGTCAGGGTCTGGAGATCAGCAGCTGGCCTGAGGGAGAAGAGGTGAGTCAGCAGCAGTTGGTTGGTTCCGAACTTCACGCCTTAACGCGCGACCCCCCCCCCCCCCACAGTTGAATGAGGCCGAAGAGGCCGAGGGCGCCTCCCTCTACGACCTGGTGGTCACCGTGCCGCACATCCAGGACGCCCGCACGGGGGGGAACCTGGTCACGCACATCAAAGTGGGAGAGACGTACCATCAAAGAAAAGAGGTGAGGCGACGTCGGCGGGGCGGGGGTGGGCGCCGCAGACGCGTGAACACGTGTGGACCTTTTCCCAGGGGGTCACGCACCAGCAGTGGTACCTCTTCAACGACTTCCTCATCGAGCCCATCGACAAGGTGAAGACTTTTGTTCAATCAGCATCGGTCAGTGTCTTTGCTGTGATGTGACGTTACTGTTGCGTTCAAGACCGAAGCTGTCCAGTTTGACGTGAGCTGGAAAGTTCCGGCCATTCTGTATTACGCCAAGAGGAACTACCACACCAAATACGACCTCCGCAGTAGGTTTTTAACGACCCTAGACCCTTTTTACACGCGTGTGCGCGCATGTATGTGAGGTTCACCTGCTGCTCTCCCCCTCAGTTAAAAATCCCATAGATGCCAGCGTGCTGCTGACGGAAGCCTCGCTGGCTCGGAAGCAGAGGAAGAGCCACGCCACCTTCATCCCCCTCATGGTCAGCGAGATGCCGCAGGCCAGAGACCTGGTGGGCCTGGACGCAGAGTTCGTCACGCTCAACCAGGTGAGTCGGGCTTCTGCTGGCTGTTGAAGACTAAAAATAGAGATTACGCTTAAAGGCAACAATAAAAGTAGAGGTTAATCTTAAAAAAATAGAGATTAATTTTAAAAGCAATACTATGCAATGTTACTATATTTAGTTATATTTATCTAACAAGCGCCATCTAGTGGTCAGTTAATCGTATTACAACTCTAACAAAATCTATTATGTCGTTATGATTTTAAGGGTATAATTATATTATTGGTCATTTTCACACAAGACATAAAATCGGATTATGGTCTGTTTGTTTGCAGGAAGAGGCAGAACTCCGCAGCGATGGCACAAAGTCAACCATCAAGCCGAGTCAGATGTCCGTAGCCAGGATCACCTGCGTGCGGGGTCAGGGCACCAACGAAGGCGTGCCGTTCATCGACGACTACATCTCCACTCAGGAGCAGGTGAGGAGCACAGAGGGCGGGAGAAAGGCCCCAACGGGAGGCAATCAAACGGACACAAAGCGTGCTTTCGAAACCCGCCCCCCAGGTCGTCGACTACCTGACGCAGTATTCCGGAATCAAGCCCGGAGACCTGGACGCAAAGATTTCTTCAAAGCACCTGACCACCCTGAAGTCGACGTACTTGAAGCTGCGCTTCCTCATCGACACGGGGGTTCGCTTCGTCGGCCACGGTCTGCAGAAGGACTTCCGGGTGATCAACTTGTTGGTACGATCGGTCGTCTTTGATCAGCTTCGGTGCTCCGTCGGCGGCCTCGGGTCTGGGGTCCCGCAGAAATCTCCACAATTAATCTTGTTTTCAAGGTTCCTAAAGATCAGGTGGTTGACACCGTCTACCTGTTCCATTTACCCCGCAAGAGGATGATTTCTCTGAGGTTCCTCGCCTGGTATTTTCTCGGTAAGTCGAGTGCTTATAATCAATATTCGTACGGGTCACATATCGTCTTTGCCGTCTGGGACACAAGAGGATAGATGTCTTTCTTACTTCCGCGGCTCCCAGACCTCAACATTCAGGGGGAAACCCACGACAGCATAGAGGACGCGCGGACGGCTCTGCAGCTGTACAGGAAGTATCTGGACCTGAGCCGTGCAGGCGGCTCAGACGAAGTGAGGAAGGTCCTGAAGGGGCTCTACGAGAAAGGCCGCCAGCTGGACTGGAAAGTCCCCGATTCCGACACAGGAGACGGTCGAGGTAGCCCCAAAAGTACGAGATAACGTTGGAGAAGCGTGTGGATGCTGATGAGGTTGGCGTGCGCGTGTTTTAAGAGGGCGGATTGTCAGTGTTCTCCTCACCACCCCCCCCCCTCAGGTGCGGCTGCGTTTCCCTCTGTGATGGGACTGTGAGCAGAATTTCGTGAATAAGTGTTCTTCTGCTTTTGCTTTTGCGTCTGGTTTGCCCACGCTGACTCATCATTGCGTCACAGTTTGGAAAATGCTCGGATCAAACGTTTTTAATTTGATTACGTTGTACCGTGTGCTCCCATTTTAATTTCTTTTGGTGCGTTAAATAAAAAATATTGTCACATAAGTTGTTTATCAGGAGGCTTAAACTGCTAGATCAATAATTGAGTCCTTTTGGGGACTTTTGGGTTTCCAGTGTTTTGTTTTTGATTCATCTGCACGTCCATCACTGCGTGATATATATATTTTTTTCCATACACTCAAGATTTTTGATATTATGTGTCAGTGGGGTTTTTTCTTTTTTTTTTCTAAGAAATCCAACACAGGGAAGAAAGAAAAAAAAAACACGAGCGTGTGACACGTTATAAAACGCACTATTACTTAATTTACATATCTAAATGAGTCTTTCGTCAGATGTTCTAAGCAAAAAAGACAAAATGTGATAAAGGAAAACTAATTTTCACCTGTTGGGCTGTGAGGCGGCGCCCTCTGGTGGTCATTTGGTGGATTTTCTAAATATATATGCATATAAATGTTGAAACCATTTGGCTACAGTTTAGTAAAACTACAAATGTGAACCGAGACATTTAGGTTTAGCTCTACTCAATCAGTTGTTGAAAGGTAGGTTACTCGTGCATCTAAGCGCCTCAATATCCCAGGAGTGCCTGAGAATAGATGCATTTAAAAAAAAATGCAGACGCAAATGTCTGTATTGCAAACAGTTTATTCATAATAAATGAAAAGTGTGCAATTCAGTGAGCGCGAGAAAGGGTGGAGTTGGGACAGTTGATGTCTTTGGTCCATATTTGGTAGAGATGAACGTGAACGGATCGGTGGGAGACAAGAAAAGGCACTTGAGTTGACAGTTGTCTCAAAACTTGTCCTGGAGTCTACTGAAAGGACCAACAAGCTAGTTTTAATTTCCATTTCTGACTATAGTCATAATATGAGTATCGTGTACAAAATGCCCCACGAGAGCACAAACTATGTTACATGTGAGCAGGAGATGGAGAGGAACAAGGGATGGATGAAGAAACAAAGATGAAGAGGTGGATTCATCTCTTTAGAATCGTTTACAGGCAGAAGAAAGAAGGAAATAAAGATGGACACAGGGAAAAAGTCTTCTTTGGCAGTTACCTAATCTTAAACCAGTCTGGAATGTAAAACGAATATAAAGCCAGAAGAATCCCAGATAAAACGACTGAAGGCCTTCGTCAATTCAAACTGAGGTTTTATCGATGTCAAGCAGAAGTGTGAGGATTCAAATTTGGTCGGGTTTTTCTTTTCCCCTGCTGCAACTCTAATTGACAAGTCTCAGTGTGACAAAAGTTTGGAACTAAGAATTAATTAATTTAAGGAAACATTTGTGCGCTCAGAGGCCGAACAGATCGGCAGTAGATGGATAAAAGGAGCGATTTGACTTCTTAAGACATCAAAAATGCTCCTAAGCCCATAGGTTGGTGACAGATTTTCATTTCTAAAGACATAATCGGGCAACAAAAACCTAAAGTGAAACGCTAAAAACAGGGAGAGGGGGAGAATGTTTCGATATTTCAGACCGATATTTCTGTCCTGAAGGTTTGCTCGATGGAAGACATGGACTTATGGAGATGTAGCGGTGATGTAATGAGCAGTTTTACACTACAGCCTCCAATTATGTACAAAATCGACAAACCGGGGTCCCTGACCCTCAACAAGACCCAGACTGGGGGGGAAAAAAAACCATTTCAAGATATTAGCACTGAGGTATTCACCCACTTTTGTTCATAAATGGACAGTATGAGACGCTCAAAGAAAAAAATCCTACGCATTCATCAGCTTGATCATTTTGAACTTTCACAGATGGGGGGGGGTATAAAAGGGGGAGGGCACAACTCGCAGCTTATTCTCACACATATCGCAGCTCCTGGTCTACCAGGATCTGATTGGAAAGCCGTGGTCGAGATGCCGACGTCTGGAAAAGGCAAATGTGAAATCTCTCTGTGACTGAAGGCAAAGTACCTCGTCCGTGCGCATACACAATCAAACTGTGCACGTGGAAGAAAACCCAGCCCGATAAACACCAATAAAGCAGCATGTGGACTAAATTTGTTGTGAGCTTAAAAAGGTGATCTGTGTCCGAGCTGAGGACAAGGGGACACGGTAACCCTGACGACCGCTGGGACGGCAAGACGTCGCTGCCTGGAAACTACGTTTAAAGGAATATTCTGAGCTCAACAGGTGAGAAACTGAAAACATAACGTGGTCCCGAAGCACCTGGCTCGCCCCCCTGCTGGTAATCTACGATTAAAAAAAAAGACTTGATTTTAAATGGTGCTCAGGCAAAACTGTAACATTTCGGTCGTCTTTTTTTTTTTAATTTGATGATTTTAACAGTCCAAAATAATAATAAAAAAAAAAAAGGTCAGACTGACTTCATCTGCAGCTGCAAACGACCCGCCCACAAGAGGGCAGCAGCCGTCTGTGGCGGATTTTGGCCCCATCGTTCCATCAGCAGGTCGTTTAAAGAGCCGACGAACAATTAAGTTTGTCTTGAGGGCGGCTGCGTGCGAGGGAAGAGGGCGGCTGCGTGCGAGGGAAGAAGGCAGCCGCCTTCGAACCGATCACTGAACCCAAGAGCCACGACGACGCCCCCCCTTCGTTTTCTTTTGAAATAAAACACATCATCTAGCCTCGACTTTCACCCAACTCTGATCAGTAAAAAAGAAAAAAGAAAAAGATGATTTCTCGAGTGTCTCCTCCTTCACGAGGAGAACATCTGAAAAACGCTGCCGCAGTGAAACTAACGAGTCCTCTCCTGGTTGTAGCAGCCATATGAAAAAGCTCTGGATTACAGCTTGATATGTTTTCCTAAACTGCGGAGATTAACGATAGTCTGTGGTGCTGATTGAATGGTCAGACGTGATTACTACAGCTACTTCTGAGAGTCCGTCCTGTTGTCTACGGCGGGGGACGCTGAAATGATGGCGGGAGACGAACGGGAGACGATGAGGGGTGAAAAGCTGAAGGAGCGGGAAAACAGAAACAGTACTAAGACTTGAAAAGTGTGAAAAACCGTTTAATCCGGCCAGTCTCTGCCAGACGGAGGGAGGGAGAGAGAGAGAGAGAAAGAGAGAGAGAGCGGCGAGATCTCTCAGGGGAGGGGGGTCTAAAGATGTACGTTAAGGTCTTAATCAGGATACAATGAAAGCTAAACCAAGACCGCAGGGCAGCGAGGGAGCTTCGAGTTGGAGGGAGGTGTAGAGAGATGGGACTACTGATCTGAAAAATGTAAACTGGTATGCTATTCTTCATTGAAAGGAGTTAGCTCGGGGGGTGGGGGGGTGGGGGGGGGTGTGCAGGGCGCAGGAGGGGGGGTGCGAGGGTTAGTAGACGTGGTGATCCGAGCCCGGGGTGTCCTATCAAGGGCAGTGCGTCCGCGGAAGCCGTTGGGGAAGCCCGTTATGAGAAGGTCGGTCTTGGTTGTACGTGGAGGAGCGGGGGGGCCCTCTTGAGCTGTTGTGCGACGTCGGACCGCCGTCGCCTTGGTAGCGGTGGTTGGGGCGTCCGGCGTTCCTGTCGGTGTGGGGACCGCCGTTGTACCGCTGGCTGCCTGAGTGATAGCCCTGCCCCTGGAACGTTCGTCGGTTGCCCTGAAAGATCTGAGAGCGTTCGGAGACGTGAGTCGGCCGCCCGGGCGTCGAGGCTCGAGGGGGAGGGGGGGGCGGGGAAGCCTGACCTGTTTGTTCGGCGGCGGACGGGTTTCGCTGGGCGGGTTCTGGGTCTGGGCGGGAGGAGGGGGAGGCGTCTCCTGGAGGCCGGGGCTGGTGACGGAGGAGGACGTGGAGCTGCAACGGGACCGATTCGAGTATCCTGTACGCGGGTGGTAGACTGGAAGAGAGGCCACAAGGTCACGTGACCCGAGGAAAACAAGAGTCCGATAAAACCGAAGCTCCCGTCCGCGGGGCGGCGGCGGCGGCCTACCCGAGCCGAAGCCCATGATGCTCGACTTCAGCGGCTCCAGGTCAAAGGTGAACCTCACAGCTTTGCCCAGGTCCTCGTCATACTTGCGCTCGCTGACGAAATGCTGGGGGGGTGGGAAAAAAAGTCGTGATTACCGCGGACGCGCTCGACTGTGAGGCGCGAGTGCGGAAACGAAGAGCGCGGTTTCGCCCGTTTGGAGCCTCGTCCTCCGGTCACCTTGATCTCCGCGCGCAGCTCGCTCAGCTGCTCCTCGGACATGGACGCCGATCGGTCCGTCAGCCGTCTCAGCTCCTCGGCCCTCTTCTGCCGAGTGTCCAGAGTCAACACTGGAACAAGGGGGGTAAAAACAAAGACCGGTCAGACTGTCATCGGGGCCGCCGCACTCTCCCACCGCGGCGGATAAAAGCGAGAAAAGCCTGGCGCGTTTTTTTTTTAATGCGCGCGGGTGCACGAATGATTCAGGGCTCTGCGGACGCTGGTCCAAATGAAGAGGGGTATCCCGGGTGACATTTTCATACATTCAACAGGCACGTTTGCAACATTCAGCAAGTCTGACTCCCGGTTCTGGCGGCAGAGCGTTCGCAGAGCAGGTCGGGATCGAAGGTCTAATCATCCCTAACCTCGTTTTCGTTTTCCTCCCACTAACTTTCGTTTTCCCGTAAGAGCTCTGTTAGCCTTCTGCTGAACTGGCAAAGTGCGTTAGGGCCGAAGTGCAGCTGACTCCGGCACATAAACAAAGGTCACAGATAGTCAGATGTTTACTGCATCTGTCACGGGCCCGGAGACGGACGGCTCGCCCTGACCGGTGGGGGGGGGCGGCGCCGCTTGGCTGGGCCTCGGAGACCGGACCCCAAACGAGCCTCTTGTGCGTCAAAGCCGCTGGAGAACAGAGCGTCCACTCAACAGGTCGTGCACGTTAAACAGGTCCCAACAGGCTCACATCGCGTCTCCGCTGCTCAGCGAGCGACACAGAGCTGCGCTGGAGTTACGGACCACCGGCATTTGCTTTGGCACCGGCCGAACCCCTGGTGCCCGACCGCGACCTGGGACGACCTTATTCCAGCGTTTTGAGCCGACAGGACAGCGTCAGCAAATACGGAGCGAACCCAGATATTACCCTCCCAAGGAAATATTCGTCCTTTTGCTTTCCTCCCAATTCCCCCCAAACGCCGCGCACAAAGACAGCATTGAGCCTCCCTCGACACCTGAGACTGCTCGCCCCTTTCAGGCGTGCAACACACACCGCTGAGAGAATGGCCTACTTACACAAAAATGCAGTCTTGCTCTGTCATGTTACACACACATACAAACAGCGGCGTGCTCCAGGTATACGGAGAACTGGAGGGCAACCACAGCAGTTTTCAGGGAACTGAGACTTGTTGTTCCACCAATATTCTCTTTTACGGCTTCTCTGGGAGTGATTCAGGTCAGGCTCCTCGAGCGAGGTTATCATGTTTTGTGAGACAAGGTCCCGGGAGTGTCATGGGGGCCATGTTTGAAAATACTCACTGGTCTCTGATTTGACTTTGTCCATTTCTCTCAGGAGGGTCACTTCTCTGTCCATTAAACTACGAGAAAAACAAAGAAAGGGAAGTGGTCATTCTACCCCCGTGAGGAAATCTGAGCACTTCTCAATCGGGTCATGAAACGATTCCAATAACTGGAGACAAAGGGCTGAAAGGTCAGAGTCACAGAGGCATCGCGGCGACGCCGCTCACGTGTTCATCAGAGGAACCGACCCGCAGCTGATAACTTATCGAACCTTTCAGGTTTTTGTTCTTTTTTACTTCAAACCCAACACTTTAGATACACACACGTAAAAGCCCATGAACTAAATTTAGCTGTAATTAATCCCCGTGAACTTGAGATTAGGCTGAAGTCTGAACATTAATGGGAGCAGGCCTGCAAAAGCCGCCAACACCAACAGTTTCATCACATACTGTACACTTCCTGTAACAGAAGCTATTTTTTCCCCCAGCAGGACAAAGGTCACAGAAACGCCCTCTGATTAGATAGTCAAAGAGCGCACCAGCTCTGGAGCTCCGCAAACGTCTGCTTCATCCTCTTGATGGAGGAGTCCATCTCCTCCTTGATCACCATCCTGTAGCGGGTCAGGGAGGCGGTGCAGCGCTGCAGGTCCTTCACAGAGCGGTCGATGTTGGAGGCTGGGGGGGGGCAGACATCACACATGACGCAGGTGTTACACAAACTTCTTCTGTTTTGTCGCTCTGACGCCGAGGGGAACATTAGACGCGTCTGACCTATCTTCTTGGCTCCGGATCCGTGTTCATCGACGGTAGGCGCTAATGAAGAAGCAGGTGGATGTGAGCTGGCGCCGGGCCGGTGTCGGGGCTTGTTGCCTCTGGGACCCTGGTGATTCCTCCTCGCTTGCTGCAAGCTGGGACTTGGTGCGCTGCCTCGACTTTCTGCCTCTACACCTGCGAAAAGACAAATTATTATTTCCTAATTAGCGTTCCCAAAACTGCTACGGAACGCAGAGGACACATTTTCCTGCAGAGAGAGAGCGACAGAAAGCAGCATCAGCTCTTAGTCACATTCAAAACCAGGTCCGATTGTTTCCTGGTGAACAGAACCAGAACAGATTAGAACCTAAATATGTAAGATACCAGATTACGTATCTTTTTTTTTTTCTTAAAAATGCCAAAAAGGAACCAGCAGAATAGAGAAAGTCTGCTGCTGCTGGTGAATCCGTATCCTCTGGTGTCAGAATAAGCCAGATGCTCTTTGGTAAATAAACCTCTCACTCACCCTCAATTCTGCAGAACCAGCGTTTTAAAGTGTAAACGAAGAAAACGGGACAACAATCCACCGCGCGGCTTCGACAGTGACTCCTGAAGGCTAAACGCTGTGCTCCAAACCAGCGGAGCAGCGAGGACAACCGTCCGGACACGCCGCCCGCAGACGCGGGAAACGCCGACAGAACCAAACAAATCCGCTTTATCAAAGCTGCGATTACCGGTGGTTTCGGATGAGGCGGGTTCAGAGTCCAGCTCGGCCGCGTCCAGAGAGGCGGAGTCTAGCTGTTCGCTCAGGGAGTCGAGGGACTCGCCGTCCATCGCCGACCCGTTGGCGTGGAAGCCGTTCACCTCGTCCTTGGCGTTCTCGGGGGCCGTGGCCTCGGGGGGGGCGGGCTGGGCGGAGGCCTCGGGCTGAGGCTTGGGCTTCTTTTTCTTCTTGGGCTGGACACAGACGCAGATATCAGATCTGCATCTCCGTTTCAGTCATGAAACAACGTTCCCGATCAACAGATAAATGATCTGACGTCTCTAAAGCAACAAACTTCCGATCTCGACATGAATTCGCCGGCGGTTTCCTCACCTTCTTCTTGCCGGTGACATTCCACTCCTTCAGGATCTCCACCGCGCTACCTGAAAGCGGAGACGTTTACAGCGGTGAGTCGTACGCAGCGAGGCGTGCAGGCTGTTGGACTGCATCACACACGCACGCACAAACATCCCGAGGTGTTCCTCCGACACGACGCTAAAATTAGGAACAATGCGGCGTGACGCAAGACCGCCAGCGTCGTGTTCTATAATTACACGCGTCAAAGTCGAGGTATGCAAATGACGTTCAGGTGTCTGACTGTCAAGCACGGCCGGCATGAAGAGGGGGGAAAAAAAAATTCTTCACAAAGGTCGCGTTTCAGATACGGCTCATGTACAGACTTGTGCTCGTGCAAACACACACACACACACTTCTGCAAAAGGATTTATGTCAAGTGGCGCAAGAACTTCTGCGCTCGGGGTCAGGCCGCCTTTGACCAGCTATTGTTTACTTTTAATCGGGTCAAGCAGAGACACAATACCTTCTAGGAACGCTTGAACGGCTTTGTCGACGCAGTTCTCAAAATGCTGCAACACCAGAACAATCTCGTTGTTGCTTTTGTTGGGGACAACAGCCCTGACGGCATTGATCTGCAGAACAAAGGAGAAAGAGGAGTTTATTATTAGACATAACTGAACACATTTCTTCAACTTCTATCACTGGCTTTTATTTTCTTTGTCAGGACGCCCTCGTGATGAAGGAAAAAAGTAATCAGGAAAGAAGTCCTAAAACAATCCCCCCCCTCCTCCTCCTCCTCGAAAGGTCACTGAATGTAACGCGGGCACTGAGGCAGACCAAACAAACGGGCCCTAACCTGCAGCCTGATCCAGGACAGAGCCATATTACTTTACAGGTTACATAAGGTGCTGCCATTCGTGTCACTCTGTCCAGTAAAAGAAGAAAAAAAAGCCTCAAAGTTCAGCCAGCGACTCTAAAACAACGTCAGACTTCAATTCATTTGCTCTAAATATGAAACTAAGAGGTGAAGTGACTTATTTACTGCAGACGTGGACACGCTTTTACAGTCAAGTGTAAATATTTAGAATTCCATCATCATAACAGGAGAAGCTGAAAAGCTGGTTTAATTTCACTTCAACCATATAGTAACATATCGATCCAATAACATTCAGAACCAGCACAAAAGTTGAGCCTGAGGCCTTAAATCCTCTCCAGCCTTTTAAGGCTCCAGCTCTTCGCTGGGAAAACTGTCCAATACCCCACCAGCAAAGTAAACTGGTGTCTAACTGGGGCTTTCCCTTTAGTTAAAAGTTTTAATGAAAGCCGTTTTCACGTGATCTGATGGCAAAGAACCGAGAGGAAAAAATGCACTTTATCAACCCGAGCAGCTGCTCGCTCTGACAACTCGGCCTCTTTTGTTGCCAAAAACCAGCTAACTGGGAAACTGCAGCTCCCACAACTAATGAAAGTGAATGTCAGGGCTTAGCCGCAAATCCATCAACACAGACGTGAAGTATTTCGCTGCAGGATTAGAAACCCCTTGATACTGCACAAAATTTTGGGATTTTTAAGCTTCGCGTTCACCCAATCTGCACACTCTCTGCAGCACCCCCCCCCCACATCAGACCCACGCCTTACCTTCTCCTTCATCCTCTCGGTGGTTCCTCCCTGCCACATGACCATCTTTGAGCGCGTGTCAAACACCACCCCAGACGTGTCTGCAGGAGAACACCAAAAAAAAAAAAAAAGGCCTTGAGACTCATTTGCAAACCAACTTTAAAGCTCATTTGCAAAACAAAGCGGGGGGGACAGATTTCGTCGAAAGTTGGTCTGCCGTCCTCCGCTTGTTTCGCATTTTTAAAAAGTCTTGACGTGAACGGTGTTTATGCGGAGCGACGGAGGCAAAGAAGTGCCGAGGCTGAAGGATGGACAAGTGCCGCCGCTCCAGCGAGCACTCGACTCTGGCCCGTCCAAAAAAAAAAACCAATTAAAAAGACAAAAACCTGAAGCAGCGGCTCCTCCGTTCACCTTCTGGGAGCTCGTTTAGTAAAACACGCCGATCATGAGCGTGTTCTCTCTGGCGTGAAGGCGGCTCGATGTCGCGGGTAACGTTCGTTTCACCGCCGGCGGGGACTTTAAAACATTTCTATAAAACCGGCGCGGGCTGCCCGGCCCACCTAAGAACCAAACCAGGACTCTCCGTCCGTTAAAGAGCGCATTTCAACTCGTCTTTAATGAAGCCTAATTTATTTCCTGCGTCCGCTGGAGGCAGCTGGGCCGGAAATAAAATAACTCGCCCCTCGACACGTTCAAACACGGAACATATTCATGGGTTTAAGCCGCCAGAGTCCTGATGTTTGCCCGCGATGCTTCACGAGGTCGTAAACCCGCTATGGATGCTTTTAAAAACCGGGAGGGCGACGCTAACCGAACACGTCTCCACGCACGAATGCAACCTCGAGCAATTAACTGTTTACGGCTGCGAACACACAAGCAGCTCCTCTGCGTCAGACTCGAGGTGGCCCTTCCTTTATCGGGCGTGTCATAAACATAAATCCCGTCCGAGAGCCCTGGCAACCGCGCGTCGCGGGCGCAGCATCGTTTCCGTAAGACGCGCGTGTGAACTACCGCGTTTGCGGTGAAAAAAAAAAAAAAAAAAAGGTCAGTGAAGGCAGCATTCTTCTGTACAAGAGTGAGCGAAGCAGGTACGTACCCTTCTGGCTGTTTTTCTTTGCCATGTCGTCACACGAGTGTCAGAAAGTCGTCCTCAAGGCTCTGCTACCCTCTGCGGCGCCCTCAGGCCCTTATTCCAATAAAGGCTTCAGGTACGGCAGCTCTCTTTGCTGAGATTCTTCCCCCCCCCCACAAATAAAGCAGATGCCAGTAAAACTCACAAAGCGGAGGCTCGGAGGAGTGTCGCTCGGACCAAGAATGCACCGTTTAGGCAAAGGCTTCCTCTCCGCTCTGCACTTATGTCATCTAGATCTGTGAGGGAGGGAAGAGAAAACCAGCTGTTACTGGGACGACTGACTGGAGGGGGGGAACACAAAAAACATCATCAGAAGGCCCGACAGTAAACGAGGCCGAACCGTAGGAAAAATCAAACAGAGACGCTGAATCTGCAGAGCGGGTGTAAATCTGAAAGTACGAATGCAAATCAAACGAAAGCCAGCTCCTCAGCCGACGGATCACGAATCAAAAGCAGATTTCAATAAGTTACAGCCTCTCTGGCAGCTGCAGGAAATAAAAAAAAATAAAAAAATCTGCTGTTAATATTGTTCTTGGCAGAGCGGGTGTGTGTAGTTTGGAGGACAGGAACGTCTCTTTTCAGGGAATCCCCCCCCCCTCCTTCATGAGCAACGTCTGATAAGGTTCTGAGGGGAGTCCGGGCTCTGGGAACGGACCGAGGACCTCCGCCAATCCCCGAATTTGACACAGTAACAGCTGCTATTTTCTGCTTTTCCAACGGGTGCGATGAAGAAACCCCCCCCCCCCGAGAAGTTTAGACGGAGCAGAACCGGGGACATCGCCACCGTCTCCGGATGAGAGCTTTTTTTTTTTTTTTTTTTTTTTATTTTCAGCTCAGGAAATGATTTAGTGATCATTTCCTTTTCTTCCCTTCTCTTTTTTAATGGTTCGTTAATCTGACCGAGAGATGCAAATGCGCAGCAGAGAAGCAGTCCGCCACCGGAAGTGGACTTATGTCATTTAAAGCTCCTGCCCCCCCCCCAAATCCAGCCTCATTTTTACTCACTTGAATAACGAAAACTGGCACCATTTGACCAAATTCGAGCCACTTTATGTTCCAGATAGACTCGGAAAAATAGCTCGTACATCTGCAGCCCGGACTCTTTCGCTCCCTCTCTCTCTCTCTCTTTTTTTTTTTTTTTTGTAATAAATGGGCCAGCTGTTTCCTCTCCTTTAAGTTTCTCTTTCTGTCCCCGCTTCTCTGGAAAAGGAAACTCCAGACCTGCATAACCCAACACCCAGCTGATTAGGACTTGGCATGCCACTGCCCTGGCTCCACACACACACACACACACACACACACACACGCACGCACCACACCTTCGCAGACGTCAAACGCACACAGTCAACATGTGACGCGGCTGCTCGCACGAACAATAGGATGCTTTCTGTTTATTAAGAGGGAAGGTGCTCCACGAGGGCCCTTCGCGCGATGCGGGTCGGGGGAGGCGCTCGCTCAGCACTTTTACCTGGGGTGGGGGTGGAAGGGGGGTGGGGTGAGATGGGGGGGGGGGGCAGCAGCTTCACCTTAATGCAGCAATGTAGCAGCTTTAGGAGGGTGCAGACGCTCTGAAAAGGGGAAATCTGCACAAAAAAAACCCCCCACTGTCCTTCACCTCCACCGTGTAATCACCTCATGCATGAGAGAGAGTAACCGTCTTAGGACACAACCCCCCAACCCCCCCACGATCACAGAGGATCCCCACCAGATCAGTTTGGTCCCAGCAGATCTCTGCCACGTCAATCAGCCCTGCAGCAGAGGTCAAAGTGGGCTCCCCTCTCCGTCCTCTCTCTTTGTGGGGGGGGTGGGGGGGGTGATGGGGTGGGGGGTGCACAATGACTTGGCAAACCCCCGCAAGAACAACCGTGTTTTAAAACAAAAGCCCGTATTCGGGGCTTCTTCTGCTGCACCCACCGACCGAACCACACCGCCCCCACCCACGTTAGCCGGACAACCCGGCCCGGCGACGGGGCACCAAAGCTCGACCTACCCGGCGGGCGGTTTCACCCGGGGGTCCGGGGGCTTCTACCTCCTCGGTTTTGTCCTCCAAATTCGACCGTCCGGGGTTTTATTTCTGGCTCGAGTCCGGAGGTTACGTACCGAGTTAGCGCGCTAACGCGGTTAGCTCTGCAGTGATTTTTATGTTTTTTTTTTAATCTACAGCGTTTTGGTTTATTTTAAAATTATTCTTTTTTTTTGCACCTAAACGCGCCGTTTGACGGGAAACAGCGAAAACGAGGCTCGCAGCGGGGCGGACGCCTGGATGGAGCCGAGGAGGAGAAGAAAAAAAAAAAAAAAAAAAAAAAAGCAGCTAGCGCCGCTCGCTTTCATCATCAAGGCGCCGCTTCAAAGCCGAAACGGGGCTCCGGCGGGGGCTGACATCAAAGCGAAAACGGGGTCCGCGGGTCGTTACCTGCCGTGGCCGTGCAGGATGGACGGTGGTTCGGTGTGGGGGGGCGGGAGGAGGTGGGGGGGGCGGTGGACCGCAGCTCCGCCGCCAGACGCCTTGAACACGGACGCGGCCGCTCCGGGAGATCTACGGACGAGACCCGACGGGTTGCCAGGTTCGACTGCAGCAGCCGCCTCTCCCCTCCGCGCTGCACGACGTCTGAAAAGAGGACGCGGCCAGCCAATCTGCGGGGCTCGGCCTGTTGCTCTCGTCACTTATTTATTTTTTTACATCAGTGCTTTTCTTTTTTTTTTTGCAGTTTTTTTTTTGCAGTTTTTTTTTTTTTAACTTGAAACCGAGAGTATTTCCTCGCATCTGTTTGGTCTCCCACAGGTTAAGATACTTCTGTATTTAAGTCATTTATAGTTTATTTATAAGTCGGCTTGTCCAACTTCTGTTGGGGTGATAATCCTTTTTGACGAACACAGAAATCAACAAGGTGCAGCAGTCATTTATTTAACTTATAAACGCAGCATTTGGAAGTTTGTTTGACGGGTAACGTGTTTAATTTTCAGTTTGTCGGCGTTATTTAACTTAAAGCGGTATTGTTGAGCTTAATCGTTGAGTCTTCCACACGTGTCTCATTTCCAGTCTTTACAGAAAGTTGAAACGAATAACTTCGTCGTTGTAACGCTGGCGGCTGCGAACGGCTCCGAGCGGAGGGGGTCGCGAACCCAAACCTGGCAACCCACCCATCCGTGTCGTCATTTCCGCCCCGGGGGCTGGAGGTGCGTTTGTTTTGCCGCCCCGCACCGCCCGGTTCGCGATCGCAGCTCCGCCGAGACTCGCCGGCTCTTTAGCGCCGTCTGCCGGTCGAACACGTGAACTGCGCCGTTGATAAACGCAGCCTCTCTCCAACGTCACAGATGAGTTTTCAGCTCGTTTTGTATCATTTGGACAAAAGAAATAACGCTACATTTAATTGGTGGATGAATAATTTTGATGAATAAATTGAAACTTTAATCAACGTTTAATTTATGAACAATGAATTGTTTGAGTATTATAGGGAGGAGATAAATAAAAAAATAAAGAACACTGTTAAAGTAAAAGCATCTCGGGAGCAGCATTAATTATTGAAGTATTTTCAATGCATATATTATTAAGTACCAAAAAAAACTTTGGTCAGCTCACAGCAGTGAGATATTTTCTACACATCTCAGCACTATAAAAGACAGTTAAATCAGGGTGAGTTCCTTGAGCATATGCACGGCATCAATTTGCCGGTGTCACACGCATTTTTAGTTTTTTTTTTTTAAATGATAATTTATTTTCTTTTCTAAAAGTTTATCTTACAGACTTTTCTTATGAATGTCTGTCGATATATATTTTGCTCCTGCGTTTACACTCTGACTGTTGTTAAACACTATGCTAAAACATATGATATTATATATTATATGATGTTTATTGTATAATATTTTCAAGTAAATAGGGATCATTTTAAAAGATATGCACGTCAACTATTTGACAGAATAGTTATTCGTTTCGTTTAGGTTTCTCCTGCTTTATCCAGGTCCGGGTCGCGGGGGCAGCAGCTTCAGGAGGGAGGCCCAGACGGCCCTCTCCCCGGCCTCTTTCATCAGCTCCTCCGGGGGGACCCCTAGCCGCTCCCAAGCCAGGTGAGAGATGTAATCCTTCCACCTAGTCCTGGGCCGACCACGGGGCCTCCTCCTGGTGGGACATGTCCGGAACACCTCTAAAGGGAAGTGTCTGGAAGACATCCTAGCCAGATACCTGAGCCACCTCAACTGACTCCTCTTGATGAGCTCTCTGAGCTCCTCCCGGATGTCTGAGCTTCTCACCCTATCTCTAAGGCTGAGCCCGGACACCCTGCGGAGGAAACTCATTTTGGCCGCTTGTATCCGCGACCTCATTCTTTCGGTCATCATTTAACGCTGATGGCCATAGGTGAGGATTAGGATGTAGATCGACTGGTAAATCGAGAGCTTCGCCTTCCGGCTCAGCTCCTTCTTCTCCATGACAGATCGGTTAAGCGCCCCCATCACTGCTGATGCCGCTCCGATCCGCCTGTCCATCTCCCGTTCCATCCTACCCTCACTCATGAACAAGATCCTAAGATACTTGAACTCCTCCACCTGAGGCAGGACCTCCTCCCCGACCTGGAGAAGGAACTCTACCTTTTTCCGAGCGAGGACCATGGACTCTGACTTGGAGGTGCTGATCTGCATCCCTGGTGCTTCACACTCGGTCGCGAACCGCCCCAGCATGCATTGGAGGTCCCAGCTCGATGGTGCCAGAAGAATCACATCATCTGCAAAAAGCAGCGACGAGATCTTCCGCCCACCAAACTCGACACCCTCCACTCCCCGGCTGTGCCTCGAAATTCTGTCCATAGAAGTTCTGAACAGAACCAGTAGCGAAGGGCAGCCTTGGCGGAGTCCAACCCTTACTGGGAACGAGTCCAACTTACAACCAGCTATCCGGACCAAGCTCCTGCTCCTTCGGTACAGGGACTGGACGGCCCTTATCAGGGGACCATCCACCACGTACTCTTAGAGCACAGGATGCTCCTGGGGACCCGGTCATAGGCCTTTTCCAAGTCCACAAAGCACATGTGGACTGGTTGGGCAAACTCCCAACTCCCCATAAGCACCCCAGCAAGGGTGAAGAGCTGATCCGTGGTTCCACGAATAGGGTGAAACCCGCATTGTTCCTCCTCAATCAGAGGTTTGACTACCTACCTAATCCTCCTTTCCAGCACCCTGGCGTAGACTTTCCCAGAGAGGCTGAGGAGTGTGATCCCCCTGTAGTTGGAACACACCCTCTGGTCCCCATTCTTGCAAATAGGGACCACCACCCCAGTCTGCCAGACCAAGGGCACTGCCCCCGATGTCCAAACAATGTTGCAGAGGCATGTCAACCAGGAAAGCCCAACAACATCCAGAGTCTTAAGATACCCCGGGGGGATCTCATCCGCTCCCGGAGCTCCGCCGCCAGGCAGCTATTTCACTACCTCAGCAACTTCTGCTCCGGAGATTGGATGCTCCACCACCTGGTATCCTGACTCTGTTCCTTGCCGCATGCCGTTCCTAAGGCACCAGACAGTTTGCCAAAATCTTATTGGTGCCAACCGATAGTCTCCATAGCCTCACTGAAATCCTCCCACGCCCGAGTTTTTGCCTCCATGACCGCCTCCGCCACAGCCTGCTTAGCCCACCTGTACTGTATCAGCTGCTTCCAGAGACCCACAGACCAGCCATGGCCTGTAGGCCTCTTTCTTCAGCCTGACGGGTATGGGGATTACCGCCATGACCAGCACCAGCGGTCTTGCAGCCGCAACTCGCGACAGCCGCTTCGACAATGGCGGAGTGGAACACGGCCCATTCAGCCTCAATGTCCCCCACCGCCCCCGAAACGCAGTCAAAGCTCGGAGGTGGGAATTGAAGACCAACCTGATGGGTTCCTCCATCAAGCGTTCCCAACAGACCCTCACTAAGCGTTTGGGCCAGATCCGCGCGGTGACTCCCCCCCTCCACCTGATCCAACTCACCACCAGGTATTGATCAGTTGACAGCTCTCCGAGAGAACCCCAACGTCAAACTAGAGAGTCTAGGGACAAGCAAAAGGCCCATCCGAGCTCTCCGTCTCTCACTCTGAGCAACTCCAGCGTAGAAGAGGACTCAAGGACTTGAGTTCCTGAGCTCCAGGGTGGGGCCCTGGTAACTCTCCGGGCCGGGTACGCGGCTTCTTTCCTTGTTGTTCCATGGTGGATCTTGTGAACCATTCTTTGTCTGACCCTTCACCTAGGACCAATCTGCCTTGGGAGACCCTACCAGGGGCAAACTGCCCCAGACAGCATAGCTGTCAATGCAAATGAAAGCATTTAGGAGACTAGGAGCACAAGCAATAAGGCTTTATTCAGAAGTTACAAGGAAAGTTACAGAGAGTCTACTGTGCAACCACTTTAATACTCTTCTCCATCTTCATCCTCCTCATCCAAGGTGTCAGCTCCCACCTCCTCGTAATCCTTCTCCAGGGCGGCCATGTCTTCTCTGGCCTCGGAGAACTCCCCCTCCTCCATGCCCTCCCCCACATACCAGAAAACGAAGGCGCGCTTGGCGTACATCAGGTCGAACTTGTGGTCCAGGCGGGCCCAGGCCTCGGCGATGGCGGTGGTGTTGCTCAGCATGCACATGGCCCTCTGGACCTTGGCCAGGTCTCCGCCGGGGACGGCGGTGGGGGGCTGGTAGTTGATGCCCACCTTGAAACCAGTGGGGCACCAGTCCACGAACTGGATGGTGCGTTTAGTTTTGATAGAGGCGATAGCAGCGTTCACGTCTTTGGGGACCACGTCGCCGCGGTACAGGAGGCAGCAGGCCATGTACTTGCCGTGGCGAGGGTCACACTTCACCAGCTGGTTGGCCGGCTCGAAGCAGGCGTTGGTGATCTCGGCTACGGTCAGCTGCTCGTGGTACGCTTTCTCGGCGGAGATGACCGGGGCGTACGTGGCCAGGGGGAAGTGGATACGGGGGTATGGCACCAGGTTGGTCTGGAATTCTGTCAGGTCCACGTTGAGGGCGCCGTCGAAGCGCAGAGACGCCGTGATGGAGGACACGATCTGGCTGATCAGCCTGTTCAGGTTGGTGTAGGTGGGACGCTCGATGTCCAGGTTGCGGCGGCAGATGTCGTAGATGGCCTCGTTGTCCACCATGAAGGCGCAGTCGGAGTGCTCCAGGGTGGTGTGGGTGGTCAGGATGGAGTTGTAGGGCTCCACCACGGCCGTGGACACCTGGGGGGCCGGGTACACCGAGAACTCCAGCTTGGACTTCTTCCCGTAGTCGACGGACAGACGCTCCATCAGCAGGGAGGTGAAGCCGGAGCCGGTGCCTCCTCCGAAGCTGTGGAACACCAGGAAGCCCTGAAGGCCGGTGCACTGGTCCGACTGTTTGGAAAGAGGCAGAGCGGAACACGTGAGCCCAACTCAGGTAAACTCAATAGTGAACAGGAGTTCAGCTCGCAGCTCACCAGTTTGCGGATTCTGTCCAGCACGATGTCAATGAGCTCCTTTCCAACGGTGTAGTGTCCACGAGCGTAGTTGTTGGCAGCATCCTCCTTGCCCGTGATCAGCTGCTCAGGATGGAACAACTGGCGGTAGGTCCCAGTGCGCACCTCATCTATGGGCGATAACCAAAATTATTGGAGGGTCTGATGGACGGGGGTACAGAAATGTCTAAATAAGACAAAACGTACCAATCACAGATGGTTCCAGGTCAACAAAAACAGCCCTGGGGACATGTTTTCCAGCCCCAGTCTCACTGAAGAAGGTGTTGAAAGAATCGTCCTCTTTTCCAATGGTCTTATCACTGGGCATCTTTCCGTCAGGCTGGATCCCGTGCTCCAGGCAATAAAGCTCCCAGCATGCATTGCCGATCTGGACACCAGCTTGGCCTACGTGGATAGAGATGCACTCGCGCTGTGGGGGAACAGTCAAGGTTTACTTTTCAGGTATAAAGCACACATACACATATTAGCTCTATGTCACATGGTGAATGACTGCACAAAATTTATGACTTGATTATCAAAGGGCTGTTTGAAAGGACAAAGTCCACAAACTGACATGTATAGCCACATTTCCTTTATATAACTGCTGTTAATGCATAGAGAAGTACTTAAACATTCTATAATCAATGCAATATCACCCCAGATTTACAAATGATTTGTCTTGGTTAGAGCTATTTTTTTTAATAAATGAAGGTTTTAGATTTAAAAAAAAAACAGCTTTCAGATGAATGAGGCCAGGTTTAAAAATAAAAATGTGTCAGAGAAAGGACACTGGCCTTTTTGGTAACGACGTCACGTTCGTAGAAGAAAACAGGAAAATTGCATATTCATGGTTACAATTATAGAAATAAGAGCAGACATGTCCATTATGTTCTAGACTTCGCAATGACAGCAATTCACTTTTAAAACCAGATGATCTGAGACAACGTGTATGAAAACTTTGTACTCACCATTTTTCTGAGGCTACGTGACGGCAGAATGAATTTAAAAGGAAGATGGATGTGTCTCTCACAGTCAGACCAGCAGCAGTCTTTTGCAAGCACTAAGGGACTCCCAGCTCGTGGGGCCTTTTATACTTACTCCCAGTTGGAACACTGTCCCTGAATCCGATAGGTTCAGAGCCCGCGCTGGGCCGTTCTGATTGGTCAGATTAAACCCGCCCCCGCTCACCGCTCAGGTCAGGAAGTGTTTCAGCACCTAATGGTGGCCATGGGTCAAACCTCTGCGTGGGTCTCATATGGTGCGATCAAACATTTTATATGAGGTAACATTTGGAATAGGATTTACTAGAATGTTGAATTTTTCGCGACTTTTGGATGCGTGAGTTTATCGTTATCCTTTCTGGGGAAAAATGTTGATTCCTCATAAGTTGTACATGTGAATGTGTTTATGAAACAAGAATAACCACCTTTACTTTCACTGATTTTCTTAGATAACCTGTCAATATTTTACCGTTAACATCCAACTTTGAAGCGCAAAGTGACATTTCAATGAAGACACGGTGTCAGTGGTAACACTGTAGAGTACATACAAATGTATTGATCTCAAACCAACATGAAGGATCACAAATTAGATCATGCCAAGGGTAACATTAACCATAAATGCACTATTGAAATAGCACGTGGCTGTATGAATTGACATCTCTGTTAGATATTGAAACGTCTTTATTAATGAAATAAAAATTGCAAAATAAGCCCTGTTGTTTAGATACGGTAGCTCATTTCCACAGAGGTTCTTGCCGTAACAAGGCGACGGTGCTGATTCGCTTCCATAAGAAGTAGGTGAGAATACTGACGGCCAGGGTCATCAGGGTCCAGCAGCACAGTTTCTTCACCTGGCCCTCCAAGCCCTGCTTCTCTCCAAAGCGCGACACAAAGCCGCTCTATCAAAACAAAAACAAAGAAACGGGAAAGGGAAGCTTAAATTTAAATGATGAAGTTGAGTACAATATAGATTGACTATTGCACATTTCCAAAAGGCCAGCTATCCTTTCATTCTTGTGCCATATCAAAGTGTCTCCGGTTCATATATTGATCATTTGTTTGACTGATTGGTGTGTTTTCCATCCAGGTAACTGCTGCAGCAGTCATTGAGGTCCATGACAAACGTCACCCTGCAGACTCAAGAGTCCCCTCTCTACCTGGATAAACAGTTCAAGTTCAGGTAGGTGACACAGGAGGAACTTGCAGGTGTACAGTGATATAAGAGTGGTGGATTATCCAGAGATTAGATTTAATAGTGTCTGATATGTTGCTCCCAACTCAGAACCGTATTCCCCCAACATGGAGAAGTTAAATCAGAGTACAAATACGCAGCGATCTGAACACGTGGTTAAATACTTTGTGTGTAACGGCCTCACTTTTGATGTGAGAAGCCGAATAAAGAATGAGAGGCTTCGTCTTCGTCGGCCCGTACTCACCCATCCACCCTTGTCACGTATGGTGGGGCAGATGACCCTCTCCACGTAGGCCCCCACACACTCCTTGAGCTGGGGCAGGACCACCGCCATGCCCCTCTCGCTGCAGTGGAGGGCCATCTGGCCGGCGAGCACGTACACCGACAGCACCGCGCTCCAGGCCAGGTCCCTGCGTCGCCCGCCAGGGGCGGGGGGGAAAAAGTTCTCGTCCAAGATGCCCGTGAGCACGGAGCAGGCCGTGCCCTCGGTCACGTCCTGGAAGACCCGGGGCCAGCGCCTGAAGAATATGGGGAACCTGTTGAGCAGCTCGTCCCCGGCGTGGCGCAGGGCCGCCGTGCAGGGCGTCGGGGCCGGACCCATGGCGCCGTCGGGCCCTCCCGTGGTGATGTAGTCTATGTAATCGTGCGCCATGAGAAAAGCCTCCCTTACCAGCGGGTCGGGACTGTTCAGACCCCCGCCTGGTGCTTCTGACTGACACATTTGGGCTCAAAATACCAAGTCACTCAAAAACCTGCCCCCTCGGTAGTTCAAGGTGTCACTTCCAGTTTCAAAGCCATCCTCCGCGTCAGTGGTTTGTGGCTGTCGACGTGGAAAAAAAACAAGGACAATCCCAGTAATTAAGAGACACGTTTGAGTAACCAGCAGTTATAACTCACCTCGCCTTAAGGAAAACAAAAACACCAGTAAGTGGAGGCACGGTGAAGGTCCAAGGAGAGAATGTGTGCCGTGCTACACTGCGGCTCAGTGTCCCAGTCCCCCCAGTCGCTAAATATAGACCGTCTGCTGCAAAGTGACACTGATCTTAAACCTCAGTCATGGCCGCCCTGACAAAGGTCTCCGATGCAGAATAGCACGAGCCCAGCCAAGAGTTCCGCCTCAGTCGAGGTGTTTATGAACCACGTCAGTCAGCAATAAATTTGCATTTTAAAGAAGACCCCCAAAATGTCAACAATTGCAATACATTTTATTTTAAAGGACATTGCGTTGAAATTCACATTTAGTACTCCTCCCCGTCTTCGTCCTCCTCGCCCAGGCTGTCGGTGCCCACCTCCTCGTAATCCTTCTCCAGGGCGGCCATGTCTTCTCTGGCCTCGGAGAACTCCCCCTCCTCCATGCCCTCCCCCACGTACCAGTGCACGAAGGCGCGCTTGGCGTACATCAGGTCGAACTTGTGGTCCAGGCGGGCCCAGGCCTCGGCGATGGCGGTGGTGTTGCTCAGCATGCACACGGCCCTCTGGACCTTGGCCAGGTCTCCGCCGGGGACGACGGTGGGGGGCTGGTAGTTGATGCCCACCTTGAAACCAGTGGGGCACCAGTCCACGAACTGGATGGTGCGTTTGGTCTTGATGGTGGCGATAGCAGCGTTCACGTCTTTGGGGACCACGTCGCCGCGGTACAGGAGGCAGCAGGCCATGTACTTGCCGTGGCGAGGGTCGCACTTCACCAGCTGGTTGGCCGGCTCGAAGCAGGCGTTGGTGATCTCGGCTACGGTCAGCTGCTCGTGGTACGCTTTCTCGGCGGAGATGACCGGGGCGTACGTGGCCAGGGGGAAGTGGATACGGGGGTACGGCACCAGGTTGGTCTGGAATTCTGTCAGGTCCACGTTGAGGGCGCCGTCGAAGCGCAGAGACGCCGTGATGGAGGACACGATCTGGCTGATCAGCCTGTTCAGGTTGGTGTAGGTGGGACGCTCGATGTCCAGGTTGCGGCGGCAGATGTCGTAGATGGCCTCGTTGTCCACCATGAAGGCGCAGTCGGAGTGCTCCAGGGTGGTGTGAGTGGTCAGGATGGAGTTGTAGGGCTCCACCACGGCCGTGGACACCTGGGGGGCCGGGTACACCGAGAACTCCAGCTTGGACTTCTTCCCGTAGTCGACGGACAGACGCTCCATCAGCAGGGAGGTGAAGCCGGAGCCGGTGCCTCCTCCGAAGCTGTGGAACACCAGGAAGCCCTGAAGGCCGGTGCACTGGTCCGACTGTTTGGAAAGAGGCAGAGCGGAACACGTGAGCCCAACTCAGGTAAACTCAATAGTGAACAGGAGTTCAGCTCGCAGCTCACCAGTTTGCGGATTCTGTCCAGCACGACGTCGATGAGCTCCTTTCCAACGGTGTAGTGTCCACGAGCGTAGTTGTTGGCAGCATCCTCCTTGCCCGTGATCAGCTGCTCAGGATGAAACAACTGGCGGTAGGTCCCAGTGCGCACCTCATCTATGGGCAATAACCAAAATTATTGGAGGGTCTGATGGACGGGGGTACAGAAATGTCTAAATAAGACAAAACGTACCAATCACAGATGGTTCCAGGTCAACAAAAACAGCCCTGGGGACATGTTTTCCAGCCCCAGTCTCACTGAAGAAGGTGTTGAAAGAATCATCTCCTCCTCCAATGGTCTTATCACTGGGCATCTGCCCGTCAGGCTGGATCCCGTGCTCCAGGCAATACAGCTCCCAGCATGCATTGCCGATCTGGACCCCAGCTTGGCCTACGTGGATAGAGATGCACTCGCGCTGTGGGGGAGGAATAAAGAATAAGTGAGCTATTGTAGCACAGACACCTCAGACTAGTCATCACATGATGAGGACGCCACCAGAACCAACCGACCAATTAAAAACAGAAGAAAGGCTCATCTGTTAGGAATTAAGATACGTCACATGACATCAAACAGTTTCTCAAGACTAAACCTTCAAGATCTTAAATAATGTGATCACGTACAGTCTTATTATCTTCATGATATAAAATACTTGTGCCAAGTTAGACCCTTTGAAGTTTCATGGGATTACGCAACATGTGTTTGAATATAGAAGTCCATGAAGGCCTTCAGGCAGTAGAATCGGTGTGGATAAATGCATAAATGCCCATCTGAAGGTTTTAAAGTAATAAATAACTCGTGTACAGTGAAGATCAACCAAAGAAAACCTCGTGTAAAGTAGAAAAATGGGTGACACCGCGCCCTTTTTAAAGGGGTGCGTCTCACTTCGAGGCCTATTTAGAATGAAAAGTACACCAAGTTACATAAAATCCTCGATTATGACGCCATAAAAGAAGCAACAACACCAAAAAGAAAAATACAAATAAGCCAAAGCCAAAATACAAAGTCAAGTTCAAGTGTAATAAGGTCGTCCATTTTCTGCGAGTTTTGTTTGTTCTCTATCAAATTATGCTTATTTTGCTTACGTGAACGTCGTGCACTTGTCCCGAGTGTTATATTTTTTAAAAATCGTGTTAAATATACAGAAATCTCGTGTCGTACTCACCATTTTTAAACGCAAATCGACCTCGGTGTAACAGTAAGTTTCCGTTTGGACGGGTCGGACAATTTATAGAGTTTTGGGCCCCACATTTGAATCTGATTGGTTGTCGGGGGGTCACGTTGGGTCTGTCCCAGTTTCTCATTGGTCAAAAGGCACAAATCGAAAAATTAGACACGCCCACCGCACCCGGAGTTTTCTTTTGTTTTTACCTTTATTTGAACACGTCACATAACAATAGCACACCTAATTAAGTTAATCAATAAACCGAATATTAAAGAAGAATTACACCTCTATATGATATATGTGTGAAACAATATAACAAGGAAAATCACATAAAAGTCGAAAATAATTTGGTTCAGAGATTGTAACAAACAAATTCCTTTTGAAAAGTCAACCATAAAAGGGGATTTATCATGTCAACACTAAATATATTCTATCTGATTATTTATTTATAAAAAATCGTATTTTTTTTCATTTTTGAGAATAACCCCCATTTCACTATTATGAAAGGATCAGAAATATGTTTTTGTTTGCTTTTTTAAATGGAAGTCACAAAAAGAATGAAACGGACTTGGAATGAAACTTACTTTTTTTTTTTTTTTTTAGGAATTTGATTATTAAATATCCATCAAGGTCTTAACTTATATTTTATTGCATTCATCACAGCTCGACAAAGGGGATTTTAATTAAACTAGGCTGGAACTGGAAAGTAGGCCGAGAACCATTAAACCATTGCCTCAGAGAATAACGTGTTCAGTCAGTGAATCCGATAATTCCAATTGACAAACATGCTGATCTTTGCGCATCTGCCACCATTTAACCACTAGAGGCTCCCATATACTAATAATACTTCAAACATCGGCGGCTGTTTCGTTTTTCTCTGAAGCTTTTTCAGACATCTGAAACCCTTCTCCAAAGCTGCCATGTCTCCCATTTCCCCAACATTGAACAACAAATCAATTATTCAGATAGTCTAGATTATGCAGATACAGGATAATCAAGGTAATTCAACATAAAATAGATATTTTCCCTTTGGCATATAAAAAAACGATGTCAGTCAAGTCATGTTTGCGACCCTCTCCATTGCTTAGCTGACATTGCAAAGTTGTCAAAATGAAGTATTTTGAAGGAAGTATGTTAACACACCATCTGAGGAGGCTGAGTCAGCAGGGAAAAGATAAGAGAGCCAGGAAGTGGTCTTTCTGCTTTGGCTCCAGGTCCTGAGATACCAACAGGCTGCCAGGTCTGATAAGCAGCAATGCTTTTGCAGCATTGTCAATTACAGCGTCACATTGATTACTCACTGACTGACTGACCCACTTCCACCATTATTTCAGAATAATGTTCATGTTTTTATGAAGAAAAATGGTCCAGGTTCCCTCATTGTAATAGGGAAGGATGAAACTTCATGTCGTCATTCCACGTTCACTGTTAACGCTTCTGATGCAACATCCTGTTTCGGTTGATTCTGCGTAGAACCGAAAAATACAGCTGAGTGATTTATTTATATGCTATAATTTGGGCCTACACAACAGCTCTTGCTACTGTAATATAATTCTAGAAATGACCGTGGAAACAAAGCGTCTCCTTCATTTTGTGAGTTTTCCTGTCGTTCAGAAAAGAGAAGTTGTGAAATCCTCACTGCGTGCTGAGCAGCATGTGGGGTTTATCTCAGCACAGCACTTTACAGATTTGAGACATCTTAAAGAAGGCGGATTTGCTCTTACCAGAACAAATGTTATGCTTCAGAATGGGTGATTACTATCCCCTTTTGAGGGTCTAACCGACTTAACTGCCTCGTGCTTAAGTAAACCATGTTTTGCAATGTTTAAATGCAAACAGCTCCTGCAAATGGTGATCTTCACTGGACCATGTGAGCATTGTCACAGCATTCCTGGGATGACGGGTTTCATGGTTTTTCTGGTTTTAAGTCACACAAACGTTGCCTATTCTGCTGTGGCCCGGCTGCCTCTTTTGTTTTCTTCGTGTAGTCGACAGAAGTGTGGGAAAAAAAAGAGTGAGAAATAACTGTGGGAATCAGAATGTTCAATTAAAATCAGCAGCCCGAACAGTTCAGCCTAAAGTGGAATTAGAACGGTTTCAAAGGAGGTTAAGGAAAATCGTGTTTTCGACCAGAAAGGAGCCCAGCTGCCTTCGGGCAAGAGGCGAATGGACAAGTCAGCCGATACTCTGACGGGGCTTTAGGGCTGCAGAGACAACTAACCACATTCACGCCTAAGGTCCATTAGAGTATTGCCTAACTCCCAAATGAAGAGCACACAAACGCCTCACAAATACGCCCCTGGCCCGTAGGGGGTTTGAACCTTGAACCCTATAGCTGTGAGAAAAGAGGGCTGACCACATGCAAGTGCAAACACGTGTAAATGGTTGAAAAACTACAATTAAAGCTTCACTTATTCAGGCCTGGGACCACGAGTAAACACTCGAGAGGGTAAGTCAACGTAAAGCCTGTCGCCACTCTATATTCTGATTGTTAAACATGAAGCGAAGCCCCCATTGACTTGTCATTTTAGGGAACTTCAAGGAAGAATGTGGCCCTCCCAAACCCCCAACAATAGCATTAGCAGATCAAAGGGGCACAAAGGGCTCAAGGAGCTGTGCAAGCTCGCCTGTTTTTCAAAATTTCGAAAGTTTTTCGAAAATAAACAGCAATAATAACCAACCAGCCCTTCTCAACTCTCCCTGTTGTTGTTATTTGTGCAAAGTGCACTCACTAAACACTCAAGGAATCCGTGCGTTTTCCATCTCAAGATCTGTTAAGCTGCGGAGTTGGTGTGGCCACGCCCTCTTTAAACAAAGGGGCGGGGTCACGTTCAAGACGTCATGGCATGTTTTCATCTGCCAGCCTGCAACCGCAGCAGTTTTGTGCACCACGTTGCAGCTGTGGAAATGGCTTTTAACACAGTAGCGACGGTGTTTGGCCGTGCGCTGCGGAGCGGGGGCAATGGCGCGCCGCCCCCGCTGCGATCGCCCAAAGTCAGCAGGCTCTCCACGTCGGGCAGGCTGTCCGCGGGGAACCAGCGGGATCGCCAAGTGCCAAAAAGTTGCGGCTCCTGCACGGACGGGCCTGACAGCGGCGCGCCGTCGTCCGGCGAGGCTGCCCAAAGACGCGCGGCTGCGGACAAGACGCGACCCAAGGGCGCCCCCGGGGTCCGCGGGGAGCGGAGACGGTCCTTCGCCTCCACGGCTCCTGCAGACCCCAAAACCTACATGTGGGCTCGTTACAATGACACGAAGCGCCTGGTCCACGGTAAGACGCGTACCCCCCCCTCCCCACCTTTTACCAGCACATCCCCCACCTCCAGCAGCCGCGTCCGCGCCCTCTGTTGTTCCCACTCCAGTCCCCCCCCAAGTGATGTTGTTCACCCGGCCTCCGATCCTCCTTCCCCGAGTAACCACACCGGGCGTAGGGCGATTAACCACTCGTAACCCCCCCGGCCAAACGCATTTTCGGCTTAGTTCGGACTCTCAGTAGTAATCCGCCGCTTCTGAAATTCAAGAAGTCGTCGGGATTTCATGCGGAGTTCCTCAATTTCCAAACACCCCGCGGGTCGCGAAATAGTGTTATGTTTGAGATCGTGCTCATTTTATATCAGTTTTGAGGAACATCTGCTCGGCTGTTGTTCATTATCTTAACAGATCTGTTGTCTGTTGTAAAAAAAACTGCCTTTTTAAATGCATCTGGTCTTGAGCTGTATGACGGTATTCCCACAGGTGGAATCACAAAATCAGCATCAACTAAGCAAATTGTACAGTGATTAAACACTGATTCCAAAATAAATAAAAGTGTTTGTGTACGTTTTATGCGCACTTATTTATTTGAATTGTAGTTTCCAATGTAAAAGTATTCCAAAGCGTCCTTCATCTGCAGCCCTAAACTTCACACAAGAGGCTTTAAACCTTGTTGTAATGTTTGCCCACGGTCGTTTCTGCTCAGATGCGAAGACGCCGTTTAAAAATAAAGCGGATGATTTCATCCCTGCCAGCCAGCTGCAGGCCTTGCTGTGCTTTCACAGGACTGCAGACCGTGACCCATTTAGTGTCCAGAACCAACAGAATCACGGCCGTGTGTCGACGCCCCGGCCGGCTTATTGGAAGCAGGAAACGGGCCTCAAACTCGTCTGCGTGATCTGCATCCACGCGCTATCTGCCCGACAGAGATAGTGGGCCAGAAAACGATAGATCTGATCTTTTGGGTTTCCAGTGTTGGTATTTTGGAGACGTGTTACGCAACCCCAGATAAGCATTCTGGCTTCAGTCCGTCTGTCCTGTGCACGGCGCTGCGTTCAGGAGCAAGAGCCGCTATCAGAGCTCTGTTCCTAGAGCGATAAGTTGGATGTTGACAGAATCTTCTATCGCTCCTCTGCGTCTCGTGTTTTGCCCTCTTATCCTGTTTACTCTTTGACGTCGGTCTGATTTAGTGCCTGTTTGACTTTCTTCATTGACAACGTGGTTTCCTGTCTGCCGCCAGACCTGATTCCTCCGGGCGCGTGCAACCTCCTCAACCCCTCCACCATCTACGCCAACAACGAGGTGGGTCTGGCCGAAGTGGACATCTACGGCTTTGACTATGACTACACCCTGGCCCTGTACTCCAACGCCCTCAACACTATGATCTTCAACACGGCCAGAAACTTCCTCATCGAGCACTATAAGGTACGCCTGCACGCCCACCGCCTAGATGTTGGCGCTCTGGCCGACTTTAAAACCGATTGTCTCCTCTTTCCTCTCCCGTGCCAGTACCCCGAAGGCATCGGCAAATATGACTACATTCCAAACTTTGCTGTTCGAGGCCTTCATTATGACATCCAGAAGGTAATAAAAAACACAAAGACACTATTGCAGGAAATGTTTCCCTGTATTAATAATTCAATTCTACCCATTTTTAGGGACTTTTAATGAAGATTGATGCCTTTCATTACATTCAGCAGGGAACAGTGTATCGGTAAGAAGTTAACGGCACTTTACTCGGAACACCAATACGACTTAAAGTCAACATACAGGTATAAGTGTAGTTTAGCCTCTACATGGACTTACAATGACGGCAGCAGCCAGTGCAGTGTTTTCTATCAGATGCTGGTATTTCTTAATTTAATTTAATTTGAGCAGTTCTTCTAGTTTTCCGTGAGTTCCCTCCATACACGCAGTATCAAAATGTACGTCACTAAAAATAGAGATTTATGTCCTACAAGTCTAAACAAAACGCAACGTGTGAGCCCGTCAGAGTCAACAGTTTTGATGCGTTTCTGTCTTCATTTGGTCTCACAGGGGACTGAATCCACTGCCAGATGAGGAGGTGCTGCAGCTCTACGGGGGGACCTACCACATCCCCCTGCAGCAGGACAGCGGCTTCTACGGGAAGGTGAGCAGCGTCCATGTTCATCATGCTGTTTACCTCTCCGTCAAAGTTCTCTTTTGGAACAAATGAGAGCAATATTGCGGCACATCTGTCGACTCTCCAGCAGGGATAAGATTTAGGATTAAATCTGTGACTGCTCTGGGACATTTGACTTGTCTGGCTTTACAATTACATAATGTTCCAGCACCTAAAAAGCTGATCTGTTGACCTCCGTCCAGCCCAAAAAAACAGGTTCTGCTCTGCCTTTTTCTTTAAATCGGTGAAGGAATGTAAGAGTTCCCAGTGAAGCTGACACTGACAAATTATCATCGGGCCTGTTATGGTAATTAGAAGCCCTTTGGACTCTGATGTTTGGGGTCTTTTTTTTAAAATGGCTTTTCAGTTAAAAAAATCTGGAGTGCATTCCTGCTGCTGGAAGAATGCTTCTCTTTCTTCTTAAAACTGCCTGAAAGGGTCTGATAAAGATGTTTTGGTGCTGTTCCAGTCTCACTCGGAGATGTGGCTTTGTTTTCATGGTGCAGAGGGCCCACTTTAAAGTTCGGAAACGTCCACAAACATGATTTATTTATTTTGTTATCCCAGCAAAAGCATTGAAATGTTCTATTGAACCGTTCTGTTGTTGGCAGGGACCGAAGGTGAAACAATTCATGGACATCTTCTCCATCCCGGAAATGACTCTCCTGGCTGTCGCAAATGACTATTTCATCACAAATGACATCGAATACGACCCGGTTCACCTGTTCAAGGACGTCTCGGTGAGTGAGCCTCCCATTCCATCAATAACAAACATGACACCTTATTTCTCAGGCTGTGGGCCTGGGCCGTATTTTTCTTTTGTTACTGTTTTCATTCAGCTGGATGCTCGGGAATCTGCTGATCTCAGTAAAGCTCCACTCTGTGCTCTTGTGGGCAGAACAGAAAAACATTTGTCCACACGTACACATGGTTGTACTTTGAAACAGTTTGTCTATGAAATTATTCGTGTTAGAAAATCAGAAAGTCAACAGTGTCTGATTTGTTGTCTCTGTGTAACAGGAAGCGATTGGAATGGTTCATCTCAAGGGCTACATGTACAAGTGGGTCATGGAGGATCTCGGTAAGAAAACTCTCGTCATAAATCAGAATAATTCTGAAAACATCATGTAAACAGGGCCTGAGGACGCTCTGAAATCCACAGTCCTTTAGTAGTGAATGTTCTGGGACCTTGGCTGATTCTAAGAAATAAATATTTGAAAACAACACGACACGACAGGTTTTTCGAGTGGAAACACAAATGTTGTTTTTCATTTTGGTCGTCTGTTTACACAAAAATACCTGAAACCGTAACAAAAAAAATGGCTGAAGAGAGGAGCTACGGCACGCTTTGTTGTGCAAATGCAAAACGGATTGTTTTTAGTGAGTACATGAACTACAGCTGCAGACGACCGAGCCTACCAAAGCAGTCTTGGACCATGAGTCGGTGTAGACTGTAGAAGATGCAGGAGAACCGTGACAAAGGCAGGTCTGAGGGCCCTGCTGGTGCATGGCGGGCCCATTACCGCCACCTTCTGGCCCCGCATGTGTACTCTGTCGTTCAGGCGTGTCCGTGTGCACGGAGAACACTTTTGATATGTTATCATCTGCAAGGGAAAGAGTTTAGTTGCCGATTTGGGAAATGCTGTCGTATAAAAGGGCTCTTGGTTTTCTACATTGTTTTGCAAGCGTTGGTGCGTGGTACAGGTTTCCTGTGACATCAGTAGCTGATCCCAGAATCCCAGCAGCGGATGAGTGTGAATATTTACTCATAGGAGTTGGATGTGAGCCTGGTGTTCAGATGTGGCTGTCATAGTCATGGCCCGTGAAGGCAGTTTGAACCCAGAGCTGCAGGAAGCTGAGTGATCGGATTACTCACGAAGCTTTGCAAGACTAGGGGAGAACTGAGCAGTGGAAAAGTACACATTTCAAAAACCTGGGTTTATAGTTATTGCTGAAGATTTTTCTTTTCAAAAAAGTACATTGTTACATGTATAATAATTCCCTGTATGATGATAATATATCATGTATAATAATTCCGCGTCCAACGCGTCTTCACAGATAAGTTCATCCAGAGAGGAGAAGAGACCTATGCTGTTTTACACCGACTGGTTAGTCATGGAAAAAAGCTCTTCCTCATCACTAACAGTCCCTTCGGCTTTGTGTAAGTGCTGGAACACATCTCCACAAGTCAACTTTGGCTCTGCCAAGTCTGAACTACATGCTCTATTTAATCGTTCCCGCTTGCAGGGACAAAGGAATGACTCATATGGTGGGAAAAAATTGGAGAGACTTTTTTGATGTCATCATCGTGCATGCAGACAAACCGCACTTCTTCACTGATTGCGTCAAGTGAGTGAGTCGGTTCTACAGAAGAGACAGTGAGAAGACCAGATCCCCTGACCTCTGATAAACACTCACTCCAGTTATTTGTTTTTGTGGAGTAATGTCCCTCAATATTTTTACTCTTACAGGCCCTTCAGGCAGCTGGACAACAACGGAGACCTTCGGTGGGAGAAAATAAACAGTTTGGACAAAGGGCACATATACAAACAGGTCTGCTTTTTCAGGGTTTATGCATTCTGACATCTCTGGAAGGTCAGAATTGTTGTTTTCGATCAAATCTGCTGCAGTCATTCACTGCGACGGGGTGGAAATGTCACGTTTTACGCATGTTTTAACTTGTTGCATCCTCTGGGTCTTAATGCACTGGCCTGTGCTTCTGGTTTGTTCATCTTTTTCAGGGAAACCTGTTTGATTTTCTCAGACTGACAGGTTGGCGAGGATCAAAGGTTCTTTATTTTGGAGACCATCTTTATAGTGACCTGGCTGTAAGTTTTAAAGCATCCATCAATGAAATGCAACCTTTCCAACCTTTTAGCTGTAGATTATGTTTTAAATATTTGACATTAAACCAACCATTTAGCTGTAGATGATGTATTGAATATTTGACATTTAATAATTCGCTACCTTGTCTTATTCTGCAAAGGCAATATAACTAAACTAATTAATTAAATTCAAGGATTCAATGAGCTTTTATTGTTACACCAGCACACATAGATAAAGTAAAATGTTTCTTCGTGTCTTTGATGCAGGGTCGAGTTTAAAAATCACATCTATGCTTAAATGTACTTGTTCTCTGCTGAATGCCGAGTGTCTCCGCCAGGTTTTATTGCATAATTCTGAAAGTTGCCCACGTGGCACATTCAGGAACGGCACGATGACAATCCTGACCACTAGATGGCAGCAAAGACTTTAAACACGCAGAGGTGACTGTGTGGAGGGCAAAAACACCGTGATTTGCTGAAAACGATCATTTTTACACTTGTTCTTTGAACGTTTCTCTGTTTTAAAATATAATTAACCTGGTAAATGATTGTGAACGAAAATATTTAAGCTGAAAAAGAAGCTGAACGCTGCGCTGTGTTACGAGAGCAGCTGGACTGAAGCCTTTTTGGCGTGTTGCTGCAGGACCTGATGCTGCGACATGGCTGGCGTACCGCAGCCATAGTGCCTGAGCTGGAGCAGGAAACCAACGTGGTCAGCACAAACCGCTACTCTCTGAACCTCACCTGGCTCCAGGCTTTAACTGGCCTGATGGAGCGCCTACAGGTGGGACACTGATCCATGCATCACTGCTTAATTAAGTCATCTTTACCCCATGCCTTTCTTCTGATTTCTTCTGTATTATTCCAGACATTTCAGGACTCGGAGTCTAAAATGATTTTTCATGAATGGCAGAAGGAAAGAGAAGAGCTCAGGTGAGTGTACTTAACATGAATCCATCTTCTTTAACTCATAATGATCTAAAAATGCTTTCTTACCTGGACTCCAGTCGTCAGACACAATGGATTTAAAGATGGTAACTTGTTGTTGCTGCAGGGTGATGATGAAGAACCTGTTCAACCCTCAGTTTGGCAGCATCTTCCGGACTTGCCACAACCCCACCTACTTCTCCAGGCGCCTGTGCCGTTTCTCAGACATCTACATGACCTCTGTCAGCTGCCTGTTGAATTATGACCTCACCTACACCTTCTACCCCCGCCGCACCCCTCTGCAGCACGAGGCCCCACTCTGGATGGATCAGCTCTGCACAGGCTGCTTGAAGATACCTCATCTGGAGGAGATGTCTCACATACGTTGACAGTTGTGTTTCCCCTCCGATACTTGGTACTTGGTAGGACACCAAGACCTTACATTTTAAGGTCTGGAGCACACTTGAGAATGGTTCTCTCTTAGGCAGGTTTACTTGTTAAGCAAATACGCACAACTCTGCACATAAGGCGAAGCTTTTTCAATTTTCCTGTTACCCTCCTTAACACACTACAAGACCCCAGATTTTCTATCCAGAGAACATTTATTTTAACATGTTGACTCTTGTTATTGGTAAGTTACAGCAGCTTTAATGTTACCTCCCCAATTTGAAGCTTGACTCCTGAAAAACATTGTGTAATCTGAAAAAAACCAAATCTTGTATACTTGGTTTCATAGGGGAATCACATGGAAAGGTCCTTGTGTACATTTACATGAAATAAAGTAATATCTGGTAAATGTGTTTGTTCTGAACTCCACTGGTTTTATGACATACTTAGGTTTCTATGGTTCTCCTAGTCTTCCTCTTACCTGCCTCGGAGCCGCAGGCACTCGGAACTGTTTGCAACTTGCAACATATTTGTCTTGGATGACCAAAAAAAAAAAGGGGATGGTGCCCTGACAACCCAGACCTGAGGGCTGCTCAAACCTACAGATTGTTAAAAATCAGATTTTTCACAAAATCAAAATGTACTTGTGTGCAAAAAAGTAGGCCTGATTTAATTAACTGAATATTCTACAAATGTCCTGTTATGAACGGATGTTTAGGATGAATAATTAATGCATCTATTTTGTGTTCATTGAGCGTTTAGATCTTTTAAATTTTCTGATTGGCTGCCTGGTTGCTAGGCAGCGCTGCATCCATTCACCCTCAGCGCGGCGTCACCGGCTCTCTGCTTCCAGCCGCATCCTGAAGACAGCAGCGAAGGTACGGTTCTCTCTGGAGTACTCGCCCCTAGAACATGTTTGCATGATATTGTCATTAAATAGCGGCGAAACGCCCCAGTAGGCGGTTTAATGGAAGATCTTTGCATCATTTGGCAAGTTTAGTTCTTTTCTTTCCGGGTACTTGAGTCTTGCCAAGAGGTTTACGTGACGTAACGTTGACACTTTTAAAGACATCTTTTTCTCCGTTATATCCAAAAGTTTAGTTTCAAGGAACACGACGTTATTCTCTAACGATTCACCGCAGAATGGTCGACTCCTTAAACTTTCAAACTTTGAAAAACGACGGGAAAAAAATGGGAGAGACCTTGTTTTTGCTTTATTATTATTTTGTGTTGCGCGTATTTAGCCCGACTTGATAAAACGTTTGGCTTGTGTTTTTATTTCGGGTATTATATCTGTTTATTTACGCAGTTTTCGCTTCAGTCGGAGGAGGAACGGGCTTTTTCACCCTGTACTCGTCAAAGAGCCAAACGTGACATTTTATTCCTCCTCCCTTATTTAGTTATCAGTGTTTTGGAACAATATCTATGCGCGTTTGACATTCAGATATTAATGTCACTTTCAGAGTTATGTATGCACACGATAAATGGATTTTTGTGACGTTTGATGACAGAATGACATTTTCTCTAAATGGAGACGGAGATTATTCTCTCAAGGCCTTGAAAGGAAATATGATCATCACATTAGTGCAGAGTGCTTTCCTGTTGTTGAGTGCTGGGCTGAGTGTATATCAGTTAAAATAAATAAAAAAAAGCCTACAGAAGCTGGGGATTAACATCCGATCTCTTTAAATCTATTGCTTTAGGAAGAAAGCATCACTTTTTGAATGTTGCTCAAATAGAACTCAGTCTTCTTTCCACTGTACTCTCATTAGTGTGCAGATTCTGGTCTAGTTGAGTGAGCATCCCCCTCTTCTTCTGTCCTGGATTCCCATCACCCTTTTCCTTTCATCTTTCTACCCCCCCCCACATTACTCTCTTATCCTAAATCTGCCGCTGGTTTCCGTGCGCAGCTCTCCTCGCCTTCGTATCGCCCTGTTTCCAGTTGAGTGCCTCTGTCTGTGCCACTCTGCACTCGCTGGTTTGTGTGCGGTCCCTCTGCGCTGCGGCCTCTTCTATTATTAAAGCTAATGAGACCTTGACTTTTTCGCCAGAGCAATATTTGGGTTTCCGTCCCCTGCGCGGGAGGATTTCCTGGTTTCCCTGCAGAGGATTCGGTCTGTCCTTTCTTCGTCCAAAGGCAGCTGAAGCTCGGCAGACTTTGTTTTTACTGGATCGCCCTCACTGTTCAGCGAAGTGAACTTGTGTTCCCTTTTGTCATGTTAACTGGGGTTTGTAGCGATTAAAAGGCAAAGGGAAGCTATGAAAGCCTGCGAGGTAACAGCTAATTGGCTCAGGAAATTGGCCCTGAATGGAAGTTTGAATTCACTGTTGAATAATGATTAATGAGATCTCACATTGGTCTCTGGCTAATTTTGTTAGATCATCACGAGCCCCGGATTAGGAAGGCCTGTCTGACTGCATCTGATATCATGCCCTTTAAATATCTCTAAAATTATCAACATAAACAAATATCTGTCGTAAATGATAAATCACTGTGAGTTCAGACGGCTGTTCAAGTCCTCCCTGAATTCAAATCAGGTCGAGAACATGAAAAAAAATTCAATTATTTAGCTAAAGTAATAAATGCATGTACGAACAATAGTGGTTTTTACCTCCAGCTGACACAACAAGCCCTTTAAACCTTTCAATTTTTTAAAACATTAAATAAAACCGAAGAAGGTCCCACATATAAACACAAGAACTAAACAGTGGCCGTGAGATTTGTAGCCGCTGAGGAAAACCAGCACAAGCTTTTGGGCTTCATCCTGTCAGCTTCCACTCAAGCCTTGCCAGGTTTCACATGGATTATTTATGCGCCGGCGTGTTCGAGGCCATCGACTGCTTTTACCGTCGCACACACATATAGGATGCCCCTCCGGCGCTGTGTCAAACACGCATGTGGGTGAAGATGCACCATTTCCATGGCACAGTTTCTGCTGCCCCCCCCTCAGTCTGATGTCTGATGTCTGATGTTATTAGGCTCTTCTGTGAATTGCGACCCTGCCTGTACTGTCTGTGCTGTAATTAACACAGTGAGCAGATCAGGCTGTGATGGAGAAGCTGATTGATAGTAACAGAGTGAGATGAGTTCTGCTTATTTTAGTCTCAATTGTAGAGCAGTTCCGGAAGCTGCGCGGACACAACAAAGCAACCAATTCGTAGATGGTTAAAAGTGGCATATTTAGAAATTGGATGCATGATTTTCCGCCGTGATGAATTATTCATTTGCACACTGCATTTGTAAGTCTTCTCTCTTCAGAGGAGGATGTCAGCTGGACCACTGCAAACAGCTTATTAGAGCAAAAGTGTGCTGCCTCTTTGATGGGCTCTGAGTGAGTCACCCACTCCCCGCCTCTGTATCTCTGAGTTTTATTCTTAATATTCCTCACAAGTTGACAATTACGCAGTCATCAGTCCGGCTTTTTATGAGCCTGCATGCATAATCGCTGAATTTTGTTTGAACCGAATGTTAAGCGCTAACACGCTTAACATTGTGAAATTAAAACAGATTGAATCCAATGACCTTTTCAATTCTAATTTTAACCCCTCTTTCAAAGCAATATAAACAAATAAAAATCCATTCATTTTCTTTTTTCACTTAAAGAAACATTCCTCCATGTTATATATGAGGTTTAATTTTCAAAAACACGCAGCTGAGTGCTGCTGCAGTTTGGACAAATATGATGTGTATTCTTCACTTCTCTGGATCTAAAGCCAAAAAATAAATCAAAAGACACCCGTTCATGTGTAAATTGTAGCTGTGGCGTAGTGGCGAGACTAGATTATTACTGGCAGGAGTGAAAATTAAATAGGTGTGTTGTACCTATGGCATCAGATCAAAGCAGATTTCTATAATCATGTTTTTGGAAGGGAAGTGAAATGAATATTCTGGATTAAGCGTGAAATGTCTGCGCTTTTCTTCCCAGTAATGACTTAATATCGTTTCTCTTCTGCTTCACTGGGCTGTATAATAACGGAGATGAAGACTCTGTGTTTATTGATTGGAAGTTGCTATGAATTCCATAAATTACTGATGCTGAATGGCATCTGCTTGCATGATTTCTGACTACCCTTTTGTCTATTTTCCTCGTGTCTGGCTATTAAATGCAAACCTTTTCTCTGGCTTTTGGACGCCTATGTGTTCCCAGGCGTCCTGGGAACACATAGGCGTCGTGGATCGTCTGTCTGCCCGTGGACTCTGTTAGATCTGTCTGTCAGATGCTTCAAACTGAACGATGCAAGCAAAAACGTGACCAAGTTCGTTTGATGATACAACAGTAGGGGATGTGAATTGAATCTTAATTTTTAATAACGTACCAGTGCCACACTAGGTTTCAAGTATCTAAAGTGAAATCCTCTTCCAATCAAAGGGAGGTCATTTACAAGAATAAAAATGAACGTCACTCATTTTGCTCTTGTAGAAGTTGATCCTTATCCCGGAGAGTCGAAGTTCAACATGATTTATTTCATAAAGACCAGCAGGTGGCGTCATTAGGCTGTCTGACCATTTCCTCTACTAACATTTTTATTGACCTTTCTTGTTGCAATGATCGAAACCTCAGCAGTAATTGGTCGTCTGTGCACTTCTGATCTTTGTACAGAGCAGAGGGATTGAAGGCCTCCCTGAAGCATCTCGATATTTTTCACTTTTAAAGTCTGTGCCTGTTGGGGTGATTCATCCGTCGACCTCCTGGTGCGAATCCCCACTTAATCACGGAGGAGCATCCATCACAGAGCTACCTGGGCCACAGCAGAGATAACACGGCACTCAGGACCCATTTAAAGTGAAAGAGATCATTATCTGCAACACAGATCAATAGTGATATGTGTCCATCCCACACTGGATCATAATTGTGTGAAAAAGACAGACTGCTGCGATTGATTTGTTTTATAGGAGGCGCTTTGGTTCAGTCAGTGTTGGAATTTTGTAAGTTATTACCAGTCATCTTGTGCGATGCAGCTCCAGTGATGTGAGGCTACAGGGAAGGAGCAGTCACGCCTCAGCAGAGGACAGCGTGGAGGGACGGGGCTCATTCAGGTTGAGCAAGCACATTCCTGCCATAATGTTGTGGTCCTCTAATGAGAAGCTATGAAAGGCCCCACAGTGTGTGTGTGTGTGTGTGTGTGTGTGTGTGTGTGTGTGTGTGTGTGTGTGTGTGTGTGTGTGTGTGTGTGTGTGTCTTGATAGGCACATGACTGGATGCCGGACTCAGTCGTTAAATGTTGTTAATTATAAGGAAACAAAAGGAGAATTGACAACTGAATTGAGGGGAAATATGTTTTAAATATAATAATAAATGCCCCCTCGCAGCCTCTGAAGTGAGTATAAAGTGCATTGAAGTTATTGAGCATTCTAACAGACCTTCTGTTGTTTGAACCACAGACTGCACGAGCTTTCAGTAATGACATCAGCCACGGCTTCAGTCGTGCCCTCCACTTTGTCTGCCGATGATTTTTGAAACCTAAACGCTCGTTCTGGATAAAACTCTCTTTATTTCCTCCTGCTTCAAAGCACAATTGACCTTTGAATGTTCGCCCCATCAAATATTTGTATGGCACCACTTCCTCCTCACAGTCACCCTCTTTAAACATTTAAGTGTATGTGTCCTTGTTCACTAAAGTATCTGGAAAATATTTTGAATATACACACTGGCCATAGGTGACGTGTTCATGAACATACTGGATAAATATTGTGAAATGATTAAGGACTTAAGGGGCATTCACTAATCCCCTTTAGGAGGGAAGGGACTCTAAATTGAAACATTCACTGCTATAAGGTCTTTCCTGTGGTATTATTATTATCATTAATTCTATTATTATTGGTTTTTAGTTCTTTTTTTTTCTTTTTCATGTTTTTTTTTGCCTGAAGAGGGTATTTAGGAGGCAGACATGCTGCGAAGGTAGTTCCCCTTTAATCTCCAGTTTCATTGTGACCCAACGTTATATGGATTCTGTGGACCATAATTTGATTTTTGGCAATACAATTCTGCCTGTGATGTCATCATCCAGCTTTATTCTGATTTAATTCCTGGTTTAAAAGTATATTATCCAACAGAATCAGTCATATTTGACCTTAAAACAAAACATTAATGTTATATTTTGACAAGATCACAGCCAATAGTTGCTCTTGACACTGAATTCCCTGACCTTGTTCATAAAATACGTTGATATAGACTGATTATAATAGCCCATACTATTTATTTTGTTTCAGTTTTAATGGCACTGTTGGACTAAAGGAACATATTTAAAATTCAAACCGTATTCTTTGCATATTGGTTGATTTTTTTACCGTGTAGAGTGAGAAAGATTCATTTAATAGTAATGTTCCTGAGGGGTGTTAGCTCTGTTCATTTTGTTTGTATTGCTGTATCACTAACGTCTGACAACACAGATAATAGACACACAAGCTCCATTTATTCGGTTCCTCCGGAGAGTCTTCCCGCCCGTCTACTTCCTTTAAGACAAAAGAGCACCTGAAGCTCCAGGCCTCGTTCCTGAAGAGACGTGATTAAAAGCCACTGTCTGGGCCGCTACCATCCAAATGGCTCTCTCCCTCTCTCTCTCTCTCTCTCTCTCTCTCTCTCTCACACACACACACCACAACTTCTTCAGTTAATTAAACTGTCATGAGAGCAGACAGCACTGAAAGCAGGGCCATGACTGACACACTGGATCGATAGAATGGCACTTAAATAATGGTGGGCAGCGATTAATGGTCCGTGTTGGAATAAAGTTGGTGTATTTTGTTTTTAACTTTGTGGATATGGACTTAATGGAGCTGATGATTTGGTTTAGGCTTATTTACTTTTGGGATGTCATGCACTTGAACACACAATCACAGACCTAATCGACTCTCAAGGAGGAATCTCCCACAGCACTGACTGATTATTATTAGAATTGAGACTGACGGTTAGGATTATTGAGCTGCTGCGCCGTGACAGCGATAAAAATGGGCATTCATAAAGATTCCCGGTGCAAAAGTATTCGACTCTTTGTGGAATTCAGGCCGTTTTGGAAAGTCAAACAGTACTTGACAACACTCACTCATCTGTGCACTTCAAACTCTCCAGTTTCAGGGTTTGTCCTTGACCCAGAATCTCTGCAGTTGATATTCTGGACCGAACTGAGGGAACAACAGCTTAAATAAAAAAATCGAATCACATAGCAGTTAATAAAAGCTGTCTGGTGGGTTGAATGCACTTCAGGAGAGGCTCCTTCAGGGTCGTTAGCACCAAAGGCGGAGAAGGAGCTGAAATGTCTCTGGAAAATTGCCGGTTGTTGTAAATGTGAAGGGATGATGTCATCCTCTATCAGCGTGATTGCGCTTGTTTGGTCGACACGTTAATTAATTAAGTGCTCGTCTGCTCGGTTTGAGTGCTCTGCGCTTTATTTGGCGAAGACTTCATGGGTTGGGATTAAGGTCACAGACAGATATTTTCATTCCATTCCTCATTCATAATTAAAGACAAAGTTAACAGCTGTCAGCTACGAAGGCTTTTAAGATATAAGACCAGTGTGACGCAGACAGGAAACCCATTCCAAGATAGTTCAAATGCTCCGGAAGTGACGGCCTGCTTCATAATTGGTTGCTGCTCCAGATTATAATCCCCCTTTATTGAATAATCCACGGCAGCCCCATCGCCGCCAGTCCCTCAGCCGGCCGAAGAGGAGCCTGACTCGAGGCGTTCGCTCACAGTAAGGCAGGGTGGAGAGGTGAGAGAGATGAATGAAGAGATTAGAAATGTGCTTAGAGGTCAATCGCCGACAGCGCGCCGCAGTCTAAAGCCTCTAACCCGGGGCACGGCCCTCCGACGGGCCTGTTTGACCAGCTGCCTTTCGCTGACAGACCGTAAGAAAACTGTTGCAGAACTCGTTCTGAGCAAACTGCTAGGCTGGCGAGAACTCTGAATTTTTCCTAAAGGTATCTCCGATGTTTAGATAGCCGCATGCTGCCCGCTTTCGCTGGAGGAAAACCTGTTTAAAAAGAAAACAAAAACACAAAACCAGCAGGGGGGGCGGGTCTCTCCCCGAGGTCCGTGGAGTCGAGGGTGCTGAGACACGGCTGCTGCTTCCCTCCTGGTTCCCAGGGAGACTGACACATCCAGCAGCCCCTGCTCCCGCCCATCCCCCGTCCTCCCTCATCCTCCTTCCCGTTTGTGAAGGAGGCGTGTCGGCAAGGAAGAGGCAGGAACATTCAGCTGCATCTGCGGGAGTGGAAGTCAGACGACAGGGAAAGCACACGAGCGCACACACACACACACACACACACACACACACACTCGCTCACTCACACACACACATGCTCAGTCAGCGTAAGTGAAACAAGTGCTGGCTGCGTTCAGCGCTGAGTTCCCTGACTCACTGCCATCCATTAGCCGGCATGCCGCAGAGAAAGAGGAGTTTCACTTTTGGAGCCTATGGAGGGTAAGAGCGTCTATTTTGATCATTTCCAGGACAATTAATCTCCCCCCTCCGCCCACACACTCCTCATTTGTGCGATCGCTAGTGTGTGACAGTGTCAGCATATGTGTTTTTTCCCTCTGTTTGTTTGATGACAGTGCAGATTCAGTGTCTGTGTTTGTGTCCGCATGTTTGGAATGCCATTACATGAAAAGCTTTTGTCTGTCTGCTTGATTTGGACTGAAAATGTTGGTGCTCGCTGGCGAAATGCTCCACTCTGGTACTATCGCATCGATGTGTCAGAAGTGGAGACATAAAAAAAATTCAAGGTGACGACAGAAGGAAAATATCCCAGGAGTCCTGAGTGTGTGTGTGTGTGTGTGTGTGTGTGACAGAAAGAGAGAGATTAAAACACAGCTCATTGTTCTGTCTGTCCAGACTTTGCAGGATTGCGAGTGGCAGAGCAGTCCTCAGTGGTCAGAAGGTGAACAGGTGTCCCAGCACAACAGCATGCCTCTCTATATTTAGTGGTGTGTTCTGGGACTGCTTTTGGGTGTGTTTGTCAGAGGTGGCCTCCAGAAGGTCTGAAAATAAACCATTAGCTAAGATCTAGCAGGAGACGGCACTTCGGGATGACTCGGCTCAGCCGCGCGCCGATCTTGGCCCTTGCCGCTTTAATCGCTGTCAGAGTGTGTGAGCTCGCGGCCAGACACCTGAAAACACCCATTACGCAGCCACGGCAAAACCTGAAATAAACGTCCGGGTGCGGCGAGCCGAAGCCGTCTCCGTCGCCGCGGGGAGTTCAGCCCCCGTCCCCTTAACCAAAGTGAGAGTGTTTGGGCTGCACCAACATGCAGGTGGAAGCAGACGGTGCTTTTTTTCTCCAGGAGAGAGTCGGATCTGCCGGTGGTGCAGAAGTCGGCTTCCTCTGCAGCGTGCACATTTGTAACTAGTCACTTCATTTGGGCCCATGTATATGTTTTTTTGTTTTTTTTTTACAGCTGCCTAGGATATATGCGCTTATATATGTGCTTATATATGTGCTCTCCTAAAGTAGTTCCCTTCATAAAGTAGTTGCCCTTCATACCCAAGTGATGAGTCCATTATAGTCCGCTGCCACAACACCCGGGGATGATGCAGCAGGCTGGAAAATACCGTTTTTGTGACCGTGCTTTGTGTCATCCCCGGTTTATTTTCTTATTTTTTTAACTTTCAGATGATGAGTAATATACTCTGCCCTTGAAACTCATTGGTATTCCCACAACTGCTCTCCCTCGTGCTGCTCTGAGTCGTCCTTAAACACAGCAGCGGTTTGTAATTCCAGGATCAAAAATCACGGCTGAAGCGTTTTACTGGATGTTGTAAATATAGGCTGACCCCAGCGCTGCCGCTGTAATCCCTCCTAATTTTAATGCGCCACGAGCTCGTTTTCTGTCAGACGTGACAGCTACTACACATGAGCCAGATTGTTTGGAAATCTGTGCGGGCTCGTAGCTGCAGTTGTCTGGTGGGCTCATCTGAAAGCGTCAATCCTCCAGGTAAACAGGACAACCGTGGAACATGTGTTTCTGCTCCGTGTGTGGATGCGTAAGCGCAGGAGAGGTTCAAGTTCTTCCACGTCGATCTTTTCTGTTGATTTGTGATCAAATATTGTCCAAGGTTCGCTCACAGTAGAGCAGTCAGGAAACACCGCACAGGGGTTCTTTCTGTCCGGCAAAAGCAAATGTTTGCATTACAAAAGATGATTAGAAAGCACGGGAGGGCCGCTCGAGCACCGGAGGCTGAACAAGTGCCCTTGGAAGGGCAGTGGCAGAGCAAACAGGAGATGCAGGGCATCCAGAGAGCTCTTCAGGGCCTACTCTGCTAGTCCAGCTGGACATTCATATTCACACTGGTAAATCATCCATGAGGAGGACAGCAGGAGGAGGCACGGTGGACTGCAGATAATTATCTTCATCAGTCTATAACATTTGTTACTGCTTTTTACTCAGCTTGGAACAAAAGAGGGATATTTTTTCATTTCTGACCTGAAAAAACCCAACCTATAATTTTACTGTTAGCTATTTACAAATCATATTGATTCCTACGAGTCTGTGTGTGTTTACATATGTGTGTGTGTGTGTGTGTGTGTGTGTGTGTGTGTGTGTGTGTGTGTGTGTGTGTGTTTGTGTGTGTGTACTATAATATACACTGTATCTCACTGTACTGTAGCTAAATGTCCTCATTCAGCAATTTTACAGCAGCTTTTCTCTCAATAGCTCCATTCAGGTCACACTAAGTCACTGCTTTTTCTACGACACTAAATTTGGACACTCTGTTGTTTAACAGCGTTTCTTATTGCCATCACAAGCATTTTATATGGTATAAATATTTTGTGTCTGATTTAGGGCTTAAATGCTTTAGTCACATTCTGTCTTTCATCTTGTTTTGGTGATACTTTGTTCTTCTTTTTTTTATATCTTGAGTGTTTTTGAATTCTAAATTTGCTGGTTCTTTCTGTCTTCATCCCTAAACTGTACTTCTAAACATTTGCAGAACTTTCAGCACTGGTTCTGGACTAGTTCTGGATGGTAAACACAATCTATATTCCTTGGTTTCTTGTGATTGTTTCATTGTTTTCCATGCTGGACTACAGTGGATATTGTAAAGTGTATCCTCTGCAGTGGTATTTTTGTGTTGTTTTTTTATTTTTGTGCTGTGGAAGCGGGATGTTTTCGGTGCTGTGCTCATCATGTTTTCAGTAATTAGAGTCACAATGACAGTTATTACAAACAAACAAAATCCAGTAGGGACATAGAATAAGCTCTGTAGGCTCATGTTACTGAGTAATATCTGAACAACAAACGTATTTGCATTAAACCGGACTCCTCATTCACGTCTAACAACCTACCTGGAATGAATGATGGGGCTGCTGACTTTAAATAGAAGCGTACATACATGCTCAGCAAATAAAACATTTTGTAAAGGTTAGCAGAGAAAAAGTAGGAGATTACTGGACCTGCCGAAAGACAGATTAAGAAGAAAAATGTGTCACGGCTGCCTATAGCATTTGAGGAGTCTTTACACACGCACAAAACAAAACAAGGTTACCAAGGCAACCTACATCTACAAAAAAATCAATTTATTACTTAGTACTAATCAGACAAATTATTTAGCGATTTAACTGAATGTTTTGTTTTGAGCTCCGTTACATCTTTCATTTTAATCTGTAACTAGTTACCTCATTCCAGCTGTTTTAGATTAACATAAGTAAAATTCATATTCTGAATGGATGTTTCTTACATTTTTCACTCAGCAGCCGCCTTCCGTTGTCTGGTGAAGTGATCAGTTTTGTTCGTGAGATAGTTTCTCGCATTTCTGCTTGAAGCCTTTATTCAGTTACAGACACACCCAGGTTGATTTTATTTAACGGAAATTCTGTGAAACATGAGAATGGATTAGCAGCACAGGATGGAATTACCAAAATTACAGACTGAGTTCAAATTACACATGAAAACAGCTTAACCTCTTTGCATTCAGGAACACAAGAATGTTTTTTTTTTTTTTGTATTTTCTCATCTGTATTCCTTTTACGGGGGGCATTAAACGGTGTTTTTGGATCAGGCTCAGTGACATTATCACCACTGGTGCATCTGACGTGTAACAGCATCGTGGAATCCATCTTTGTGACATGACCTGTCACATGGAGGCCAGGGATTGAGAGTGATGAGCAGGGTTCTGCAATGAGGGAAATCAGGCGACAACTGACTGTAACAGCACAAGTCAGTTGATTCGTGACTCCACAGTACAGCGCACAAACAAAACCTCCAGGGCCCATTTGCTCTCACTGACACACTTCTTTGTCTTTTCTGAGAAGGGGGAAGTCTTAAATGCTCATTAAACGTTTAAGTATTAGTCCTGACAAAAGGAGAAGTGTAACCTTTTATTTTTGGTGGTAGCAGCACTTCTTTGTGGATTTCTCACAGTTATAGAGGCCTGGCCAGGGCACAAGTTCACGATTGTTCCAACCAACTGTTCCCAACCAATTAACTATTGTTATTGTTATTCAAACTCAGTAAACATGAGCAACATGATTGATGAATGAATGATGACAATGACTGCTGTATTGATTCTTTCATGGGTGATGTTTCACGGAAATTTGTCACGGTCAGGTTCTCCTGTGACACGTGGTGGACGGAAATCAGCAGTTTTGGCTTGAGGGATGGAGATGTTATTGGATAGAGGGCCACCACACAGCAAAAGGAACAAAGAGAGCATCTAAAACTGACCTTGCAGCCCGAGGACTGCATAATGTGATATCTCTGAGCCGTCTGCAATATCAGCCGGAGAATTTCCAAAGGGGTCACTGTCGCTACCGTAGGCAGCCGCCGGAGAAGTGAGAAACATATTAGACATTCTGTTTTCTCTGTGTCAACACCAGCCATCACAAGAGAGCTGCAGTCATGAATTATTCACTGCTATAATCCAACAGTTGTCAGTGTCAACAGTACTATTAATGGACGTTTTATATCTGAACAGATCCAGCATGGGATAATGATTAGTAAGATTTTTATTAATGAATTCTTTCAATAATTAAAAAGATGATAATTTACTCCCGCTAACTTGCATTGCGGTCTTTATAGATACATTTCTGCTCGTTAATGGGAACTGAAGGCCTGACGTGTTGTGAATTTAATGCGGGAGAAGCCAGCAGGGCTGCGTCTCTTGCGCGACTGGCGCCCTCTACTGGTGAAGATGGCGCTCTGCCTCCCTGTCTGAGACGTCGTCGTCATCTGTGGTTGACGTCATGGCTGATTACTGCTTGAAATAGTTCATCCCAGAGTGACTTAAGGACAGATAGTTTGTCGCAAAGAAAAGATTCAGTTTGACTCTGCGAACACATGTCCAGTAATCATCTTTTATCCTTGGAAATGCTGCTTCTCCAGATGGCGGGAGTTATTCAGGGTAACGTTGCCCACTGCATAACCAATCTCTCATTTCAGGAGGATTTCTGTGTGCAGGAAAGATGTTCTTTACGTCTCATGCTTTAATCAGTCAAAATATACTTTGATGTCTGCAGCCAGATTTGGAAAATTATGTTCTTTCTTTTGCATATTGTTTTAGAACACATTGAATCAATGTTAGGTTTTACAAGTACACACTATATTGCCAACCAGAAATTTGTCCATCATTTTTAACGTTTTGGTAGTGTTTAACACCACAGACAGATTCAATAATATTTGGTTTCTAATAGCTGTACTTTTGTCTATTTTAGAGTGGACAAGACATTCTCCAAGGCCAGAAGCCTGTGGTAAGTTATTTCTTATTTCCTCATATTATTACTGTAACAATCATACTGGTGCTTCGATGTGAACGGTGCTCCACGTCACGTAAACATGTTTCCTGGAAACTGAACGCCTGTTCAAAATGCTTAAAATACTTTAGGATCTTTTTTTTACCAAACGCAGACACAAAGATGACACACAACTGCAGTATACTGAAGATGCTGCTGCTCTGTTACTGCATGCTGCTGTTTACAGTCACCTTTTATATCTGTTCTCACTTCTTTTTAATTCACCTTCGAATCCTGAGTGCAAATATTTTGGCTCCCCTGAAAGATGTAATTTTAAAGTACAGTAAAGTGTATATTGATCCCATGCTCATTTGAAATTGCTGAAACGACGCCTGCTACAGGTGTAATCAGGTCCGACCCTTCCCTCATATTCGCTGGATGGATGTTAGCGCAGGAGCAGTTGCGGTGCTGTCTGGTTGGGTGTCCAGTTTCACTGATTCACGTGGTCCCGTTTGGCTTAGTAAGGATGATGAATGAGTCAGTGGAGGGTGAAGCAGATGGGCAGCGCTGGGGAAACAGATACCCCCCTCTCCTGCCATCTCTGCAGTGCTGGCATGGTTCAAGCATTGTTGTGTGAAGGCACGTGCAGGCAGGCAGGGAGCTGAGCATGCAGCCCTCATGCCAATGCAGATATAGCACTTCAGTTCTACACACTTGAGGTGCGGCATTATGAGTGTTTGGCTTTCTGCTCCCTCTCTCTGACTGCAGTAGGTTAAATAGTGCCTTGCTGCAGTGTCAACACACCTTCCCTCTGGAATACAGATACAGGAGGATCTCTGTTACTGACTGGGCCTTCTTAGCAGGGGCTGGGTTTGTTTGCAGAGACTGCAGTCTGCCCTTCGGGATTGCATCTGGCTTCAACAAAAACTGCAGCTCACACAAAGGAGGTGGAGAGACGCTGGAGGAAGATAGAGAGGACAGAGGACACCCTGAAAGACGACAAAGTATCAGAGAGGATCACATTTGATGGTGCAAAGGGAGCAAGGAAGAAGAAAGGGAGTGAGTGATGGCGGTGTGATGATTCAGCACGTTCTCCGCAGATCTGAAGTTATTCAGCTGTCACTTCAGCCTCTCTCCTCGTTTTCATCTTCATCTCTATAGGAAGTAGAAATTCCGCTAATTCCTAAAAGAGTTTGAATTCCATTAACTCTTCATGCATAACAAGATAGGATGATTTCTCCTGAGTAAATCTGCGATGTTAGGATAAGAAAGGGGCATCGGGTCAGGCGTCGTCAAACAGGGAGCCAAAATCAGAAAAGCTTCCTTTATCTGTTGCGTGCTTTGGATGGAAGTCAGAAACCATCAGAACTGCGTCAGCACATCCCAGAAAAATGCCGTGTTCGCCTTTCCGAATTGGAAGGCCAAGAAAATTCTGGTGAGTCCTCTTTTAACCTGCTTGAAGTTTTGAAATCCTCAATGCTGAAACATCGGTTAAAAATAGATTTCATGCAAATAAGATGGGACAAACACAGCAAAATCATCACTACCGGTGTATTACAAACAGATAAAATAGCAGTTGTTGTATAATTGCTGTGCATTCAATTACATTTTCCCATTTCTAAAATAGTTCCACAGTTTGTCGATATGATAAGGAGACGTTTAAAAACCATAAAAAAAAAAAAAAAAAAAAAAAAAAAAAAACAATTCTTTGGGTAAAGCTGTTTTGGTACATCAGAATGCAATTTATTTGTCTACAAATGTGACCCCATTATTCTGCTCTGCATTTATATCTCCTCCAGTAAGTAAAGAATCTGTACGGAATGGGCAGCGACACCGTAGTTTAAACAGTGACTCAGGATTTCTTCAGTTTTGATCGATCCTTTTTCACGGCAAAATATGAAGCTTTCAACTTTTGTGTGGTCATTGTTGGTCACGTCCAGCAAACGAATGATCCTCAGGCCGCGCCGCGCTCTCCAGGGAAGCCTGTAATTGGTGGTAATCCTGTCTTGCTAAGCCCCCCTGATGGGAGGAAATGGGAGAGCAGAGTTAGTGTGGATAATGGCCACACTCATGTTGTATAAAAGCCCTTCTCCATGCACAGGCAGAGGTACACCCAGATGCTTTGCTGTCTCTGGACCATGATAGATTATTGTTCCAGGTTGACCATTTTATTACTTCCTGACCAGCTTTTAATCCCCCGGCCTTATCTATGCGGTGGAAAATTCAATGGGTTGGAAGTTGATTTTATGATGTCAGAATTTCATTTCTGACATTTATGTTGTTGCTCAGAGTAAATTATACGCTTTGAAACACGGTGTTCTTGATCTCTGCCGATAACTGAGCGCTTCCCAGCACACCCCCAGTCGGTCCCCTGATTCCTCCGCTTCGGTCCACTCTGAACTTGTTGGCAACTTTTATTCCACTACAAATTAAAGTTGCAGAGAATTCATGTTTTTTAACACTGTTTGGGGGGAAATAATGTGTGTTTGGAAACACTAAAACATGCTGTATCACTGCTCAGTGACTCTGTTTAGATTATCTTCAATAATAAGCTGCTGTTCTCTTTATTTGATGTTACAATCTTGGCCCGTTTCATCCGAGTTTGTCCAATTTTTTTCCCACACAAACGCTGAAGAGGTATCACTGTGGACGCGCTTCTGTTTACGTTCGCTGATTTCCCAAGGGATGTCGCTCTGCATCAACCTCTGCGCGCACAGCCACCCGGCGCACGGGCCCGCCACAGCGCCGCGGTGCCGAGGCGGTTGTCACTTCACCTGCGCGCGCTCATCTGGGCACGCCGAGCCAAACTGTCAGGAGGAGGGGACGTTTAGGGAGAGCAACCTGTCAGGCCGGATCAGGCCGTACTGACTCTCTGCGAGCCTCCCGCTGTCTGACCAAATATAGCGCTGGAGTGACAAGCTCGCCGCAGGTCCCAGCGGTCTCAATAATCCAAATCCTCATATGTCATTCACAGACAAGCACACACTTTAGATGTCTTAACACCCCAAAACGGAGTCGTTGCGTGACAGCGGGCTGTGGGGAGGAGAAAGTTTAGTGTCAGGCTGCTTTGACTGGATGAGTCTCTCACTTCATCTACCTGGATTTTCCCTTTCAATCTAATGGGTGATGCTCTTTTTTCACTGTTTCCCTGTTTCCTTGCACATGTATATCCTTGAGTGTATATTTTAGGGTGTGTTTATCTCTTAATGACACCTGTAATGGTGAGGCTGGGACGCTGCGGCCAGATGGTTGTTTTCCCCGATGAGATGGATGGTTGTCTCGTAGATCATTGTGCGTGCGCTTAAATGTCAGCCGTGTGCTCTGATAATAAGGAGCACACGGTGTGCCCGCTGTGAGCCACTGCTGCTGAAAAGACACATCTGCATGGATGGTCTTCCCCAGGGGGTGTGTTACTTACAAAGTCTGGCTGGTGACACCGTGTACACGTCACATTGGGAGGAAAGCCAGGCGGGAAGAGGGACCTATTGGCACAGAGAACATGGATTATTCAAAGACACCTGCTGTACCGGGCCTTCTAATGCATACTGAATATGTCCAACTGTCAGAGGTCGAGGGTTCAAGAAAAACCATCAGTCTCCTCACGCTTCACATATTTTATTTCAAATTCCCAGCATGTGGCATTTCATTGTAAAGCCATTTGGTTTTTCAAAGCAAAAATTATTATTAAGAGGGCTGGCCAGGAATGAAGAAGACAGAATGTTCATGAGTTCTAAGAGTACTTAGTCACACATCAAAGCGAGTGGAAATGCAGAGACTGTTCATTTATATCTCATCTTTAATAACAACATAAATGAGGAAAGCGTTGAATATCAATAAATAATTTGCTCTGAAGAGTAGCTCCCACACAATATATCAGCAACACCTGCCCACCGGAACCGTCGCAAACTTATCAAACTTCATCACTGATGGGATTGTGAGTCATCAATCGTGTCGTCTTTTTCTTCGTATGGTGACCATGCATCAGATTTGGGGTTTGAAAAATGGGGTCTTAATGGTTTAAATTTCAGGGTTTACAAAAACAGGTCAATATTAGGATATTGTGGCTATATTGTTTGTATTAGGAGTATTTATACGTGCAACATGTACATATGCACGAGAATCTAATGCAGTTTGAGAGATGATAGATCCAAATATTAAAAAATCTGATATATATTTTACATAATTACAACATTATGTTACTTTACAGTTATTGATTTGATATTGTACAGATTTTGGTGAGCCCTAGTAGATATATCTTACTTTTACTTTATTATTTTTCTGCCTTATCTTTGATCTCTTTCTCAAATCTTTTGCAAAAGTCAAATAAACTATAGAGAATAATATGAGATGTTGATGTACAGTTTTCAGCCTGGAACTCCAGATTTTCCAGCTGGAAATCCTTTGAGATTCAAAGTGCAGCTGGATGCACACAGAATAGGGCAGTAATTGGAGCACCACTGGGAGAAATGGATTCACACCAGAGACAAACACTCCCCCCTTTGAGTGTTCAGATCAATTTGTGGGGGGGTGAGTCCTGAGAAAAATGGCAATTCCAGGCTCCATTTGTGTGGTAATTCAGCGCACGTGTTTTGTGTAGTCCTGGCTGTTTGAGCACTAATGTCGTTGTGGGAGCAGCTGTTTTTCTCTTTGTGATGAGAGGTCACTCTCTAATATAGGAACTCTGAAGTGCTGAGGCTGTAATAATATATACATTGACTGGAGGAGTAGAGAGCAAAGGATGGTCACTGAGTCACAGCTCAGCTTCTCCTCTAAAATTCAGTTGGGTTTTCACGCACAGCAGAAGGCAGCGTTGATTTTAGTGATCTCTGACATTTTAAAGATTTTTAAAGACAGTCCCTATTGATTTTAGTGACTTCCACCAGGCCAGGGTCTGTTGTTCTTTTGAAGTATATCAAAATGAGCCCAATCCCCACAGCAGAGAGGGTGTGGGAGTGTTGGCGCTCTCAGTTTGCCTTGCAAATAAACTCATAATTAAATGCAGTCGATTTGTTTAAAAGAGGTGGTAAAGTTTGGAGAAATCAGGACCGGCAGTCTCTGCAAGCAACCGATTTCAGGTTTATTCTCTAAATAATCCAATAAGAACCTTTTATTATAGCTGAACTGAATATTATAGTGCCATTATTCATAAGCTATTTAATATTATAAGCTGCTTGTGGATTTACCAGAGGTCAGCCATGGATAAGTACCTTTTAACCTCTGGGATAATTGGTTCGTTATTTGTAGATGCATTATTTGAGAACAGGAGCCTCCAAGAGACCTTTGACATATGTCTTTGTCAGGAGTCCTAGACCTTCCCCAGAGGTCACTGGCTGTACCCGGCACTCACACTATGAAGATTCACTCTGACGAATTCCATCAGGAGATTTTATCCAATCGTTTTATCCTCAGGTTTACCAAGCAGCAGGAGCTTCCTCCGGTTTGAGAGACAGCCAGGGCAGAGGTGGGGCCAGCCGGGTGGAGTCCCTGTCGTCAGGGTTGTATAAATATCACGCTTCTTCACCCCGGATTATTTATCATCAACACTGCCCCTCCCTGCTGCACAGCACTGCAGCGGCTCTGCCGTATGCAGACGTGACCCTCTCTCAAACAGCTACCCCCCCCACCCCCCCAATAATACCACCCGGCTAACTTTAGCCATTATTGCAGCTTATCCGACCCAACCCAGGTGACAAATAACTGAAGACCTAAACGTGACAGAAAGGGTGAGAAGAGAGGAGATTTTCAGGGCAGCAGGACTTCTCTGGAAATAAAGGTGCGAGCAGGAGGGCGGGGGCGGGGGAACCACAGGCAATTTCAGCCGACTAATGGGACGGGAATCCCTGACAGCGAGGGCCGGTCTGAGGGGATTTATAGCAGAGGACATCGGGGCTGTCAGGATATTATCAATTGAACAGCAGCTATCTTTCTTTACAGGAGAGAGGAATAATGGCACACACGTCTAAAAGATCTCATCCTGTTGTGAGATTAGGGAGTTTGTCAATGCTGATTGCTCAGACCGCCACCCTCAACAGGGGGAGGCCTTCGTTTGATGACAGCTTTAACGATTCATGCTGAAAACCCATTCAACGCGCTAAATCTGCCCCCTGATCTGAATTTTTAATCTACAAGCAAGACATCTTTTTCATTTTTTTTTTAAGTCAGACTAATCTCTTCCAAAAAGGAAATCCTTTATGTAACATCTGCACCCTTTGCTCAAGGGTTTTAATGTGGGAGAGAGTGAGAGATTATTGTCCATCTGTTGCGGCATGCCTCAATAAATTACTGCTAATCTGGACAAGTTTTGGCCGATGATTTAATATGGTTATTTTCACTTGTGTGCTTTGGACAGTGAGAGGATTATCAGTTTTGTTTATCACAAAGCAGGTCCTAATGGTGCACAGTATGATAACTGTGTCGTAATCCCTTGTTATCTCTTCGTGTCTCACACACAAACAGACAGAGAGAGAGAGAGAGAAGACACACTTTAGTTTAGGGCTCTTACTTGTTCATTCAGGGCTTGTGCAGATGAGTCAACACTCCTGCTGTTTTTTTTGCATGGATTTAGTGGGAAAAGGCAGTATTGGTGGCATTAGTCTGGCAGGAACTGTGGATGGTAGCTTAGTGCAGGAAAAGCACATGTCACTGGGGATTGAATGAGACTCATTACAGTAATTAAAAAGCTTTCCACACATGCTTTCTCAACTTGTACAATGAGCACCGAGGATGCTGTAATACCTGCTCACTTTTGGGAGCTTAATGTTGGACATAATCATCTTGTTCGAGTCATATCAAAATGAACATGGGTGTGTATGTGGGTGTCATGTGTTTTTTTTCTCCCCCACACATGGCTGAGGTTGTTGCCACAGCAACATCCCTAGCTGGCTCAGGAGAGAGTGTGAAGATTGGAGGAAACTCCGTGTTACTCCAACCTCCTGTTTTTTTTTCTGAGTGGTAGACTTCGGTTGTCCCCGTGGACGCTGACAAGGGGAGGCCTCGTAGCTTTCAGGGGATGAGGACGCTGGTCGCTAGTGGCTGCGCAGTCTGGAGTTCCGGGTTTCAGCCAAGTGCCACATCATATGTGTGAATAGACAAAGAGGGTGGAGAAAGAGGAATTGAGAGCACATATGTGTGTGTGTGAGAGACTGTGTGGGAGGAGGGAGAGAGAGAGAGAGAGAGAGAGAGAGAGAGAGGGGGAGGGAGGAAGAATCAGTGGTGGAGAGGATGCTCACTGGAAATGTGTGGCAGACCAAAGAGCCGAGAGTAAGACTAGCAGGTGCTCGGCTGATGAGAAGCAGCAAGTGCACTCACCGACACCAGAGAGTGTGAGCGCAGAGAGAAGCAGGAGGAGATAAGAGGGAGCGGAGGGGAGGGGAGAAGCCCAAAGCCCTAACTGGGGGGGGGGGAGGCAGCGACGCGCCCATCCCGCCGCTGCTGATCTCTGCCTGGACTCCGGATGCTGTGAGAGTAAGTTTGCCGCTGTGCTCCGCGCAGGACGTCAGGTCACCCGGATAACGCGCTGCGCCTTCACCGCACGGCTGATCTGTGCCGCCCCTCACTACCCAGCTGGGGTTAGTTATGTAATTTGTTTTGGTGTCAGGATGTAGCTTAAAGCTGCAGCCCGATCAGCGGGAAGGTTTACGTGGTAACGCTGCACAGAGCAGGCAGGTGTGTGTGCGCGCGTGTGTGTGTGTCTTTGTGCATGCGTGTGTGCGTGCTGTGCAACAAACAAGTTTGGATAAGATTTCTTCTGTCACTTTTACTCTGATGAACGCTTTGATGCTGGCGCGCAGTAATTGTGTCATTTCAAACCACCAACACCTTCACTTATACGTTTATTTCTTTATGCCGAGAGGAAACACAAACAACAAAAAGAAATGCTTTTCACACAAAGGTTCTTTTTTTTTCTGGTTTCTCTTTTTAGTCCCAGAACAACAAAAAGATCTTTGGGTTTTTCAGTCAATGTTTTTCTGATAATTGTTGACCAATCCAAAAAGTTGAAGACCAGAATGAAGACCATAAAATGAAGACCAGAAAGACACTGTGTGTGTGTGTGTGTGTGTGTGTGTGTGTGTGTGTGTGTGTGTGTGTGCACATGCTGCCCTCATCAATTGTGTATTAGTTGTAATTAAGAGTTGAGGGCAGCTGATGCCCAGTCATGTTCTGACCCTCCGGGGGGTGGGGGTGGGGGGTGGACTGCTGCCGGGGCTCCTCTCCTCCCTCACACATGCATCAACCCTGGTGAGGAAATACTCGCACTCGCTGCCACGGCTCCAGGACCTCGTTTGACTGATGTGCTCTCGTTGTGTAACAGCAGGCAGCGCTGTATGTTAATGATTTATGATTCCTCTTATCGCCATGTGATTCTGATGCACCAGATTTAATAACTTGGCCACTTTCTGTCCCGAGTAGCCGCACATTTACTCACGTAACCGATTTCTGTGTCAGCAGCATCTTAGAAGGCGGATTAATCTTTGAAGGTGAACCAAAAATGGCATTTCATTGCGCATATTTGCATATGGAGCTTGGTGCAGTACTCAGCAAGCATGGGTGTTGTACATATTTCATCATGGCGGGCGCTCCCTTCTTTGATCATCACACAGAGCACTACGCATTTTTCACTTTTCATTATCACACTTCTCTCAGGTCCGCTTTCATGCTCATCGACCAGTCTGTGCATTTCAAATAGATTGCATTAATCAAACAAATTGAAAGCCCGCTGTGCAAACGGGCCAGTTGTCAGTGTCAATAGGGCTCCATATGCAGCGAGGGTATCGATTAGTGATCCTGTGGAGATAAAGCCGTCCTGCCACACATATCGAGTTTAAGGCGAGGGCTGCATGCAGCACTGCTCCACTCTGGGGTTTGAGAAAAGAGATGTTCTGTTTGTGTGTATTGTGTCCCTCAGTCCCTGAAGTGCCTTTAAATCATAGCACTGGAAACTGGCACTGCGGATAATTCCTGTATCTGACATATTTTAGGTTTCTGGACAATTATTCAGTCAAATAAAAGCATTTTTGACAGATCCAAGCACATGTCAACAGGTCCAACACTTTATCACCAGAACAGATGGTTCCATGCAGTCTCTGAATTTATTCACAGTCTTTAATCTGGCTGTTGCTTAAATATGTTGCCTTTTATTTACTGATATTAATGGAGTTCAAATTTGAGCATATTTGCTGTTTTTTTTTTTTCTGTACCTCTGTTCTTCGAGAGGAGATCACGAGAAATGTGTTTTTCTCTGGTGCTAAAGTGATTGAAATGCACCACACGAATCTCCATTCTGTGGCGAAATAAGACCAGCAACATTTCCCGAGGTGCCTCCTTTTGATGTGGTCGTGCTTGATCTCAAGCTGAGCAACCTTCTCTGACCGAACGTTCTTCTGTATTTGTCTCATTGAAGGAAACAAGATGGGACTGACTCGAAAATTTCTGCAACACTAGAACCCCAGCTGCTCAAGCCCACGCTCCCTCCCAGCACATCACCAGTCCAAAAGGTAGGAGGAGGACGGGGGGGATGGGTGGCTTGCCCTCTGACCTTTGACATTATCCGATGGACCTCTGGGTGACCCTCCTTTGTGTAAAGTCTTTTGGATGTCTGTGCTCATCCTGTCTCTACACCTGCTTCTGTCCTGGTGTGTTTAATCTCTACTGATCATGATTTTCCGTCATATCTTACCTTTTTAATTTTTTTCTATTGTGTCTTTCCACTTGAATTTCTCTACACTTTTTAGTTTTAATCCTCTATCGCCGCACACAACACGCAGCCTGCATTCGTCAACTGAAAGTTCCTCCCTCCTCCATCATCCAGTGTTTGTCACCAGATTGAGGAGTCTCTAATTATTCTACTGCAGAGTTCTATTTAAATATCTGAATTATCCTAGCCTTTTTAATCCACGTATTCTAAAATTAGTGCTCTTTTCGAGTGTGCATGTTTGGTCTTTCCTTTCTTTTCCATTATCCTTCCTTTCTGTGTAAATCACAAATCACCCTGGTTCACAAGTGAAATAATTAAGGAGGAAATAAATTAAATCAATCTGTCATGGTTCATATTAAATCCATTTCTCTGCCACAATCTTCATCCCTACATCTTAACGTTATCAAAGCCCGACTGCCAGGGGTATTTTTGGAAATTAGAATCTGAGCAAAGCCGAGCTCAGTGATGAAAGTGGATAAAGCCTCACTTATGTCAGATTGTTTTAATGAAGTCTCACACACCCTGGATGTGGCTTATGCTATTCTTGCCTCTTGACTTGATCTCCGTAGTGCAGAGATGGTGGGAAGAGCGAGGACTTAAAAGGAGAATCTGGAGCTGGGGTTGTTTTAAGTGTCACTCTTGGTGCCTGCTGCACACACCATCTGTAGGTGCTTCAGACTTACACGTTTCTCCTAGACAGATATATGAAGCAGGTTTGTCAGATTTCCATTAAATTTTCATGTCAGATTTGCATCACACAGCAGCGGAGGCTCTTCCAGAGATGAATTTTTACTTTTTTCCCGCCGCCATTTTGGTGAAAAAGCTCAAAAATATTTAAAATTATAGGTCTGGAGTGATGAAAACACTGGGGAGAGTAAGCAATAGTCAAAATGCAGCCTGGTTCTTGGACCCAGTTTTATTCAACTCAGTTAATTTGAAAATCATGAAGATAAATGTGATGAACTATAAAGTTTCATGGGATAAGATATAGAGATGTGTAACTTTTTAATTAGAGCCGTAATAAACCAGGTCAATCTGCAACCTGCTGTAACCTCAGCAGGTATCAGTTTAATTGAAACAGATTTGAAATATCAGATGAAACATTTTATACTTTAAAATTGCATTTCTGCATGCTACAATATGTTGTAATAACAGCATCATGTAATTTAGACTAATTAAAGCACTAGATAAACTGAGCTGTGAGCAAAGTGAGGAGCAGAATTTGAAGTATGAGCCTGTGGAAGTTTAATCATAGACATTGAAAACTGAGACCATAATTTTGGGAGGCAAACACGCTGCCGGGTTTTTCCAAAATTGCTCCACTGATGGTTAAATATATATAAAGTGTTTATCCACACCTTCATAAATCAGTCATCTGAGAAAACACTAAACTTGGCTGTTTTAAACCAAACATTCCTTGACAACGGATACGGGGGCATTTTGACCTGAATTCAACGCCTCTATTGCATCTGGTATTTTAAATCTCCATGGCAACCTCAGATATCATTGTCAAAAAAATAAACAGGTGTGTCCGACCAGCTGATTAGAATCGCCGTTTGCCTCTGTTTTTATTTGCTGGGCTTTTCCAAGAGCGAGTCTCTTCCTTCAGTCTCGACTTTCATCCTCCAGAAAGTTGACATTTTGACATGCTGAGCTGGTTTCCCTCCTTAGAAACACAATGTCTGGTTGTTATCTGCAAACTAAAAAAAGAAAGGATGTGAAAAGCGGAGACGTTGTTGTCATAAAGGCTCTGTTGGCTCTTGTCTCCCTGGATGTCTCTCTCACATCTTGTTTACTTTTACATTGTGCTAGATTACTGTCAGTGGAGTTGCTGATTGCCTCGGCCTGGATTCTATCCGCCCGTCCTTTCTTGTTCACAGCTGATGTTGTTGATTCACACTAATTTTGCAGTGTGATCGCTCGCAGTCTACATAACAATTTATCTTTGTTGTTTGTGCTACGGCTCCTTGGTCGCAATCATTTTTTTGATAAAGACACGCGTTGGGTGGATTTGTAGTTGCACTTCCTCCTTAATTAGTGCCTAAGCAGGAAATGAGAGCCACTTGGCGTGCAACCTGACACTTGCCCTGAGACTCTTGTATGTACTGAGCACACACTGGGAGAGCCTATGGATCTTGTCCAGAACATTTTGTCAGGGATGGGTGCAATTATCAGTGATGCAGCTTACCTTCAGGTGTCACATCGGGGCATGGTCACCTGTCTGCTATTTGACAAAGGCGCAGCAGCAAAAGGGCGAGTTTAATCCAAAGCTGTTGAAGCGGGTCCAGCCAAAACACCTTTTCAAGCCGCTGGACGCTGCAGGAATGTTAACAATGGCTGGAAATCATGATAACCACTTCAGTGCTGCAGCGGTGACAAAGGCGCACTGGAAGAAACCCAGCAATGTAAGTAGCTTCCCCGGATGGAGAACATCACTTACATTTAGCAACATCTTTAGTGTCGGCTTGGTCGCTCCAACCTTGGATCTCAGATAGTGATTCAGTACCTGTCAGCTGAGTTTTTTCATGCTTTAGTCCAGTAAATCACTTGCAGTGTTTGATGTCTAGGGCTCGATATTATGACAGATTGTTTTATGGTTCAAATACAGTTGTTTAGGTCCAAAGATAGCATGTAGCAAAGTACTGTTCCTTTTGTTGTAATCTTTGGTTAATGCTGTTGAAACGGTGTTATTTGCTTTTAGGGTTTGTGGTAGACTATTGTTTGCACATGGCGGAGGACTTTACTCAAGCTCATGCTGAACGCTAAGCCAAGATTGCTGTGTACACACTGTCTTTGACTATATGTCAGGCTTGACTGGCCTAACCTCTCAGCCTTGACTCGACTGCTCCGGCGTTTTCTGTCGAGTTGTTCTTTTCAGCTGATGCACGCAGGTTTGTGATGTGAAATTGCGACGTGAAAACACTCTCACAGCTACAATATGGTTGGAACAAAGAGGAATAGACAAGTGTGGATGACCGGAACAGGCAAACTGTATTAAACTGAAGGACTTATCATAAACAAAGCTAATCTTAAATATTTGCAGCAAATAAGACAACTTATCTAGATGAACTTTTTAGTGTTTTTTAAATTTATATTAATTATAATACAATATTTTTTTTATATAAAAAATATATTAGTTTGTATTTGTTTAGTCAACATATTCTTCTCTTGAAATAAAAGTGTCATGGTCTTTTGTATTTTAGAGGTGAACTGACTATTGATCGGATGATACAGACCAAGTGCAGTCAACAGTATCTGTCACAAGCATACGCAATATGAATGTGAGAGTAGCTGAACACAAGGCTGGAAACAAGCAAATTGTGTTTTTTTTATGCTCTTCCTCTCTGGATTAAGTGTGACACGAGCAGGTCGCACTCTAATAATCACACTGCTGCAGAAATAAATTAACCCGAGCGTCCAACAGACCAACTCAAACATTTCATCTCGCTCTCCTCTCTCCAGACCTCAGCTTTATTTGAAATGATTGAAAAGATGCAGGTAAGACGCCGCATCGATCTCTGTGTCTTATCTTGCCATTTTATTTGAGCTTCTACTCACCGCAAAACTAACCTGTATGTCTCCTAATTCTGCAGCCTTGGCTGCAGGCTGGGTACACTCTGTACCCACATCACTGTCTCCAGAGGCTGCGGAGGACAATTTTCCATGAAACATAGAATGACCACACTGTTATTTTAGCATGTCACTTTAACCACTATTTCCTGTTTACCGCAGCTCCTACAAGGATGTTTACCTTGATCATATGTTCCCAAACAGCACCGTCTGAGCCTTTTGTGTCTGTAGTAATTAGCTCATCAGCGCTACAGCACATAGCACAATAACCGCAGGCGGGCACAAGTGTGAATAATTGAAAAGCCACTCTGATTTGACGCCGGACGCCATTTCCATGCCCTGGCTTCAGTGTCAGTGCGTCTCTTTCTCTGCGTCACAGATGCACACATGTACGGCCCAAGGGTCCAGGGGGTGTTACAGTGTCAGTCAGGCGAGCATCTTTGAGATCCCTGGAGTGTCATTAACGTCTCCTTTTTTGTGTGCTATCAGACTTTGCAGTCACTCCCAAACGTCTGCTCTTTGGCCTCTGTTAACTTTATCTTTCAGCGTCGCCTCTCCTTGAATGTATTTTATCTCTCTCTGCATCTTCCCTTCTCTCTCATTATATTGCCTGCTGCGTATCTCTTGAGAAAACATGTGGTTATGTACGGTGTGGTCATACGTGGACGTGACAACACTGTGCAGTAATTCGCACAATGTGTACTTTCTCCCTTTTCTTATCACATCTTCTCTTTTAGGGAAACAGGATGGATGAGCAGAGGTCCACCTTCCCTCCCCCACTCAAGGTACGAGTATCATAAAATTGGGGCGGTCATTGTCTCACCACGGCTCCACCATATCTCGGTCTGCAGCAGCGTGATTACTTTGCTGCGCATTAGCGCAGTAAAAATTCAAAGTACTGATCTGAAGTCTCACCAGCAGTTTTAGACCCAGGGAGGGAAATTAGGAGGGAAATTTTCTTTCCAGAGAAGAACAGAAGCCTCTGACGGCACTGCGGTGTTATAACATCAGCGTAACACTTTTATTAATCAATTTACTGAATCACTGTAGTCGCGGTGGGGAATTTATTGCATAACAGTTATGTAATTCATCTGAAAAGGTGTCACTTGGGACTTTAAAAATGGACATTGTGGTTATTTTTGTCCTTTTGTTGATGAAGAGAAAAACCCTGCTTTTTCTGTCTTTGCAGACTGAGGAGGACTATATTCCGTACCCAAGTGTCCACGAGGTAGGGCGATAATTATGATTAAGTGAAGGTTTTTAGCTTCATTCGTGCCTGGGCATTATTTTAATATTTCCTTTTCTCTGCTTTTCTTCCCTTGTTCTTCTTTTTGGGATAGGTGTTGGGCAGAAAGAGCCCCTTTCCTCTTATCCTTCTGCCACAGTTTGGGGGTTACTGGATCGAAGGGACGAACCATGAGCTGAGTGACGCAGCGGACAGCGAACAGCTCCAGCCTCTGTCGCCCAACACACGCACCAAGCTGGAGTGCAATGCTTCAGCGACAATCTACCGCAAACACTTCTTAGGCAAGGTTAGGCCCTTTGTCCAACGCGGAGCAGGAAATGATATACACAGTATATCCTATATAATGCTTAAAGACCTGTTCTATGGAACCACGAGGTTTCGTTATCGATGCCTTGCACTTGCCCGTTCATCAGTACCATCACCCCGCTTTTATCAGCTCTGGTTTCAGAAGTGAATTTCTCAAACTCCCACTGACCTTTCAGAAAACTGCTAAATCCTCATCCTGATTTTCCATGCGAGTTTGAAACCCTGGAACAAATTCAACCAACAACCCGAGTACTCAATAAAACAAGGCCATGCTCAGAAGCATATAAACACATCATATTTATGCTTTTATTTATGATTTCACTTGGGTAGAACTTGTTTATTTCATCAAGGACATCAGCTCTGCTGCACGCTCTGTTTTCATATGACTAAATTTAGTGTAATCATATTAATAAGCCATAAACTTTCTAGTCAAATGAAGCATTTGCTCTCATTGCCTCCCTGTTCTGCCTCTCTCCCGTACTGCAGCTAATGGGCATGTGTTGGGCTTTGCCACCTCTTTTTACACATGCAGAATAGGAAATCATTTGATTTTGCTGCAGTAGAAGAGAAACAAAGTAGAAGGAAAAGGTTGTGAGACCAGTGCTCTGTGTTTCTGACAAATACTAATAGCTGTGTCTCTGCCCTTAGGAACACTTTAATTATTATTCAGTGGACAGCGTCCTTGGACATCTGGTGTTCTCTCTGAAATACGACGTGATTGGTGACCAGGAACATCTCCGATTAATGCTCAGGTAAAGCTCATTTTGTTTTTCCGCTGAAGTCTAATTTATTTTGATTGAGAGAACCTTTTTTTTAAAAAACATCTTTGTCCCAACTTCCATCCTGAAGCATCATTCGATCATTTAGAAATGGCAGAAATTGCTCCATTTACTTACATATTTGCTCTTTCTTGTTCCTAAATTGCTCTTTGTTGACTGAACAAGCAAACCCTCCCAGAACGGGTGTTATCACAGCAGCAGTAAAGTTGGAGAGAGTGTCAACAGCACCATCATTCCCACAGCAGAGTAACAGATGGAGTATTTAGGGCAGCGTGTGGGCGGGGACGGAGGGAGCCAGGGACAGCCAGACCAGGGTGGGGAAGTTTTGAGGATGATCTATGACGGATCATCTCCTTCCCAGCTGATAGTTTCTGAGAAATGTTGGCCGATGTTTCAGGGTTTTGATGTGTGTCCTAACCTCACCAGGAACAAGATGAAAACCTACCATGATGTGATCCCAATTTCCTGTCTGACGGAGTTTCCCAACATTGTGCAAATGGCCAAAGTAAGAAGAGATGAAGTTAATCTGCAGCAGTTTACTGCTTCAAATGTCGTCTGATTGCTTTCTTTTTTTCCCTTCAAGCTTGTCTGTGAAGATGTGAACGTGGACCGATTTTTCCCTGTCCTCTACCCAAAAGTAAGATCCAGTTTGCTGTGCACATAATTGCACTTGTTTATCTTCAGGAAGTGATTTAAAATGAAAGCCCATAAAACGAGGAAGGGTGGATATCCAGCTTTGATTTAAATCACTGCAACCTAATATTAACTCCAGGCAAACAATACAAACAAAACCAAATAAAGTTGTGTTTTTTCTCATTTGCAGGCTTCAAGACTTATTGTTACCTTTGACGAACACGTCATAAGCAACAATTTCAAGTTTGGGGTAATTTATCAAAAGTTTGGACAGGTGAGCAAACAACAAAGAACATCACTTTAAAAATTCCAAACACCTTTTGTATTCCCTTTGCAGTGGCTGTAATCCATCTCCGAGTGAAAACAATATCAAAACATTGTCATTTCTGATTTCCGCCGCTTGTTCTGCTGTCCTTCTTAATCATTCAGCTCTATCACCGGGGCTGCCTCCAGCACTCGCTCTCCTTTACTCAGGCAATCTCAGCCCTGCTGGGCACAAAGGTGGAAACTTAAGAGCCTTTGAATGGTTTGCTGTGGACATTCTGCCTTCAAATGAAGCACATCACACTCCCTTAAAGTAGCAGTAAATTATGAAATGCATTGTAAATGAGGGGCCATCTCCAGAAGACTCTTCCTCATTGTGGCCAGCGAGGTTTTGCATTCACTCCAGTGCTGCATAAAACGCCTCACGTTTTATTAAGTGAATGCGCCTCTCCTCATGCATTGTTTTGTTTTGAAGTGGGCCTTTTTGTGTTCACATCAGCCCTCCTCTTACTGGCAACGCATAATTAACTGTCGGCCACAGCTGATTATTACGGCAAAAGCCTCAGTGAATCCCATCTGCACACCTCCTTTTATAGAAACTCTACCAGTGCCTGTGTCACTGATCAGCAGTCTTAAATGCAAATGTGGTGTTTTCCAACAAAAATTGTAAACCCATCCGAGTTCATGTATGGCATTGATTGAGTGACACTAGTAACTAATTTATTTGCATTTCACACCAGGTACACTCACTGTTACACAAACCCCTTTTTCACATGTCCACAGACTTCAGAGGAAGAGTTATTTGGAAATAATGAAGAGAGTCCTGCCTTTGTAGAATTCCTGGAGTTCCTAGGGGAGAAAATTGAACTGCACAATTTTAAAGGGTGAGAAATCAGCATCCACATCTGTACCCGTCTCCCTCCTGTTTGGTTTATAAATGAGACTTTCTCAGGTAATCTGCAGGCTTTATGCCTGAGAGACTGCAGTGATGATGAAGAATATCCTTTTAGAGGTGATCTCTGTGTGCTTCCAGTTTCCGTGGTGGCTTAGACGTGACTCACGGGCAGACTGGTACTGACTCCGTCTACTGTAACTTCCGTAACAAAGAGGTCATGTTCCACGTGTCCACAAAGCTGCCTTACACAGAGGGGGACACCCAGCAGGTACTGAAATACAATACCAGCTGAACACACTTTTCCTGTTTCACCATGCGTAGTCAGACAGGTTTCCTCTGGGTAGTAGTATCATATATTTGCATGCACTATGCAGCACCCAAGCAGCTTTGGGACATGGCTGCATTAAAAAATACACTTTGCTGGTAAACATGAAATCAATCCAGGCTTTATTGTCCTGGATATTTTTGCAGCAGCATGCCTACTCAGTTCTTCTCCTTCTCTGAAATACATACACCAGCTATGATGAAATAGTCGCTCACACACCATAACACCAAATGTTGTTTTCCTTTTCTATTTTTCGCCCAAGCGTCGATGAGGCAGCATCTATATGTTCTCACCATCAGTGGGTGTAAAACTGTGGCTCAACCGGCGTCAGTTTAAGACATCGGTTGCAAACTGCACCATCTGGTGGTGACATTGTAGAATTACACGTGGATATTTGCAGTCAAGCATGCTTTTAGGTTCACACCTTCTGAATTAAAGATACTGACCAAGCCAAGATGCTAAATATTGATACATTTAGAGCTATTATTATTCCCATTTCTCTTTTTATGCAGTCAGTTACTACCTTCATTCTTTTGACCATTAATTTTCTCATTAATGTTCAGGAAGCATAAAACGTTCTTTGAATTTTATTGGTTTAATGAAAGCAATTGTGACAGTTTGTGTTTTACTTATTCTCTCATTTTTGCCTTAAATGAAACTCTTAAATGTTGCTGTCTGAAAACTGCAGATAACGAATGACTGTCTGAAGAGAGGACTTTTTGCATGGACTTAACTGCCTAAATTAATTGCTGTGTTTGTTTCAGTTGCAGAGGAAGAGGCACATAGGAAACGACATTGTGGCCATCGTGTTCCAAGAAGAAAACACGCCCTTTGTACCAGACATGATCGCTTCCAACTTCCTCCACGCCTACATCGTGGTCCAAGTTGTCAACCCGTGCTCCAACGATGTTCTCTACAGGGTGACTGCTGCTCCTTTGCTGCTTGACTTGGTGCCTGTGGATCATACGTGTAAAACTATTACCGTTTAATCCTTAGGTGTCGGTGACAGCGCGGGATGATGTCCCGTTCTTTGGCCCAGCGCTCCCAAATCCCGCTGTCTTTACAAAAGTAAGAGTAAAACTTGCAGTCATTGTCTGATAATGTGCCATCACTCTTTCATTTCTACTTCTTTGTCTGTGCTCTACTTCCAGGGTCCTGAATTCCATGAATTCCTTTTTACTAAGCTCATCAATGCAGAATATGCGTGTTACAGAGCTGAGAAATTTGCTAAATTAGAGGTGAGTTTGGAATTTGACCGTTTTTTGCACCACTTTTTCACATTTTTACATCACGGTCTCTCTGCATGTTCCAGGAGAGAACACGGTCTGCCTTGTTAGAGACGCTGTACGAGGAGCTCCATCTGAACAGCCAGGCCATGATGGGTGTTGGCGGCGAGGACGACAAAATGGAAAATGGGAGTGGAGGCGGAGGGGGCTTCTTTGAGTCCTTCAAGGTAACTGCAGAGGTCAGGGCAGAGGTCAGCATTAGACAGCGGAAAGAATTCAAAGGAAGCATTAATGCCATGATTGCATTAAAAGGCCAATATTAACGACCAATATTTTAAGATTAATCAAGTTGTCGTTTTTGGTCTGTAAAGGAGATGTTAAAGATTGCCCCAGGACTGATAAAACTTTCATTCATTATAAAAAGAAACTCAAATTGATTAAGTGACTATAATAATTTAAAAATTAATTAATTAATTTCGAGGAAAATGGATGGATTTTTAGATTATAATGACGGATTCTAATATTATAACAGTATTAACACTTCTCTAACGCACACTTGAGTCTCTCAGCGTTTCTCTTCTGACCACACTGCACGAAGAGTGCACAACTGGGACTAACCAGCCGTAGTACTTCTGTAGTATTTCCTCTAACATCTGTCTGAGGACCTTCTTTCCGATTAACCTGCGTGCTGTGAGTCACTCTTCCTCGGTCTGAGGAGGAAGAGAAGCTGTGCTGCTCAGTCCTGCTGGAAGACTCCTCCGGCTCTGCCTTCCTCTTGCTTCCTAAATGCTGTCTGTACACGCTCCGGTGTGCACCAGCGCGCTCTTTCTTTAAGTATTCTTTCTTCCTTACATGAACGCATTAACAGCACTGGAGAGACTTTTCTTCCTTCACCTCCTCACTCTGTTGTGTGCATGCAAATGAGGTGACCTGGGCCTTAAACGTCTCCTGGCTGGGTTTAAACTTAGTGCGGTCAGACGTCCGTGAGCCACTTGGCCTTTCCACTCTTTCCTCTCACCACCTCTCTACACACAATGACTCATCCAAAGTGCCCTCCGGCCGCCGGAGCTTAGCGATGTTCTCTGTCGCTCGTTTTGTCTGTCAGGATTAGAATCATGGCGGCGCTCTCTGCCCGCGCCGGTCAGCGCTTGGCCCCGAGGCTACTCTCAGCCTGTAACGGCGACGCTGAGGGGGGTCACATCGGTCAGCGACATCTGAATCTATCTCCTCCTCCCCTTCATCTCTCTCTGTAGCGGGTGATCCGCAGCAGGAGCCACTCGCTGGATACCTTGGGTTTTGCTCTCAAGAAGACACACTCAGTCTCCGGTAGCCTCAGCAGCTTTAACCATGAACCTGCAGAGAGTCATAAATTCCCAGGGATAGTAAGTACGGCACTGCTCCACCTGGACTTTCTGTGCCTCCCTCAGACAGTCTGTTTCCTCCTCCCTCACTTGCCTGCTGCACTAACCTCTCACGGAGAAGGCCTCTTGGGTGGAGCGTTCATGCTTGGTTCTTAAAATTGGCTCTCAATTTCACACTGTCTCTCACCACCACCTAATGGGACCAGTCACTCGTAGATCTGAATGCTTCAAGGACACAGTTTTCCTTCAGGGATGAAACTATTTCCAATCCTTCATGTGGTGTTTTTTTTTTTTTTTAATCTTCATCTATCTCCCCTTTTCAGAAGTTCTCACTTGAATTTTACTCTATGCAGGTTGTGGCTTGTTTGTGTGTGCATGCCCGATAAGGATACCTCAGTGCGCTATCAAGTCAAAACCTTGTATCTCCAAATTTCTAAAGTGTAAATTATGAGCACGGACTCTAAAACAACACATAGCAACCTGGTTTTGTGCATCAAGTGCTGTAAAGCGGCAGCACTAGCAGACAATAGCCCGTTTCTATGACTGGTGTTGCCGTAATCAGCTCACTGATCACCTCATATCATCCTGGATCAATCTAGCTAAACGCGTGTTTGGCTGACGTATAAAAGCTTTCTGATGAATAAGGCGCTATTTGTGTGGTCATTTTTAGATACAAGGTCCTCACTTGAATACTTTTCCCGGGGCAATAGTTACAAATACGCATCCTGCCTGCTTTCAGGGTGTGATTATGATGCTGCTCAGAGAAATGTCCTCGAAATTTGAAATAACCAAAGCTGCTCTATAAGGACTGTAAACTAAGCTTGCTTTTTTGTCCAAAATTTTGATGTGAAATGTTTGTTTGTCCTCCTCCGCTGTCTCTTCTCTGCGCTCACAGGCATATGATTCACATAACTGGCTCATCTCTTTTCTCTCATCAGCTGCCTGTTTTGCACCCATGGAGCCAAAATGTCCCTCCTTGTATTCTCCAGCTGATGCATGTCTTATTTTGTTTGAGCAACATGTCTTATTGTATTGAATCTCATATATATTTGTATATATCTCATGATTTTCCTCTCACCCCTCCTTTATCTGTCTCCCCTCTGTTTTCATCACGCTCTCTCTCTCTTTCTCTCTCTGTCTCTCTCTCTTTCTGTGTGGCTCAGTCATTGCTTGTCCCAGGCAAAAGTCCCAGTAAATATGGACGACGAGGCAGTGCCATAGGGATAGGAACAGTAGAAGAGGTTCATGTCTAATTTTTTTTGCTTGTTTTTGCCTTTATTGTTTCACTGCAACATGCTCGCTCACCTTTCTCTGTGTGAAGATGTCCAACAGTCTGTGCATTCTGCGATTACATTTGTGATATTTGTGCTTTATTCATCGATTGAGTGGTTAAAAATATGCAGCCGTTTTTGCAAAGAGTATCTCAAATTGCTCTCGATAACATCAAAATCATTCACGGGCAAAAAATGAAGTTTCGTCAACCTCAGAGTGAGATAACTATATAAGTAAAAACTCTTTCCCAGGTCTTTAAAATGGTGTTAAAATCCTTTGAAAGTTCTTTTTGAGAGCTTTAAGGAAAGATTGACTGAACAATCTGTAATAAAGCCTATTTAGGTGAAAGGTCCTGAATACTTTAAATCCATCCTTTATTTCAAGGCTTATTTTGCTTCTAAAAGATCGGCATTGAGGTTTTACATTAGTTCAAATTTTAACAACTTCTTCACACTAGAATAACTTGCAGGGATCAAAGTTGCTTTCCATTTTAAATTCAAAGCAATGTTTGCCAAAAGAACCTATTTCTAATTAATTCTGTACTTCATGAATCATGAATCGTTAAGTCAAATTGTATTTTCTTCTTAACTCAGCTCTCCTTCCTTGGACATGATTATAATAAGAAGTATTTTTAGGTACTTAAATGATTTAAAGTACTTTTGACAGTGACCTCCTTTTTTTTCTCCCAGTCTTTGATAATTCCAGGGAAAAGCCCAACCAGGAAAAAGTCTGGTCCTTTTAGCTCGAGGAGAAGCAGCGCCATCGGAATAGAAAATATTCAAGAAGTCCAGGAGAGGAGGTAAAAAAAGACCATCGTTGCATTAAATCTGAGCAGAAAGGTCTTTTTTGATGTTTATTGGCTGAGTGCGTTAATTGCCAGATAATTCTGTTTATTACGAGACTTTCAATAATTTTTATATGCCAGTAAAAATGAGTGTGTTCATCAGCGTCATTGAACTCTTATTCTGGTCTGAGGCCTAAAGCTTAAGAGCTCATTCTCGTTTTTTGTGTCAGTAGAGAGAATTCCTCAAATACCCAGAAGACCCCGGACAGTGGACATGTCTCTCAAGACCCCAAGTCTGACAACTCGTCCAATCAAAGTTCTCCGGAGGTTCTGATTACCACCAAAAACAGGTCTGTACAACAACCATCCCTCGGCCTTACGGGGCCTTTTTTAGAAACACTGACCGGTCCTGACCAAGAGCGTGAGGCTCGAGGCAGGTCTGGCTGTGCTGGACTGCTTGACCCAGGGTGTAGTTCTTATCTCGGCTGCAGGGCCCCGTCCATCCCCGAAGGTCAGGACCTGTCCCGCTCCTCCTCCAACGACAGCAGCTTAGCCAGCGTGGTGGAGGAGAACGAGACCGAGACCACGGAGGACTATGACACGGGCATGGTGAGCACTGGTCGCGTACTGGCCTCGGCCTCCACCCTCTGAGCCATGTGCGGGGTGGGGGGGGGGGGTCACTGGCTCACCCCTCTGTGCTCCCTCCAGGAGAGTCTGTCGTCCGCCGGGACGCCGCACAAGCGAGACTCCTTCACCTACAGCACCTGGCTGGAGGACAACAGCAGCAGCGCCAGCGCCACCAGCCGTGGGAACTCCCCCGGGTAAGACAGACGTGCAGTCTGGAGGCAGGGCCCCCACGAACGTCCACCCTCCTTATTTAAAACCACTGTTCTTCAGGTCTCGGTAAACTTGAGCGTGCTAAGGGGACGGACATCCGCATCAAACTGGAACGGCCACAGGACCACCACTCCTCGTCTGTGCGTCTCTAAAATCCACCACAGATATTTACATTTTTGCCTATCCCCCTTTAAATTGCTGCTTCTTAATCTGTTTACAGAACTGTTAACCACCAACCTGGCTACATCCCGGAACTCCATCTTCAGGTTGGACTTGTTTATTTGCACAAATTTATAAAAAACACACGCTGTTTTCTTTTGCTCTTTTGGTTATTTTATGCAGCTTTTAGCATCAACCCATTGACAAGTGTGCTTTTATATCATCAAGAAGTATCTGAATCCAATCAGGATAGGAAACTGAACCCATGCTTTATTATGAGTGTTACATGAATATAAATACACTGCTTTAATTGTGATTGTTAATATTTCATCTAATCATTTTTATATTTATTTTTCCCAAAGCATTCCCACAAGTCACCGTCCCTCTGGGACACGAGGCAGGTGCTGGTGCTGGTCACGACCAGCCTTGAGACGTAGGAAGATTAGAGAGAGGAGGAGGAAGAGCGCAGGAGGTGTCGTCAGCCTGCTGCTCGGCAAAGGCCGATGTGCAGGAGGGGTGTGAAGACGATGACGCACGTGGAGGCCCCACCTTTTGCACGGTGTTGTTTCGCTGCACTCTTCTTTTTTTTCTCCCTCTGCTTGTTCACACCTCTGTCGCGTAGCTGTGAGTGTCGGTGTGAGGTTTCGCCACGCCGCTTGTTTCAAAAGTGCACGTTCACGTGTAACATTCAAATGTAAGTGTTTTATTTGTGGGGAAAAAAAAACCAAAACAAAACAACAATATATGTACGTGTACAAGTTTGATTTGTCTTGTTGAAGCTCTGCTGTTGGTTCCAGAGTGAAGAAGAGATGAGAAGATGCCCTGATGATTTCACCCAATCACAGTTTATGCTTCCATATTAACCTCTTGCTTTGAATAATATCACATACTCAAAAAAAATCAAAAAATTAACATCAGTAGAAATGCCATCATGTTCTAATAAATGTTAAATTATATTGATTTATGGGTAGAATAAAATGTTAACATCAACATCTCACACCGATGATTATAACATGTTGTAGATAACGTGAAAAGGCCTTAAATCTCAAATGTGCAAACTTGAGATACTTATCCTGCTTTGAAATGTTTTGAAGACAAAAATGGGGCTGCAGTTCAGTACGGCATCACTTTCAAACTCATATATTCTATATCATTTAAAGGCTGGTCTCTTAAAAAATGTAGCACAAATGAGTTGTGATAAGTCTGCAATGGATCATCAATCACTGATTTAACTGCTTTCTCTGTATCACACTATACTATGAGTTGAATTTCTCTTGAATATATGTTTTTATTTATTTAATTGGTTCACACTGAAGTGGCATTTTAAGTGTAGTATTTGTTTTATGGTACCTCTGTGATGACGACATTGTGTTGCTTTGGCGTTAATCAAGCTTTTGCTCCTTTTTAATCCTCGGCTCTCTTTCAGTTCAGTAAATTTGCAATGCAATTTTAAACAAAGCGATAATTATTTATTTGCTTTAAAAGTGAGAGAATAAGTTCAAATGTAACTACTGATTTTGTAAATACATATAGAGTACATAGTGAATACTGTATAGACATTTGTTTTACAATGGGATTGACCAACACCTTGAAATTACTGCCAAGTATGTTTTCTTTTGTACCATATTTTGAGAAAGTTTTATAGGAGAACATTTTTTCAATGCTATTCATTGGTCTCTGTGAAAGGGAAATCTCACAGTACATCCTGCTGATCATTTCAGTTGCCTTATCATCACATAATGATGGTGTATGTACAGATAGAAAAGCTGTTCAGAGCCAGCAGGATTTACAATGAAATGAATGTTTTGTTGTTGCTCTTATGTTTTTATTGTAAATAAATATGCTGATAACTTTATGGCCTTTTTTTTGCTTATTACCACATTGCTCTAAAGAAACACTCTTTACTTTTACTATTTTTATAAAACTCTTGACTCATCATGTGATTTAATTCTTGATGATGTTGAGAGGAGTTGAAAGAATAAATTATCTGATGAATTGCTTTCCACAGAGCATGAAACAATTGGAGGACTGGATGGTTATAACACATGAAGACATAGCTTAACATACTGATTTAAAATTATACATGCATTAAATTGCACGTGTAGTGAAAAATGTGCATTTATATATTTACCAGAAACATACATTTTAAACAGCATAAATAAATGCTTGAGGATAAATAGGATGAATATTAAATAAATATAAATAATATATAAATCTGCCATGAAAAATGCAACGATATTTCTCAATACCTTTTAAAAGGTATATATTTACGCTTCTTTATAAACAATAAACTGATTCATACGGAACCTTTCTTTTCGTAAGAAACAGGAAATGACTTAAATATTTGTATCACGACCCGGAAGTGATGTTGAAGTCACATTGAAGTAGCAGCTCCCGGTCAGTGCTGTTAAAGTGTGTTTTTATCACCTTTACGCGAAAAAAAACCTGCAGGGATTTATTACCATCGTGTTGTCGGGTAGCTGATGATCGTTCAAATGTTCTATTAGTTGTAGATTTCCTTTTGCAAAACGTCAAATGTGCAATTTTATGGCTACATGTTTGTCTGTTAGCTCGAGCATTACCACATCATTTCTCAAATATTTATTATTTACGTTCTGGTTTTTATTATTTAAGCTTTTATTTTCCTAAAGCGGGTGCAATATATGGTAAATCCATTCATTTAAAAGGATTCTGCTTACCGGCCCTATTCAAATGTAACTCTCACTTCTTCCACGTTGATCGATAAGTTAAAGTATTCTTTGTGTTACACTCGATTAAAAAGCCTTTTCGTTAACCACAGGATATTTCATCGTGTTGTTGTTATCCACGTAGCTCAAGTGACCAGTCGGCCCTTTCCTGATGACTTTATTGGGATGATCAGTGATGTTTTCTTCAAGGATTGTCCCTCATCTCAGTCTGCTGCGGAACGCGTCCTGTAAGTGCGTCTCTGTCTCTCATCTGTGTTGGTACGAGGACATCCACTATCCCAAAATATTCTGCTTTGCTCTTAACTATCAAGGTGCCCTGAAAGCGTGTGGTGAAGTTCTGAATGGGCGGCCAGGTCTTCCTGCTTTCTGCAAGCCGCAGAAGCGAAGAGGCTACTCGACCACCGCAGACAACGCGCCGTCCCCCCGATGGGTCCAGCTCGAGCCGGAGCTCGAGGACGCGCTCGTGCCGCGGAAACTGTCGGTGAGCCCTTTGGAGAGCTGGCTGTCGCTGCGCTACTCCCTCCCTCCCCTCCTGGAGTCCGTGCAGCCGCGGGAGGACCGGGGCCCGCTGGGGGAGAAGGCACTGCCTCCCGCGCCTGTCGTCCCCCCGATGGACGGGGAGGAGGGTCCGACGGCACCCGTTAAATGCAAGAATGTTTTGGAGATTAGGAGGAGAAAGATGAACCGTCACAAATACAAGAAGCTGCTTAAACGGACTAAATTCTTAAGGAGGAGGGTGCTGGAGGGCCGGGGTAAAAAAAAGCAGGTGCGTAACACTCGTGGGTCAGTAATCATTTCTTGATCGGGTAGATTTAAAGTGGACTTTTACCTTTATGCCACAGGTTGTTTTCATACATTACACATATATTTGTTATACATACAGGCCTGATGTTTGGATTGTGTCAAAGTCAAAGTGGACTGTTTTTCCCTAAGACGATCAAATAACAACGTTGCTGTGCGATTCTTCCGTGTAGAAAAGATTTGAGGAGGATTTGAAAAGGATTTGGATACGAGCGGGACTGAAGAAGGCTCCGGAGGGCTGGACCATACCTAAGATCTTCATCAAACAGCACGGAAACAAACGAGACTGAAGAAAACGAGCGACACACACCTTTCCCTGCGCCGTCTTTAGTCTGTTTAAATGAAGCATGTTTGTGGGAACATCAGCTTTTCTGTTGCTTGATCAAATTTACAATCTAATAAAAAGCCTCGTTTAGTTGAACCTGAGGTAACTGTCATTTATTGTCGGCCTTCTTTCGGCTTTGTCTGAGAACACTTGTGTTTCCCTCATTCCTCCAGTAGATGGCGTCATTGTGCAGAGAAAGTGCATCCACTTATTCGGCTCGTTGTTTAGGGAATGGTACTTTTATTTAGCAGAGACAACGTGTTTGTTACTTTTGGGGGTCCGTCCATCTCCCTTTGACTTGTTTTCACTTAAACTGGTTTGTCCTGGTGTCTTTACTGGGCTGTCTGGGTCGCAGCACGACTCCAACAAGTGTATCACGATTCTTTTGCCTTTTGTGTTCCGAGGCATCGGCAATGAAAACGTTCCAGCGTGGCCACATGCATGTCGGTGTGAAACTGTCTGTCGGGACTCCTGCTTGTCCCGGTTGAAAGAGTTTTCCATCAGAGTGTTTCATTCCTCGAGGCGTCTATCAACCCGCCGCTTGTTTCCGTCGGGCCTGCAGCCGTGTTGGGTTTCATTGGCAGGAGGAGGAGGAGGAGCCTGAGGAGCCTGAGGAGCCTCCAGCCTGGAGAGGAGGAGCCCGAGGAGCCTCCAGATCTGCAGCCTGAGGAGCGCAACAAAGTCCAGCTGCTGCTGCTGCTGGCTGAACTTGAAGCATTCTTTTGTTTCAGCAGCTGATGCACAGACCTCCTCAGCCAGACCTCCAGCCTGCCAGCTCCTCGCCATGACTCTCCTCCAGAGTAAGTCCTTCTGTACCTCGATTAACAACAATAAGTCGACGACATTCTTTAGTGTCATAAGCAGAGTTCGAGTCCCAGTCAACAGAGAATAGTTTACCTTTGGCTCCCCTGTTAATGTTTTAAACTTCTTTCACTATGTTGTCATCTAAATATATTTTCACTAATACTAATATCCATAAATGTGCTCATGACACAAAGAGAACGCGTTCTTAAATGTGATGTTTTTGCTTTTGTACCGATATGCAGATAATAGATGGATTACATTACGTCTGTTGTTTGTAGACCTCGACCTATTTTCTCTCATCCACACTCAAAGTCTTCCATACTTCGACACAACCACGACTTTACTCATCTTGCATATCTTATTATTAATGTGGAGACTTTCGCTACATTTTGTTTTTGCTGTGACACCTTAATCCCCTCTACCTATGATCCATATATTGTAGAATTATTTCCTACTTCAAATCTTCTGTAATCTCAAATCCTGCATATAGAAACATGGACTTTCATAAAAAAACAAACACACCCCCCCCCAAAAAAAACCAAAAACCAAACAAACAAAAAAAGCTGCGTGACTGACTTTCTTTGATATTGTGTTCCTGTGGGATTGTTTTTACGGCTCCAGCCCAATGTGTTTCTAGTTAGTTGCGGTCTGAGTAGAGGAGTCAGCACAATCCAGCATCCACTCATTACATGTGTCAGTAATGAGTGTTTAACCATAAGTGGGCTCAGGCCTTCAGGAGGGGCTATACGACGCTGTCCAAGACATGTTTATGGTTGTCTCTGTCTAAATGAACAACCAAAGGGAGGCATAGGACCCATTAAAACATTACTGTTTTAAACAAAAACATCCAATCTGACAGTAAAAGGGAACAAGTCTGAGTTACAATTTCATGTTCAATGTCTATTGGAGAGAAACAAAAATAACCAACTAGACAGATGTGACCGTGTACCCAATGAAGATAAATTTAAATCTAGAAGTAAAGCATAGTAAGTTTGAAGCCTCAAATGTAGAGCTTATTGCACTTCAAACCTGAAGATTCCAGCCAGCTCTTTGAGCTGAGTCTGCTCCTGGACACATTTCTTCTATTTATCCTCATCCTGTGACGCCTCTGTGAGTAAACCTCGTACACCCTCAACAACCATGAATCACACAAAATACGCTGAGAAAACACATTCTTCACGTTTGAGTCCAACGCAAAAAAAACCCTTTTTCGTTTTTGGGGGCGAGGGTGAAGCGGTTCTCCACGCGACCCCCAGGGCCACAGATGACAGCGGTGATTTAGCAGGTCATTGGTAATTGCCAAATGCCCGTTATTATTCCCAGTAACTTAACTGCACATTGTTAAAGGTTTACAGTCATTGAAGCGCACCCATGAGTCACTTTGTGTGTCTGCAGAAGAGAAGAGAAAATTACAGAGGAGACAGCAGTTTGTTTTACCTTCTACAAGAAAGTTTATACCCCTCAATAGAAAACCCACCAGAGTTTTCCAGCATGATGTCTCTCCTGTCTCTCCTGTGTAACACAGGCATTACATTATTACACACACACACATTATTACACACACGTGTGTAATCATTTTCCTCAGCATGATACCGTTGCACACGCGTGGCACCAGCGCGTGCGATGTGGCCGTGGTTCCGGTACGTGACTGATGCTGGATGCAAATGTGAGGAGGAAAAAGCTCTCTCTTTTTTCGAGCTGATTCTGTCCAGCCGTTGTAGAAGGGAAACGATTGAGTCAGTGGATATTAAACCCCATTAAACTTATCTGTGGAAATGGTGCTCCGCTGATTTTATACCCGTTCTAGAGCGATGCACCTACCCAGTAAAGGCAGTGGTGATTCTGCTCTTACTGACTCATTTTAGGGCTTTTCCTGTATTTCCTCCTCTTTTTCGTCTGCCCCCCCCCCCAGGCCTGGTATTAGATTCTGAGGGGAGCGAGGGCCTCAACCTGCCCGAGGTAATCAGGCCAGCTGAGTCAGCCACGTCTTAAAAGGCAGGTTTCAAAGGTGTGCATGCACCACTAAAGCACCAGCCGGGACTCACACAGACATTACAGGCAGGACTTTGACTTCAAAGTCCAGAAGGTGACACTTAGTGGGATGAAGGACAAATGTGAGCAGGCCTACACCTACCTGCAGTACCATGAAGACTATTTATTTTGTTCATCACAATCAGCACATTGATAAGCCTCATTGTTTTGGCCTGGCTGATTGTTTCCTTGCACGCTCTGTGCTGAAGGCCCAGCAGCTTTGCGGTGCTTTGACAGGTGTTTGATTCGAGTCCCGGAGGCGTGAGCGAGCGGCCTGAGCCAGGCTCCTCAGGATCACGGCCCTGTAGCGAGCCATCGGCAGCCAGCATGAATAGAGCCTCTGTGAGCTTTGGCTGCACGCGCGTCCGCTGACCTTCCAGTAAACACACGATAAAACAGCACTGTGGGAAAAATGTGTAAGGCATATCAAATACCCCTGCAGGAAATTTTCCTCCTCCTCAAACACACAAACACAAACAAGCACAGCAGATGATTTTGATATCTTGGTGTGTTTCTTTTAAATGAGTTTTCTTCCACTTTAGAGCTGAACTCTTTCACCTTTTGGACCCAAATGTTCAAGACATTTCAAGAGTCTTGATATTTTTCAAGTGTTATTTGTTAAAGAAGCTGAGAGCTGTAGCAGGTGGAGCTGATTCAACTCTTCCTTTCTCAACACGTCCTTTTTTTCTTTTGTTTTTCAGTTGTTGCTGTGCTTTTCCTACCAGGAGGTAAGGTCTTATTTTTCTTTCGGGCGCAGCAACGTTGCTGCTGGAGGACGTGTGGAGTGGCTGTCGTTGGCTCTCTGTCTGGGCTGCACTGATTGTCTCATTCCTTCGAGATAGCCTGGGCTCAGGGCAGCAGCAGCGGCCTCGCTGCGGTGGTGGAGGCCAAGAACATCACGGTCCCTGCAGGCTCCACGGCTGTTCTGCCCTGCCACAGCCCCCGTATGGTGTGGACCCGCGACAGACTGAAGGACCGCCAGAGAGTGGTGCACTGGGACCTGGTCCGCAACAGCCCAGAGTATTCCACGGAGCGAATCCTGGACATGTCTCCCGGAGCCCGTCAGAGGGTCTACAACAGCTTCAACAGGGGCCGTATCTCGATCCCTGACTCCGCCTTCAATGATGGCAACTTCTCCCTCGTGATCAACAGTGAGACTTTCTCCAGTTTTCCAAGATTCAGCACGACACCATTCATGGTTTCAGCTAATAATTCTGTTTTTTTCAGATGTGGGTGCCTCTGATAAAGGAGTTTATACTTGTAATCTGCACCACCACTACTGCCAGATTCACCAGTCCATTCAAATACAGCTCAACGTCACCAAGTTAGGTGAGGAACTAAAAAAAAAAACTGCTCATCTGACCTATTTTTGGTTGGTGCTCAAGGCAGACGTGTCAACATGTTTTTGGAGCTAAACTTTTTGATGTGGGAAAACAGTTGGAAAATCTGGGAAGACCCAGCTGGGGCAGGAACCTTGAGCCCATGTGCCCAGGATGGTTTTAATTTTAATGCTTTTCACACTTTCAGCTCGGAAAGAGAGACGCTACTGGGACGGAGAGAAGACCGTGTTTGTGGTCCTGCTTGGCAGCTCTGTAGCGCTGCCTTGTGTGAACCGGCGCCCCCTGTGGAGAGAGGGCCTTCTGGAGGACCAGCAGCAGGTGGCTCACTGGGACTTCCAGGCCCCGGGCGTGCGTCCCGACAAGGCTGACCGTCTGGTGGACCTGTATGCCTCCGGGGAACGCCGCGATTACGGGCCGCTCTTTGGACAGAAGATGAGCGTGGCCGAGGACGCTTTTACTTTGGGGGATTTCTCGCTGTCCATCTCAGACCTGCAGCCGCGGGACAAAGGCCTGTACTCCTGCAACCTGCATCACCACTACTGCGGTCTGCAAGAGAGGCGCATCTTCAGACTCACCGTGGGGCCTGCGCTTCCTTCCAGCCCGACCAAGGCGCCCAGAATCTTACAGAATGATGGGCCGGAGCCGAGTGAGTCCACACCTATTCCACACCTTTAAGTGTTTCTCCCATATTGTTTCTTAGTTAATGTGCTTGAATGATGGTGAATTACACAATTACACCTCTTTATTATCTTTTTTTCCTTGAACATGAACACAATATGTCTGATCATCATTCAGTTAAATCCTTCAGAAATAAGCAGTTTTAAGGAAAATCTGACATAATTTTCCCTCCCAGCGTCCAGATGAAACCTATAAAAGGGGTCTTTATTGAGCAGGTTTTAGGGCATATTTAAATGCAAAATACCTGCACGGGTTTCTAGACTTACTCCTTTGTGAAACTTTAAAAGCTTGTGGTTGAAGATCTCTGTGGGAGCTCTAGAGGAATTAGAAGAGATTGTCTAAGAGCTGCACCCACCCACCTCACTGCTGTGAGGGTTCTGGATGACATTATTCACAGATGGTCCCAGGGAGAACCTTTATAAAAGTGTCTGTGAGGAACCGAAGATGGTTCCACAAGTGCAGGCTGAAGAAGGCCATGGCAGAGCGCGGTAATTTGGTGATATTTAAAGGCATATTTGGTCAGTTAAATCAGTTTCTCCGCCTGCCAATTCACTCCTCAGACCTCTGTTTTTGTGTTCGAGCCGAAGAGGGGGAGGAGGGAGGAGGAATGTAGGAGCTAGTAAAGAAAGAAAGAGAGAAAGAAAGAGAGAGAGGGAGAGAGAAAGAAAAAGACAGAAAGAGAAAGACGTAGAGAGAAAAAGAGAGAGAAAGAAAGAAAGAAAGTAAGTGCCCTTTAATAGTAGTAATGGGGGGAAAAAGTTTATTTTCCAAAGAAAATAATTAGCTGTTCAGGCTCACAGAGTTTTCTTCAGAAAACACTTTTAAATGTCTGGAGAGGAAATGTCCCTCAGAAAATGTCCTTTTTTATTCATTTACAGCCGCTTGTGACTTTAATTGCACTGAGCAGAGGAGTTGGGCAGCAATTTAGGGAGTGGATGATCTTGTACTTTTTCCTCCCTCTGACCCAATTTTCCAAAAGTCCTCACCACTCCTCATATCTCCTATTCTGTTTATACCTCTTTCCTCTCAGTCTGCTCTGTTTTTTTCCATGCTGATCTGTATCAGACTCTGGTAGAAGCATGTTTAACAGCAGCTATAAGGAAGTCTGATACATCTGTTCAACATCTGGCTCAGAAGTGACATAAAAGAGCAAAGTAAAAAGGAGGGATGAAGGTATGAGTTGGAATATAGATCCTCTGTTTACGAGCTGCAAGCACGCTGTAAAGCAGCACATCTGGATGGATGGGTGGATGATGGATGGATGATCCTGCCAAAGTTCCCCAAGTTCACCACCTTTGAGAGTTTGTTTTCCAGCTCCTCTTGAAGTTTCCAGGCTCGGCCTTTGTGCTCTTTGAGTTGCCACAAATGCGACTACAACCACCAAGAGCGGACGCAGAATTGCAAAGTCTGCAGTCTTAGCCGGACATGTCCAGGAATATATAGGCGCTGTCTTCAGTTCATGACTTGCAGAGTTTTTTTTTCACAGCCCACTAAAAAACAGAGTTTGTCCTAACATGAAACAGCCACCAACACAGACGCTGTCGTCAGGAGGACGGGGCTTTCTGCTGGGATGTGGCTGCAGCTCCCACAGTGCAGCTCCACAGACACTGACCTTGAATGCTTTTCTCCTTTTTTTATATAATGATTATGATGATGATGATGATGATATCCTGGATTTGAGAGCGTGATGGAAGAAATGGTGCGTTTCCATGTTTTCCTCATCAGTCCCTCAGCTGTGCCCACTTTTACTGGGTCCCATTTAGCTGCTTTAAAGTCAGTCCAGAGTAAAGCTGTTGCTCCATCCTCATCTTCTTCTGTGATCTGCTCATACTTCAGAGCTTGAAGAACTCATTTTTTTTAAGCACCCACAGAGCTCCGTAAACACATCCATACTGTCCTGTTTGTAATAGACGGGAAGCCTTTATGGTTGTTTTCGGTTTGGACTCGTCGGGCTCGGCACTCCTGTGCGTGTCGTTTACCATAGTTCCCATCAAGCATCCAGCGGACCAGTATGGGTGACTGGGAGATGACAGATTTAGCCTGCAGTTCACTCATGAGCCACGGCGAAGATGTCACTGATTTATTTTCCAGGCATACAGATGTTTTCACTGTGAAAACGGAAAACTAATACAGACACCCAGACAAACAGAATGTGTCCCGTCTTTGCCCCCCTCCCTCATTTATAGCCAGCCTGTGTTTCTCTGTGGAGAAACAACATAACAGCTGCATGACATCAGGTCTGGAAGCCATTACCACAGCTTCCTATTTTGACTTTTTAAACTCCTGCCTCTTTCTCCCTCTGCCTGTGAGGAACAAAAACAAATGGAAAAAAGCCCCCTTTAAGTGAGACGTTAAAAGTGTAATTGTTGCTTTTCGATGTTCCGCCTCTTCAGGGACTGAGGATCAGGAGAACCCACGCGTGGTGAACGTCATCCTCCCTGATCATCGTGGATATTTTGTGCAGCATTTGGGCTACTTCCTGGCAATATTCCTACTGCTGGCATTCATTGTTGTTGCCGTGATTGTGCTGATCAGACGTCACAAAAAGAGAGGTGTGTACACACATATTTTACTTTCCACCAAACTTTAGAGATCCTCCTTTTTTTCCCCCAGAAGTTTTTATTTATTACATCAAGCCACATGCGGTGCATTTGACGTTCTGCTTTTTTTTAAAGGAATGGAGTATGAGCTGCGTACGTATGACCGGTAAGGAATGACTGTGTGATATATCTGAATATTTTATCTGAGCATTGTACGAGTTTGTACAAGCAGCACTCACGGCATTTCTCTGCAGAGGAACGGTCGGGGTCAGCGAAGGTGAAACGTGTTTAGACTGCATAGAGCTGAAGACCTGTAACCAGGAACCTCTGAATTCAGGTGCCGTTCACCGTCAAACCTTTTATAAAGCTGAAAAATATACTGTGATAATATTAGAATTTTTTTCCAGCTGTATATTTTTTGTATAATGTTAAATATTCTACTATAACCAATCCATTTTAGGGAAATGTTTTCCCCCAATAACAAATTAGGCTTGACATCCATGCATTTCTTATTTTAATGTACACAATAAATATGCATTATTTATTTAATGTGTGAAGTTTGATCAACTATATTCAATTGTGTGTAATGTTAAAATCCACAACTCTGCAATCCTCAGGATACAAAAACAACCTGCTAAAAGAGAGAGGAATGGCCAAAGACTGCAACATGGGTGAGTCGTGCTCGGGTAGCATCCAGCCGCCGCCTCCACGCTGCTGCCTCATTCCTCATTCTCGTGTCCTCCCCAGAGTCGGACGGAAAGCTGTGGAAGTGAGAACGGGAGACGCTGCTGGCAGGTCCAGAGCCAAAACTGAGAGGGGACAAGGAAACAAGGAGAGGAGGAAGACGCGACAGGACAGGAGGAATGCTCCCTCTGCTGTAACTCTAATCACTACCACATCAGTTTTTTAGCTATTTTAACTGTTTTGCATTTTCATCAGCTATTATAACAAGATACATATGTTTCTCAGTTAACCATCCTTTTGTTGGTTAGTGTATTGTTAGTGTTCTTTTTAGACAAAAATGCATGCTGTTTATGGAAGCTGATTTTGTGTCAGCTATTGCTTATTTTTTTTATTGCACAAATTCTGCTGTAGTGTTGTCTTGTCATGGTTTGCTTTTCTATCTATAGATGAGTTGAGACATTTTAACACGTCATAGTACTTTTTCTTTTAAAAACAATAACAAAATGCCAAATTATTACAATCGCCCCCGCTGTAAACAAAAGTGTCCTTTAATTTTCTGTTAATTTTATAGGTAGAAACCATGAAATAATCCATGGACTAAAAGGCTCAGTCTACAAAACTCAGGAAAAGAAATATGCATGTTTGTTTTTAATGAGCTGCACAGCGCTTACCTGCATCCATGTATCCTTGTGTATAATACACTGAATTTTCATAGCTGCATCTGCTGGTCGAGGATGTTTTTATTGTGAGGTTTTCTGCAGGAAGGGGAGCATACTGGTGTTGCTAAATCATTATCAAGCTCACGTGACATGATTTCTTCTATTAAAGAAAAGTGAAAGATGCAAATATCCCAGAAGACTCGTGAATTGATGTCTGTATCCAAATGATGTCCTGGTAACCGTCACGCACACTCACACACGCACGGTCATGCACACGCATACACACGGAGAGGGGGATAATATCGGTGTTTTTTTGGGTTTTTTTTTACCTGGTTTTAAAGCTAAATAAAGCAAATTATTATTATTATTTTATTATTTTTATTATTTTTTTTATTATGCCCCTACCATCAAAAGTAGAAAGGTTAAGGTTAATCAGCATTTGCAGGATTCAGACTGACTCTCATCTGGCCTCAGAATTTCGTTGTACAATCTTGTATAAAGATAAAGTATTCATCTTTAGTTAAAAATATGTTGCAGTATATACTTTGTGCGCTCTTATGTAACAAAAAGTAATATTTATACGTAATATTGTTGACACAATAATGAGTCAGGGCTGACCTGTTAATAATTGCGTGTCCTGCCCCAGCAGCTCTTTGTTCCTGCCTTCTTTGCTCGTTGCTGCGCGTAAATGGAGACGTCGCGGCGCGCACAGCCCAGACACGCCGCTAGGTGACAGCACTGTCTAACCAATTAGCCTGTGAAAAAAATAGCAGATATTCCCAACATATCACAAGGATGTGGACTGTCCCTTCCTGTTTTAGTACCGACAGAGCCACCGTACCGCCTCACACTGGAGCTGGAATACACGCACTCACGACGCGATTATGCCTGGATTTTCGCTGCGCTCGCCCAAGACTCGGAGCTGTGTTTCCCGGCGTGGTCTGTGCGCTCTTCTGTGTTAGGGAATGCTGTTATGTTAGTCCACGGGTAGCTGGTAACATAGCAGGCCTGTTTATAGCGCTGCCAACCCTTGTTCCTTTCCTGTGTCAATGATTGTCCTCCCCGCACTCTCATGGCGGAGACCAAAATCATATATCACATCGACGAGGAGGAGACTCCTTATCTGGTCAAACTGTCCATTTCTCCAGAGAAAGTCACCTTAGCGGATTTTAAAAATGTCCTCAACAATCGGCCGGTCAACAGCTACAAATTCTTCTTCAAATCGATGGACCAGGATTTTGGGTAAGTGGCGGCGGTCCGCGGTCGTCCTGGTCATTATTATTATTAGCCTGCTCGCCCGGCGGACGTGCTTCTCCTGACCGCCGTGGAGTAAACGTGAAGCTCCCCGCCAGGCTGCGATCAGCAGCCGCCTGCAGCGCTGGTGCGTGTGCGTGTGCGTGCGTGTGTGTGTGTAAAGTGCGGTGCCATGTCTGTTCCCATGCTGCCTGGCACCTGCTCGTTATTCCAGGCTGTCCTGTGCGCAGCGCCGGAGACACACGAGTGTTTGAAGTGATACCAGATCCGTCCGGAGCCGTAATGACGCAGCCCCACACAGGACCAGACCCCTGGCTCCACTCATTAGTGTCAGCATTAACCCACATTAACGTCAGTTCATTCATCTGTTAATGACAAAGCCTCCGCATGCTCGCAACCTGTCCCTTTTGCTCAGCGTGGACGTGATCCTGACTCTTTTTCTCTGCGTAATGGTGTTCTCTTCCATTAACAATAGCCCAGGAAGCTGCGTTTATTTGCGGCACATGCAGCCACACAATGGACCTCAGGTGAATCCCATGGGAATATAAAACCAAACGTGTTTGCACATAAGGTCAGAGGTCTGTTAAACGGCACGTCTTTGTTAGACACAGCGAGTATTGATGTTTAATTGTGACATCCAGCATTTGGTCTAACCTGCAGAGGGAGATGCGATAGAGCCCGCAGCCACATTGAAAGTCTTTCTTATTTGTCTAAACTGACCTGCTTGTCTGTGCTCTAACTTGTTTATTATTTTCATTGTGAATTTTTATTTCAGCCCCCCCTGGAATTAGCTGGGCACCCTCCTCTCTTTCTGTCTCTCGTTGTGGTCACATCCTGATTTTTAGAAGTTACGCCAGCCCCCGCAGATCTCCGACCGTTGGTCGGCGGGACCTCCTCGTGTGGGGCCTCCGCCGCAGACGGAGCGGCGTGTGTGTTTGCGAGCAGCCGTACTCGAGGGAGCAAAAACGCTTCGGCGTTATAAAAACCCGGCTGGAGGAAACGCGGGGACGGCGTCCACAGAGCCAGAGGTCATATATTTCCATAGCAGTCTGACCTTGCGGGGGGGGCGGGCTCTTCCTGGTGGCAGCCCGGTCTCGGTGCGGCGTTTTTGTCCTCGGCCCCCGGCTTCCTGTCTCTGTTGCGCTGGAGGCCAGCCTGTTAACTGGGCCTCAGGTGATCCACAAGCAGATTATGGAAACAAACAGCGTGTGTTTGCCTTCTCCGCGTGGAGCCGTGGCTCCGCGGCGCTGAGCGCACGGCTGCACTTGATCAGCCGGCTCAACAAAGTGGGTTATTGATTAGGCCGGACGCGGCCTTTGTCAAATGACTGGATTTCTCATAATGCTGCTGCTGGCACGTGATGAAGGGGGGGTCTTCGTCAGCGCCGTTGCCTTTGAGATAGGGCTGAATATCCAGGGCTCGGCTAAAGCCGCATGGCACTGGCACAGTATGGAAGGAAGCTCGGTCAAAGGCAGCGAGGACGGCAGCGCTTTGTGGTAGCCATCGTAGCCATACTGCATACAAACAGTATGGCCGCCGGAGGAATTAGCTAGGGAGGAATAAGACTGCTGAGCAGAGAGGGAAAACATCAAATCCCTTGCAGTTATAGACAGTGTTTGAAATGTAAATGAGCAGTCAGTGCAGGGTCCTCTGTAGTAGACCCCCTGCTACGCTGGAAAAACCAGCCATTTTCTTGAGGGATTGCTGAACTACATTTGTGCTCGCAGAATCAACTCTTTAAGCGTTGACCGCACAAATTTGCTACACGTCCTTGCCACAAAATGTCCCAGTTTACCAGAGTGAACAAATCATTTCGGTTTCTCTTACACGGAGAGACGAGCGGAGTCGCGAGGAACCGGCGTGACCCGGGGCTGCGGAGTCTCCCCCCGCACAACAAAGCCCCCGCAAACGAAACAAACGTCTCTTCCTGCACATTTTGTGTTTCACTTCTCCTTTAATATTCATTTATTTATTCATTCACTCATTCATATTTATTAATGTGACAGGCGACTAAACAAGGCTGGATTGTTGTGGCTTTCTGGGAGTGTTGGAGGTGATGTGTCTCTGTCACAGCGCTGGTGGGGAGCGGCTTTGAGACCTCACTATAATGCAAGTCACAGAGGCTCTGTGGTGCTGAGGAGGCAGCCAAACCGAAGGTCTGAAAGAAACGGTCTTGTTTGTGCTTTAGAAATCAGCGAGGCTGTTGCGGGGGGGTGGGAGGGGGGGGGCTTTTTTTTTTTTTCTTCTGCTGAAATGTGGAGGAGCAAAGGCAGCCCTGCAGCACCTGCCTGATTTTAAAGGTTGTGCTGCGTTTCTGTGTTTGCGACGGTGAGGCCGACCCGACTGTTTCACACTGAGCAGAGCTGAGAACAAAAGAGAGGCCTCATACACAGTTTAACACACTATTAAACCTTTCCACATGGTTAAAGTTGTATACAGTTGTGCAGAGTCAACACTCTATATCACATTAAGCCCATCTTATTTGACTCCAAATATTTAGCTTCCCTGTTTATAGCGTCATTATAGCATCAGCCCACCAAATGGGTCGGCCTGCTGGCTGATGTTGGCTGGCTTTTCCTGCCCCTGGTTTCTGGATTTAGACTGCAGCCCTCCCCTGCCTCGGAAAACACAAACAAATATGTCTAATCTTCCCCAGCTATACAAATATCCTCAGCGGTGGAATATTTAGCGATCCCCAGGGAAAATCTTCTGTCATTATCCTGCGAATTCTCCTCAGAGGTCTGGGAGCAGTCGCGTCTGCGACGGCGGCCCGCACCAGACGCGCGCGGGACATGCGTGCTCGCGTCCTGGTGTCAGGCCCGAGCCAGAGGGAACGCACGCCGCGGCTGCTTTACCACATGACCGAGATGACGTGTTTTGAAACTATTCCACGGCTGCTCCGCTTTCAGTTCTTCTAACAGATAAGTCGGAGGCATTCCTGTGCCCGCTCTCGGTTCTGGAAATGCTAAAAAGCGCTGTGACGCAAGCGGGCCATTCACTCTTATTCCTGTTACACCCTCAAAAGAAGAAGCACTGCTGGTATTTTCCTCGCGCGGACCACTCCCACTTCCTCCCAAGTCACCTTACAGCTGGTCCTTCAGAGGATGCGAGCACTTCCGACCTAACAAGCAGCCAGCACAGTCAGCCGGCCCGCGCCTCCCTCCCCTTTTTCCTCCCAGCGGCTGCGCTGGGCCTCGGTCATCAGTTCCAGCCACCAGGCTACGTTATCTCTGTCCACCACTCCCAGCAACACGGCTCCCAAAGCAGCGCACGCGCGCACACACACACACATATATACACACATATATACACACACACACACTAGCTTGGCTAATCATTTCAGTAGCTGGGAAGTTCTGGCAAACAAGAAGTGGAAAAATAAATTGTGAAAAGTCGCTGTCAGAGAGACGCCGCCACATAAAACCATCTCATGCTTTTCCGCCGCTCCGTCGTCGAGCCTCTCCCTTTTCATGTTCCGCGTTCAAAGCCGAGACGCGAGATCTTCTCGGGGGCTCAGAACTGCGAGGCTGGTGCCCGCGCGGGGGGAAAATCCTGCGCAGAAAAACGAACAAAAGCGCTCAAAGTCACGCAGATCGGCGGAACGAAGACTGCTAAACGCATCAGGGGCTGGGAGGGGGCTGATGTCACCCTCCTGGAATTCCTCGTTCTCAATTGATAAACGGAAAACATTATGTTTAGATACTGTTAGGAAAAACAGAACCTCGACCAGGTTTATGCATTTCCACGATGATAGAGGAATAATTATTTTATCAGATTTTTCAGTCGTTTTAATCTCTTTCTTATCAGTTTGACAGTCGCTGACAATAGTAAGTCATGATTAGAACGTTATTTCACCATTTATCTGTAGCCTGATTCACTGATAATTACCGTTGCCGTTGAAAGCGTATCGTATGTTAAATATTGGTATTCATCCACACACAGCGTCTCTACTGTTTAGCGTGAAGTTCCTGTAGCGCCGTGACTTGTTCCTGCGGTCTTGATCGATGTTACGCAGCAGCTGTGTTGAGTGGTGGCGGCTGAACTGTGTTCCAGCAGGTCAAAGGGTAACTGGGAGGTATTTTTGCTGGGAATTTACAGCTAAAGATGAACATCAGCTCACTGGTTAGATCTCTCTGTTAATATATGCTGCTACCTCCACGAGTCTGAACAGGACTATAAATAACCTGTAAAAATAATAAATTCATTTAGAGCTAATTTAGGTGAAAATGAAAGCCCCCCACGTGATCATAAAATAAAACGTTTAAGCATACCCTATCTGCTTAAATTTCTGCAATTAAATCTACAAAGTGAAATTACAATTTTATTTAAATATGTAAAATTTTGTAACATAATGAGTACTCTGCAAATTAGCGAATTAAATGAATTAATTGAACACAAAACTGCAACTTATTTAAAAGGGTTATAAAATTGTATAAATGTAAAATTGCAAGAATGAAAATCTAAATAATGATTTTAAACCAAAATGAAGCCTTTGTGGGGAATTCGAGCAATATTGCACAGTTAATATTTGTTTAAAACGTATTTCTGTCCAAATATTGAAGCTGCAGCGATAGAATCAGTCTATACACTCGTAGATCATCATCCATGCGTGCCTGCGCGGCTGCAGGCCCATTCATCACAGCCTCTTCTGTGGCAGGTATGGATCGTCATGGTTACTGTTGCTGGCAGGGCGTCAGGTGTGTGAGTCTCTCTGTCACCTGTGTCAGCGCCGCCACCCGCCGACCTGTGGAAAATATGACTTATTGATGTCTGATTGTTTAAACGGCGCAGGAAAGCGAGGCGCCTCCCGGCTGCACGCCGCCCGCCGCTTGATCTCCGCCTCCCCTGTCGGTTTCCCGGTTACTCAGCCCGCCTGCGTCTGTCTGTCTGTCCTCTCCCCAGGGTCGTCAAAGAGGAGATTTCCGACGACAACGCCAAGCTGCCCTGCTTCAACGGGAGAGTGGTTTCCTGGGTAAGTGAGATGGATGGAGCGGCGCTGCTCGCCTTTGAACAAAGATGTGCGCCGCGCTCGTGGCTCATGCAAATGCGGCCACGTAACGCCTCCACAGCCCCTTTCAAACTCTCTTAACCTTGAACTTGGCACGTATGGGCTGTGATTGATTCCATTTGATATGGGCTGTAGCAGCTGTGACAACATACCATCAGAGGTTGTTGAGTTTGCTTGGAAATATCTATTGACTTCAGGTCCTTCCTAATTATTTCTAATTACAGACAAATAGTCCTGAGAGGCCGATATTCTGTACGGGGCCAATAAATAAGAGATCAAAGTAAGCTGTCATGTTCTGTTGTTGGACATATGGACAAACTGCCCATTTAATCTAGTTGATGTTTGTGATTTTTCTTTTTTTTGTTCCTCCATACACAAACTGTATTGATCTGGGTGGTGTAATTCATTACTCTGCCTGATGTCCCCACAGGGAGGTCAGAGGTCAGCATCCGCGGCAGCTGTAATGTTGTTAAGGACTGTCGTCTTCAATATCGCTTAAGCAGCGTCGATATTAACAACATGTGGTCTGTAATTTAAGTGTGGTCTCACTAAATCACTGCGCTGCCTGACGGCACGTCCACATTTATTTCCATCACACGTTTGATTTAGTTGCCCCTCACAAGGACTGTTTTCTTTAACAGCCACAACCCATTTACTACAATATTCTTTCATGGTGCATGTAATTTAATCCTGAAACATAAAAGAAGTTAAATATCTTTATTTGGTCATATATTTACCAACACAAGAATACGTTTTGACATGAAGCTTGAATAAGGTCAAAGTCGGATAAACTGGACCTGTTTAAACTTGAGGCTTTATAGGTTTTTTATTAAATATCTGCATTTGTCTTTGCATAGTAGGTTCCCAGAACACTATTTACATTATTTATCTACTTTAATGTGCCCTGTGTGTCAGATACTGGTATATCATAATTTTTTCATGCTCTGGGAGCTTAATTTAAATTTAAAAAAAATCCCAATGAACACTGTTTAAATGTGGAGAAACCAAAGTTCACTTATGCTGTAAGATTTAGCAGCACTTTTCAAGAGTGTCTGAGACCATACGGTGGCCTCTAGGGAACAAAATGTATTTTCCACAGCTGCTTCCGTGAGTTACTTCCAGGCCAGAGGTTTGTTGTTGCAGATATATTTAGAAATTAGCTCTGCAACTTGGAAATATAGCTTTACACCAGAGAAGTGATTGATCGTAGGGGATAGATAATATTAACATACACAGAACCTGGTGCTTTTGTGGAACCATTCTTCCAATCATCACCTCAAACACAAAACACAGCCGTTATTATAGTAAGGTTAGTACATCTCATAAAAATGTGTCTGCCAATTATTTATTTATGTATTGAATCTGATGGTAGAATATTTAAAATGATAATATTTATTAAAGACTCGGTCTTTAAACCAGCTGGAGAAGCAAAGACAGAATCTACATCTGTTAATTAATTTTAGACAGACCAGTCGGTGGAGAGAAGCCCATAGTAAATGTTAGAAATCCTTTCAAGTGTGTGGAAAAGAGCGAAGAAAATCACCCACAGGTACCATCTAAAGACCTAACGATGTCAGATAATACCGACTGGGAGACCACCCACCTCCCCCCACCCCCCTCGCCCTCCATACGACGGCTGTGAGTGGCTGCCTGCTTTATCTCTCATTATCGTGAATCGGATGAAAGGAGTTGTATCTTTGGGTCATCATATATCCTCCGTTCTGCTGACATTCCAACTGAGTAAAAGCACCGCTGTTATTCAAGTTTCCCCTCTCGCTCCTGTTTTCTGCAGCCATCTCAGACGCTCTGCAGCGCCTCGTTTGGTAGCCTCTCCTCCCGTCTACCCGTGCTCGACATGCCTTTGTCGAGGGGTTTCGTTTGATCTTCTTCCTCCCCGCAGGAGGATTTATGTCACTCAACGGTGTTTTGTTTTTTTTCCCCCCTGTTTGCCCCCAAACCACACGTATCTGCTCTTCATCAAATCAACCTCTGTGCTCTTCAGCTGGTCCTGGCAGAAAGCTCCCACTCTGATGGAGGATCTCAGTGCACAGAGAGCCACCCAGAGCTGCCTCCCCCCCTCGAGAGGACAGGAGGCATCGGAGACTCGCGGCCCCCCTCCTTCCAGTAAGTAGGCTGATTACTGCCTGTCATGTATGCGCAATTACACGCACGCAGGGGCGCGCAGGCGGGTGAATTCAAGCACACACGGCCCCGCGTGCCAGGCGACCTTTTTGTTCCACGGCGAGCCATATGTGCTAACCGGAGTGTGGAAAGCTCATCAACGGCAGCTAGGATGGGACGTGTAGGTGGTCTTCACACCTGTGAGAGAATTATAGCATGAAGTATGCGCTAAAGCCCGAGTGTGAGAGCATGCATGGGTGTGAGTGTTTCTCCCACCACAGTGTATGTTCCCTCCCGCCCACTCAGCCGTGGAGTAAGGCGTTAGTCCACTCATCTATGTAAACATGATGCGTACGCCGCCAGTGCTGCTGATACTTGAAATAGCCTGCGCGGCTTACATATCTTCGGGCAAATCCTCGGCCCGGCCCATTGTGCTCGCTCACTAAGAGCATTCATCCTCCCTACAAAAGCATATGTGGCCCGAAAAGGCACAGATTCCTCCGAGTTTCTCATCAGCTCTGTGATGGTTACCTGATGGCCGCCGCTGATTTCTGACTCACATTTCTTACTGTACTTGCTCAGGAAACCCCAATCTAAATATAGCTTTAAAAATGGGGGCACTGGGGGTGAGGCTCTCCACACTGCTAGGGCAATATGTCTGAGGTTCTATATTGAGAAGGAGGAATCTGCCTTGTCTGGCTGTACCTCTTTATTCGGTGTTTGACATCTCGGCTCTCTTTTGCCCTCTACGGGCTGCACCCCACTGATCGCCTGTCAGCTCTCTGGATGATTTTATTGTTCCTGGCCGGCTTCCTCCAGGACTGCTGCCATCTTGTGGTGTAAAAGCGACAGTGCGCCATAGATCACCGCTGCCTCCTCCTCCTCCTCCTCCTCCTCCTCCTCCTCCTCCTCCTCCTCCTCCTCCTCGCGCTCCCCTTCTCTCTCCCTCATTGACTCAGACAGGCCTTTCTCTCAGAGCAGCAGCATGCTGAATTCCCTATAGCGAGCCGCCTCTCTTTCTCAAATGAATCCAGTCTTCCACCCTTTTCCCCCTGTCTGAAAATAGCTAGAATATTATTACCACTTCATTTCTCTTTGTGGTTTATTCATGCATTTCATGTGTTTGTCGGCGTGAATGGCTCTATTTGATGAACTCACAGAATAGGTGTTTTGGGCTGAGAATGGACACAACTGATGTCTCTCTGGCTGGTAATCCGGATTAACGGACATTAAAAGCACCCATCTCCATTTCCCAAGGGAGGGGTGGTTTGGGGGGGGGGTGCAGTTGGCAGCAGAGGGAAGGGAAGGGGGTTGAAAGGGGGTGGCAGTTGTTCACAGCTGCAGCTCAGCGCTGTCGATAATCTCCCCCAGATCAGCAGACCGGCCGCCCGGTTGGACGGCGGCCATTGACGAGCCACGAGCGCGTCAATCACCGCTTCATAATCGGCGCCAGGGAAAATTGCATTTAGACCGCGCTGCCGTATTTGCATACGTTGCACTGGGGGGTGTCGCTGGTGAGACCAGGTGTGTGTAAGCGTGCCTCGGTGAGCGTTTTACACCCACTGAGGGAACGCCGCAGACACAACATCCAGTCTGCACGTGCGCTTTTATTTGCATTGATGAGCTGCACGCGACCCCAAATAATATTACTTCTCTCCCGCCTCCCCTTCATTAACCAACCAACCATTGACCAGTAACGTGTGAGAAAGGCTTCCTGCGTAACATAAATACTTATAAAAGCCGTCACAGTGAGTGAGTGAGCACCTGTACGTTCACATGTCAGGAAGGCTCGGGGGGGTCTCAGACTGAGGATGGGGTCAACGTAAGGGCTGTGCCACTTAAAGGTGGAATCTGAAACGAACCGGGAGCCAGAATTGTGATCGCGCGACACCTTCTGTTGAACCCACTAATAAGCCGTACACGTTGCGCGCACGCTAAAGTGTGTGTGTGTGTGTGTGTGTGAGCGACCGTCGACGTGTTTTTAAAGTTCTCAGCAGCTTCGTGTTTCTTGTAGGTGCCTCGGCAGGTGTGTAAGTCCCTTAACCCCGCCGCCTGAGGCCACGGCGCGAGCAGCCCTCTGCCAGAATAACAATCTGCCCTGGGGCCCCAACAGAGCCCCCCCCCCCCCCAGACTCCTGGAAGACTGCGAGTGCAGAGGCCAGCCCTTCACTCGGCCCACACCTGATCTACCACTTCTCCCTTCTTTATGCAATCTGTCATTCTTCTCTCCCAATCACACTGCAGGCACCATCTGGGCTTTCAATGGGTCTCATTAATGCCCGTATTGTCAGGCGCGGCTCCCTCGCACGGTATCGGTTCATTAGTGACACTTAGTGAAAAACACATCACATACCTCAGAACAATGAAACTTCTATTTTGGCCAGAGGGACTGAATTTGAAACAGAGTGATAATATGACTTGCGTATTCCCCCGAGGCTGAATGGCGGGCAAACAGATATTACAACAGACAGCATCTTGTAGCTGGGGATTAGCTCAGGGGTGAGTGGAGAGCTAATTTTGTGTGTGTGTGTGTGTGTGGGGGGGGGGGAGCTTGTGTTTTGTGCATCATTAAAAGGCTAACTAAAGTTTTGTGCGTGCGACAGCGCCAACGCGGTGAGCAGCAGAGACGGCCTGGACACGGAGACGGGTACGGAATCTCTCCTGAGCCACCGCAGGGAGCGGGAGAGGGAGCGAGCGCGGAGGAGAGCTCGAGAAACGGAACGTGAGTATAATCAGGCATTCTAAAAAAAAAAAAACCCCACCGCTGTCAACTTCCTGTATCTTTGCTGCTGAAGGGGCTAAAAACCCACAGATGCACGCAGCTGTTAAAGCTGCTGTCAGGTGGGAACAAACGTTCAGACATGTAGTGAAGCAGAAGCGATGGCTGAGGAAGGTGAGGAGTTCACCAAGTCACTGATTCTAGAATTCTCCAGCTTGCTCAATAATTGTCCTACTTGTGTTTCCTGCCTGTGGCTCAGGTTTATGGTCAGAGGCTGTTTTTCCACTCAGCAGTCACATGCTCCAGTCTCGTCCTGTGGGTTCGTTTCAGCAGGAAACCCTCTGTTTTAGTCAGATCACAGGACAGTCGGATCATCCCAGGGTGGGAAACGATACCAACCCTGGTGACACATCACATCTGCGGTCATCAGCAGGTCCCATTTATATCCCAGTTTCGACTGTACGTTTTGGTTGATATCCTCTGGCATCAGATGCGGGCTGTCGGAAGAGCAGTAAACTGCTGGAGAAGGACTCTTTTTGCCTACCCGATCTGCACCGACCCCATCGCTGTGACATGTGCTGGCTGTTTTCCCGCTGTGACTTAGCAAGCAATGCTGAATTTGCCAAAGTGAACTTTGCCCCCTCTGTTCACACACGTGTGCTGTTTCTTCTTGTTTGTTACATCTAATTAATTGACACCATCGGGAGGAATGGTGTTATCGGTTTACCAGCGGTCTCATGGCTCATAAATCTGTCGAGCGAAGCCCTGCAGTTGTCAGAGTATTGGCTGTCGCTGTCACAGTTTCCCTCCTCTTTGGCTTCACAGCCTGCAGCATCCACGGAAGCAGGAATTTCCCTGATACCTTATCCACCGAGTGATATTCTGTGTGTTGATTGGTGAAAGTTCACACTTCTCCTGTGACTTTCTGTCTGGGCTGGGACGTTTGAATAAGGCAGCAGTTGAAGCGTTGCGCCTGTGTTCGACCCCCACCATCTGCTTGAGGAAACATTGTTTTTTTTGGGTTGTTTGTGAATTGTATTATCCCAGGAAGTGCTGCAGGAACACAGCTGAAGGTCACAAAAAAACAGCTTCAAAGAAAACTGCTGAAAAGCCTCTTCAGAAACTATATTTCTCTCACACCTTCCTCCAAAAGCACGTGGATTGGCAGCAGCCTGATGGTGTTGCCACCTGAGGCAGGGATGGCAGAGAGCAAGCGCTCGTCTGAAATCCCATATTATCTCTGGTTTGGAGAGCGGAGCGACGTGATTGGTTGGGAGAAGATTAGCAGTCATTCTATAGTTGCGTGCCGCGGGAGGGAGGAGGTAACACTTTGTCCTGACTCGGCTCAGTTTGTCCGAGATTTGGATGGAGGCGCACGGCCGGCTGGGGTGAGAGGGATTTGAGGCCTTTTGACTTTTGGTGATATTTGGTTTGAAGCTAATTCATTTAAAAATATTAACAGTAGAATAATGAAACCACATATATGTGGATATATGGATATTTCTGTTGTTATGAGGTTTAAAATAATCATATTGTTTTTCTTGTAAATGCCAACGTGATGAAGAAAGTATGCTGTTCGGCTGTTACACATTAACCTCAGCTGATAAATGCATTATGGATTCATCTTTGAAGCAAATGCTAAGTTTCCAAAGTTTTCATGCTGCGTTCTTGTGTCTGGCTGCCTCTGTTGTAGATGAGCTGTGAAGCCTGGTGAAAGTCAGTCGCAGGTTTCACAATGGTTCGGTGAACCTGTGCACTTGTTTTGTTCGCTCTGGCGTGAGAGGAGGTGTGTTCCGGCAGAATCCCCGCTGTCCCTCTGCTGACTGAGTGTGTTTTAGCTCGGCTTTCAAAAAGAAAGAAAACAAAAAAAAAAAAAAGCACCTTCGGGGCGGAGCTGGCGATGGGATCAGCCACATTGCTGGAATGTTTTGCTCGCTCTTGGCGAGCGTGCGGGCTGCCACACCCTCTTCGCTGTCTGAGGCCGTTCCAGCCAATCCGCTGTTACCCCGAGGCAACACCACGTCGCTGGCAGTGTACGTATGGTCTGTGTGAGCAGGGGCCCGACAGTAACCATCACCCACATTTTCTGAAGACCATTAGCTCCATGTGGGAACAGTTTGACAGTTGGGGGAGTTTGGGCATATCGTTTCACTGTATATTGTGTAAAGTATCAGTCATTACATTGTCTTGATGGTGTGAATATATTTGTACAGATGTGAAGCCCTCTGCGATCATCGCTGTAGCTCAGATAACAGACTTCCTCCTCAGTGCTCGCCCTGGTCGTGATGCAGCGTGGTCTCCCGCCTGATTCATTACTGTTCTCTCGTTCCCTTCCAGTCCCTCGCATCAATGGTCACTCCAAATCGGAGCGCACGGCGAGGGACTCGGCCATGGGTTACGACAGTGCCTCGGTAATGAGCAGCGAGCTGGAATCCAGCTCATTCGTCGACAGTGATGAAGACGAGGATGCGAGCAGGTAAACTCTGACCTCTCATCAAAGTTGATTTTATTGTCTTCAGTCAGAACCTCCACTTCCCTTGTTTACAACTCTGTGTTATTAGATTTTGATGTTGACATCTTCGAGATATTCTGTATAATCCATCATTGGTTGGGTTTCTCAGTTCATTCAGCATTAAACATGGCTGCACTACAGTAGCCTAGAAGGGTCAAACAAACATGAATCTGGGATTTACTACCTGCTACTAATACACATTGATCGATATGATTAATTGATTTTTACTTCTCTCCTGTTTGGGTTTTCCAGGCTCAGCAGCTCTACTGAACAGAGCTCCTCTTCACAGTTGATGCGCAGACACAAGCGGCGCCGACGGAGGCACAAACTGGCCAAAATCGACCGGGTGAGGAGCTTCAAGCGCTACGACCCCTGCTGACGGAAGAGAGAGAAACGATAGACGCGTCCCTCACACGTGTGACCCTCTTCTTGCCTTTTCAGTCTTCGTCTTTCAGCAGCATCACCGACTCCACGATGAGCCTCAACATCATCACCGTCACACTCAACATGGGTAACGCTTTACCTTCGTTGGTGCGTTTGAGGGCAGAAGAGGACCCGGTTCGATGTCCTGACTGATGTCTTTCGCACCCAAACAGAGAAGTACAACTTTCTGGGTATCAGTATTGTCGGTCAGAGCAACGACCGGGGAGACGGTGGCATCTACATCGGCTCCATCATGAAGGGAGGAGCTGTGGCTGCTGACGGAAGGATAGAACCTGGAGACATGCTGCTCCAGGTATGCAACACGTTTTTACATGCGATAAAACCACACCTGCCGCTCTATAAGAAGACTTTATTTCTGAGCTTTTATATGGACATTGTATACACATCCACGGTGAGCCTCGTTTGTGCCTCTCCTTTTCCTTCCTGTTCTCTCTTTTCTATCTACGTGCAGCAGGTTTCTGTGGCTACACCCACTGTGCAACGCTGACAGTACAGTGTTTCTGATGTTTAGTGCAGAAATCAGCACACAGGCCTTTAAAAAGACAGTAGCTCTCATTTTTGGGGTTTTTTTTGTCTCCAAACAGGTGAACGATGTAAATTTTGAAAACATGAGCAACGATGATGCTGTGAGAATCCTCAGAGAGATTGTTTCCAAACCTGGGTAAGAATATAAAGTGTGGGTGGGGAGTTGATTATTTAATTCTCAGACTAAGAATCGGACCGGAAGATTAGACCTACCTTTTTAAGTACATTTAGATAAATTTGCTTTATTGCTTTACTACGCTTGTGTTTTTTTTTTCTTTCCAGGCCCATCAGTCTCACTGTTGCAAAGTGCTGGGACCCATCTCCACGAAGCTACTTCACCATCCCTCGTGGTAAAAGAGCAAAAATAAACCTTTTTTATGTTTGAGGCGTTGCCACTGACTCAGTCCTGACTTATTTGCTGCATTTGTCCAGCTGAGCCAGTGAGACCTATCGACCCCGCCGCCTGGATTTCACACACCACTGCCTTGACAGGACCGTATCCTCACTACGGTAACAACAACACCTACATCATATTCAGCGCAATGCCATTTCAAAGGTTATGGTGGTCACGTTTCTCTCGCCGTCTCTTATGTTGCAGCAGAACTAGAAGACTTGCCGCTGTCTGCAAACAAGACAGACATGGCAACTATCGTCAAAGTGATGCAGTTACCTGACTCTGGCCTCGAGATCCGAGACAGGATGTGGTTGAAGATTACTATCGCCAATGCTGTCATTGGTGAGAAGTGTAGGACTGAGTCAGCACAGTTCACCCTGGAAGAAATGCGTCAATTCATAACTTTACAAATGATTGTGTTCAACTTAATTACAGTGGTCGCTCGTTTATCGCGGGCTATACGTTCCGGACATAGCCCGCGATAGACGAAATCCCTAAGTAAGCAGCATTTTTTCTTTTCTTAATAATTATTTTACAGGCCGGGAAACCCCTAACGACACACTTTTATACACTTTTCTCAAAGACATGAACATTTTCTCACAATTCTCTCTTATTTAAACACTCTCACAGTTCAAACCTTTTCCGCCACCTTTTGGGTGCGGCTGCAGGTGCCTTTTCCCCTGCAGCTCATTTCATCGAAATTATTATTATTTTTTTTCAAACCAGAAAAAAAAACTTGGTTTAAACTTAAAACTTAAAAGCTTAATACTTGGTTTCGGGTAGAAAACATACAGCACTGCTAGTGAGTGAACATAACGAACGCGTTCATACTGTACGCTGTAAAAAAAAAAATCGCACACAAAAAAAAAACAACCCAGGAAACAGCGAGACCGCGATAGGTGAACCGCGTTACAGCGAGGGACCACTGTGCATCACTGTAAATGAGCTGTCCCGTTAAATATCCATCTATATATTTGCTTACTTCAGCATAAATATTGAATGCCTTTTGCCTGCAACATTTCTGGTTTATCGACCGTGTGTAGCCACTCCAGTTGTAACTTGTTATCGACAGAATGTTTAACATCTGTTCAGCAAATGAGAGCAGGAATCCTCGTCTGTTCTCGTCAGGTGCTGATGTGGTGGACTGGCTTTTCTCCAGAGTGGAAGGTTTCAAAGACCGGCGGGATGCGAGGAAATACGCGAGTAGTCTGCTGAAGCACGGCTACCTAAGACACACCGTCAACAAGATCACCTTCTCCGAGCAGTGCTACTACACCTTCGGAGACCTCTGCCAAAGTACTGCTGCTTCTCTCAAGTGTGTGTGTGTGTGTGTGTGTGTGTGTGTGTGTGTGTGTGTGTGTGTGTGTGTGTGTGTGTGTGTGTGTGTGTGTGTGTGTGTGTGTGTGTGTGTGTGTGTGTGTGTGTGTGTGTGTGTGTGTGTGTGTGTGTGTGTGTGTGTGAGCCAGCTTGGTGGATTCCACTGACCCTCCTCTGCTTCTGTGTTCTTTTCCATTAAGACATGGCCTCACTCAATTTAAATGAGGGGTCCAGTGGAGGAGGCTCTGAGCAGGACACACTCGCGCCGCTACCTCCCACCAGTAACCCCTGGCCCCTGGGCGGGCAGCCGTTCCCTTACCCTCCCTTTCCCTCCGCGCCCCCGAGCTTCCCGCCAGGATACTCGGACCCCTGCCACAGTTTCCACAGTGGGAGTGCAGGCAGCCAGCACAGCGAGGGTAAGTCAAGAGGCCAAGGGGCCAGGTGGTTCTGTGAGGTTTTTTTTTAATCTTTCTTTAGTTAACTGGCTCGTTTGACTCAACATGCAACACAAATTTTTCTGTAATCGAAGCACTCCTGACATCTCGGTATTAACGATCGCGCTAATGTAAGCTTTAATGGCTAACTGGGCGCTGACTTGACACTGGATTGAGCCTGACTGAATAAATATGCGTGTGTTTAATGCAAGTCTTACATGTCAAAGTCGGTCATGAGCATCTTGAGTCATCCAGCAGACAGCTTTGCAGTACTGGGTTTGTACTCATCAAATCTATGTGTCTGATTAACCACATCAGCCACCAAATGATATTTAATTTGCAGTTTGAATCAGAAGATTTCAGTGCTCATGTTTATACCGCATGTTTTTTCGTATGTACACCGACAGTGAAGAGAGAGAGTGTGTGGCTGTGGGTGTGTAGGTCGCTTTAAGTGATCCATACATACGTCTCAGTTGCTTTTATCTGGTTCATATACAAATATGCAATGTGAGTAGTTGATGCATATATGTTGATGTATTTTTACAAATTATTTTCGGGGCATTTCTGGTGTTTGCAAACAGACCTGTGTGTGCTTGTATGCTTGAATGCATGCTTTCATTATCTTTTCAAACCAGATGCTCTTTTCACCCAGATTCACAACCATCCTTGTTATTTGCACCTGAGGTGAAACAAGCAACATATTTACACTTTTTGTGTAAATATAGTATCACTGGGCAGATGCTGCATTTGCACTTTTGCACTTTTGCGGTGGACATACCGGTAAATATAGAATGTCATTTTGGGGGTTTGGCTCTCTACCCCAGGGTCTGAGGGACTGAGCTGTGAAACCTTATATGTAAAAAGATGTCAAACCTTACCTGCCATTAAAACTGAAAAGCTGCTCGAAGCTGTAAAGAAACACTATCTGTATTCTCCATCTAACGTCTGCAGTCACCCTGCATGACTTTGTCAGTGTGCAGTTAAGATTCTGGGTGTAAATAGTGTATTTGGTGACTTCTGTCTATTTTCTTGTGTGCATTTTTGTCTATTTTTTTGTGTGCATTCTTCTTTTGCACTTTAAGATACATTTTCATGACAGCTTTACATTGGATGACAAGGAAAAGGGCTAAAACAGGCATGGAACAGGAATCTAGCCATAAAGGCTGGATGTCTTTAGACTAGCTGTGAGTTGAGCTGGGAGGTGTGTGTAATTCTGTTGTTCCCTCTGTTTCTGCTGGGCAACGGTAGACTGATGGAGGAGGTAGTCCCAGGACACTGGGGGAACCGGTAAGCCTGCTTAACCCCCTTCTCCTCCTCGGCTGCTCTCTTTTCTGTCTGTCTCAGCACTCTTCCTTTTCCATCTTCTCTTCCTCCTCCTCTCTTGTGCGCAGTATTTCTGCCTTTAAGGTTTCTGCCTGTTACATGTTCCATGTGTATCCTGTTGTGTGACTCTCCTGAAGGTCTGTCCATCTATCCTGCACCTCTGGGCATGCATTTGTACTGTGCTGGGAGGTGCATGGTGCAGAAAAATCACTCCAATGCTTATGCTATCATACTCACCGATAGGGGGCGATCGTGCACCAGTTTACCCAGTGCTGTTGGGCTTACCGAAGGAGGGGGTGACTCATTTTGACAGCATTGTGGTACACCTCTGTGCGTCAACGGCACTCACACATGTCACAAACCTTCCGCTAAACAACATGCATGTCAATATGATGTGTGTGTGTGCGTGTGTGCGTGTGTGTGAGAGAGAGAGAGAGAAAGAGAAAAGATCAGATAAAGCCTACGCTGCGGGGAGAAATATTTGAGTTAAACTTGTTTGCCCTGGACTGTTGCCTAAAAATCTCTCACACATTAAACAAATTGTTTCATACCATGAATGTTTTATACACTTTTCTGATTCCTGTTCAAAAATAAATGTGAACACCATCCAGTGAAGTGGCACCTGAACTTATAGAGGAGTACGTTGTTTGTTGTTTCACCACATTGATGCACAGGAAGAGATTGGTTGCTATTTCGTAATCACTTGATGAGGCTTTGTCATGGGGTTTGTTTAACGTGTGACCTTCAGTGGTAACCAGTTAAATCGAGCGTTTCTAATCGGCTGCACCCGATGGGCTGCTAGTTGAGCTGAAGAAGTCCAAATTAAAAGGTCTTTTTTTTTTTTTTTTTTATCCTCGATAGGAAGCCGAAGCAGCGGATCCAACCCCAGTGCAGGCAAAGGTAGACGCTCCTCCCCGCAGGAGAAGAGCCAGAGGTCAGCATGCAACGACTCGGAGCCCCGCATCCGTGGAGGGAGGCGCAGCGAGCGCTCTGCCAGCCAGATGAGCCATCAGAGCCACGCCGTCTCTAGTCACAGTCACGCCCGGTCGAGCCTCAGCCACAGCCAATCACACAGGAGTCACCCCCTCTCGCAGAACAGCCACCCTTCCTTCAGCTACAGCCACGCCCCCTTCACTCAGCCGGGGCCGGGCTCGTGCGCTCACAGCGAGCGGAGCCATGCCTCCTCCTACGGCCCCCCGGGTTTGCCTCCCCCCTATTGCCTGGCCCGACTGGCCCCCAAACCCTCAGTCAGCAGCACTACTCCCCCCGGAGCCCCACCTGGGAGAGAGTTGGCGGCCATTCCTCCCGAGCTCACCGCCAGTCGCCAGTCCTTCCAGCACGCCATGGGCAATCCCTGTGAGTTCTTTGTGGACATCATGTGACGGGACAGTGCCTTTCAAACAGCATTCAGCACAACAACAGTCCCCCCCCCAATCGCCCTCTCTGCTTCTCTGACTGTCTCTGAGTGCAGGATGTAGACCACCACCGGTCTTCCTGTAATTTCCCCCTCACCCCATCCACACACACACGCAGACACACACACAAGCACAGCTCCACTGTGGCAGAAATACCCCTTTTGTATTGATGTGACGTGTACAGTTTGTGAAACGTGAGTGATAAATCGGTGTGGTGAATCTTAAACGCTGCCACGCGGACATTCTTAGGAAAACCAACCCAGGATGTATCCTGCTCCGCTGGCTGGGCCTGGATCTCAATCCCCCAGACCCAGGCAAACAGCTACAGCTGGCACTAAAGGGACATTTCTCACAGCCCCAAACCCTGCGCGTATCGCTGCGAATGTGCACGCTACGCCAAACTCTGCCCCCCGGTTCATGCTTGAGCTCTTAAATGCCAACTGCATTGTCGTCCTGTTCATGATTCATGATCTCACGGGAGGGGGGGAGTCCTGCAGCCAGACATTGTCTGAACTAGACTTCATGTTGCATGACTGTCTCAACTGCTTTAATGAGAAGAGTTTCTATGAATACTTTTTGTTGAAAGTATTAGCGTTGTTGAGAGGAGGAGTTGCCTCCTGTCAGTGTCCTAAAGGAAAAATCCATACACTGGATGTTTTTGTGATGTTATTTATGTGATCATATTGCATTGATGGTGTCATACTTTGACTTTGACTACACACGGCTGACAGACAGACAATCAGACGTCCCTCTTTGTGAACTAGCCGCCAGTTCTCGCTGTCCCAGCTGTGCTTGGTCGAATGTACTGTTATGGCAGCCAGTGCTTCAAAAACACTCAAAGTGAGCCAGTCAGCTTAAAAAACAAGCAGTAAACAAACACAGCTGAAACTCAAACAGGGTAAAGTGTGATTAATGTAAGGTCAGCGTGCTTAAAGCCAAAGTCTTACAACGTGACGATAGTTCTGAACACTACAGGAGCTGTGATGTAAATCTGTCTATCATCTGATCCTTCTCGTGTTAGGATGTCAGTGACTTTTAGGGGAATCCTGACCATCAGATTGTGACTCACCCCCCTTTAAGTTGTACTTTCTAAAGTACAATTACAAAAAAAAACAACAAAAAAACAAAAAAAATTAACTCCCAAGAAACTAGATTTAAGAGCACTTTTCCATTTTGTCTCCCTTCCTCTCTTTAGTATGAAACACTGTTTGCAATCTCTCTGAAGCTCTCTTTAATTTTGTTCCTTTACAAAAAAAAAGAATAAATTGTACATAGAAATTTATTATATATAAATAAAATATATATGTTAAAATTCCGCTTGTATTCTTTCGAGGTAGTCATATTTAGTTTTCTCTGCAGGACCACTAGATGGCGATAATGAGGGTGCGCTCACCTTCTCAACCCCCTGAGGTTAGGTGTGGGCAGGTGACACCCTTGTTCTTGCAGTGCACCCCGCCCCCCCAGTTGAGCCCCTCCCTCTTCCCAGTACTGAGTCTCTGTACTTCCCCAGGCCCCTGCAACCCCCAACCCCCCCCCCCACCGCAGCTCTGCCCCACCCCCAGACCGCACAGGGCAGGCGGCTTACAGGAAGGAGGTGTGAGAGGCGTCGGTGTGATGGACTCGCCTCCGGATGACCCCCCCCCCCCGACCCCCCCCCACCACCAGGGAGACCTGTCTGTTATTTGTGGACGCCGCCCTCCGCCCTCAGCCTCCAGACACTGACACACGCTGACCGTCTTACCAGCAGCATCAAGGCGCTTTCAGCCCGGCGTGCTTTCCGCGTCATTATGTTAATGCCGCGGGGTTTTGCCGCAGCTGCGCTCGAGCCCGAAGGTCAAAGTGTGGGAGGTGTTTCTGCAACTGGGGGAGTCTGGGCGGTGACGTCACCGCCAGCGTGACCCAGGGCTCTGACTAAGGCGTCTTTTGCAAAGGTTAACACGTGTGCCAAATGTCACACATTTGGCACAAATGTCACACACTTGGCACACCCCGACGGCGTTGAAAGGTGAAATCAAATCACATCGTCAGGTGGCATTAGTTTTCCCCACAGCTGGAATACGGAAGGGGCGCTTCCGGGTTGAAAGAACGAATCCCTCGCTTTTTCAGGAAGGAAAAGGGGGCGTTTGCTTTGCTTTTCGTTTCTGTTCCCGTTATTTCATGTGTCGTTCGAAAGAACTTCCGGGGAATTAAGCCATAACAGCAGGTGATTAAATCCACGAGGGCAACTTTGGTGTTTACCCCGCAACCTGTGATTGTGTCTGAGTAACACACTGGAGCGGTTTCTTCATTAGTCTTGTGACGTTGACTCCTTTATTACTTTCATTGTTTGACTCTTTTATTTCTTTCGTTGTTTGACTCCTTTATTTCTGTCATGTGTTTTTACCGGGGCGGACGTGAACGCCTCCTCGCGCCATCATCACCTGTCCACCTCGCTCACCTGTCTTGGGGGCACGCGCCGCCGGTTGGCGACGCTCGCGGGAGCGCCTTTGATGTGCTCCTTCTGTTGGTTTCGTTTTAAAGCGACGGCGATCAAAGAGCCCCCAGGTCGGCCTTCCTGCTGCAGCAGATAAAGCGGCCCGGGACGGTCCTCGGACTGGACTCTGATGTAATCTAATCGGATTACTGCGCATCTGCTTCCTTCCCATCAATCCGCTAATTCACATCAGAGGAAAAGAAACCGAAACTGATTCTGACCGTAACCCAGTCCGGGGGGGGGGGCGGCACCTGTCCAGTTAATTCTGTTTTTTTTTTTAATTATTTATTTATATTCCATTTGTTGTTGATTATATTTTGTGTGTGTGAACGCAGTGCGCTTCCGAACACAACTCCCTTTTAAAAAAAAAATTCAAATGAGTGTGTGAAGCTCCTCCCCCCCAGTATAAAACCGTGTGCTTCAATGAGCTGACTTCACTGAAGCACACGGCTGAACCACATTTAAAAGCTACCGCTGCTGAGTGACTTTAACTGGGGGGAGAAACTGAATGCTGCCTGCACATCCACATTTAACCCCACTCCAGATTCCTGAGTTGAGTTCCCGGGATCTCTCTTGGGTTGGATCGGACCAGCGGCTGCAACATCCTTCAGTACCGGGGAGGTTGGAGAGCAGCGGGGAGGATGGCTGTGACCCTGGGGGCGATGCTGCTCTGCCTGCTCGCGCACGGCTCCGTCTTCGCCGACGGGCAGGTCGAAAAAGGCTGCATGAAATGGTCCTTGGATAAAACCAATGACGAGAACGTTTGCTGTGACATCTGCCACCCTGGTGAGTGACACCATCCTTCATACCGCTCCGTCAGTTTGAACCTGCTGCCCTTAGTCGTGTGTTTTGGTTTTTTTTTGCATTTGGCACTGAAGATGAAAAAGCCAAATAACCTGCTGTTAACCTCCGTGTTCATCCCCAGCGGCTCATCACGACCAAGTATGGTTTCAGTGGTTTTCAGCTAATCGTGCTTGAAACGGAGATGACAGAAGAAGATAACGATGATGATAGAAAACATCTGTAATTGTGACATATGGGGGACTCATTTCAAACACTGGTGCTTTATACATGAACTGTCTTCCTGTGTGTTTTGTAGGAAACCGTCTGGTCACACCCTGTGGTCCATCACCAGCAGATCTTTGCACCCCCTGTAAGCCCCAAACATACTCAGCGCAGCCAAAAAGCCTGAAGTGTGCCCGTTGCGACCAGTGTGTGGGTACGTACACTGGACGTTTTTTGTCCTTCAAACAAACCTCAAGTGTTCTAAAAGCTGATGGGGAGTTCCTGGAACTGAACATCAAAGGTTGCATTTAGATGCTACACCCCCTTGCCCCCCGCCTCCCTCCCGCCCCCCCCTCAGTAGAGCAAAGTGTTAGTTTTCATTTGGTGATCATTCAGAAGGTCCTACGTTGATGAACTGAAGCTCACCCTCCTGGGGGTACAGTGAAGGCATTGTAAGGTGCCTTCAAGCAAAATCCAGGCATCCCCAGGGTTTGTCCATGAAGTAGTTTTGGACATAAACGTGTTTGAGCCTCTCTTTTCATCAGCCTGATGCCTCATTTTTCCTGAGCGCTTCCTAAACTTCCTCTAAACTGCAGTTGTTGAGAGCCGATGACCCGGCCTGTCACCGTGTCACATGTTTCTGAGAACAGAAGATAGATCTGTGGGACTCCTCTTGGGTTTTAAGAACCACAGAAGCTTTTTGGATAGAAAAACATCTGGAGGGAAAACTTTTATTTGCTTCAATTTGCATGCAAGATATTTGTTGAGTGAGCAGTGTTTCTGTTTTATCTTTAGGTGCTCAGGTCCTTGTAAAAAACTGCACTCTGAGCAGCAACACCGTGTGTGGCTGCCAAAAAGGGCTCACCTGTGGTGACGCCCAGTGCAGCTTCTGCGTTAATGCCTGCGGTAAAGGGCAGGAACCTTCACAGGACGGTAAGTAGACGCTACATGCAGCACGAGGTCAATTTAGAGTTGAGAGTGAGACGGGTGACCAACACGGACGTCTGTGCAGGTGTTTGCAGAACGTGTCCCAATGGAACCTTCAACGACCAACCGGACCAGAGGTGTAAACCCTGGAGCACCAGGTGAGAGTCCTCCCCTGTAAAGCTGTGAAGAGTTCAGCGTGCAGACTTCTCACAAGCCCTCGCTTCCTGAAAGGTGCCCCAATCCAGATCAAAAGATTGTCGCCTTGGGAGATGCTTTCAGTGACATCAAGTGTGAAGATGTGGGAGATATCAAGAAATACGGTAGGTTGTGATTCCATCTTCTCTTCCTCGATGAATATGTTCACTGAAGATCAACAATCACATCTGTTGTTTCTCTGAAATCGTACAAAGAATGGTCTTTGGTCTGGACCCTGACACCCAGCTTGGTTTTGGTCATCATCATCATCATCATCTTCAGTGTGAGCTTAAAAATACAGCAGGAGAGAAAGTCAGAAAAGGCCCCCCTGGAGGCGCCAGTGATCGGAACGCCTACTGATACCGGTGAGAGCAGTAACGGAGGGTTGTCCAATCATGATGGTTGATGATGGTTTTAAAACATCCCTTTTCTTTCTCTCTAGATGACCACATGACCTTGATAGCGATTGAGTGCAGTTTTCACGAAGCTGAGCAGGAGCAAGGCAGCAGTTTGGACTCGCTTTACTCAGAAAACTCTACAAAGGAGCTGGTGGACTGAGGGGGAGGTAAATGAGTCTGGACAAACAGGTGGAATACCCCGCTGAAGCTACACTGAACTGATGGCGCTGAGAAGGGACTTCCTGATTAAGATGACTCACAAACTTTTTGAAGGATGTCCTGAATGTAGATTGGTTGATCGGCAGCTGTCTTCTGCGAACTCCCACTTTTTTCAGGAACAAATTTGACTAGATTCAAGTTAAACTCAAGTTAGAGAAGATGTGTGGCGGAGGGTGCATTCCCAGTTACCTCACAGACACAAAGACGAACTGGAATAAGGGGAATTCTGTAAAAGAACAAAAGAAAGAGAGGTGAATGCCCCATCCATTCTGTAAATACGTTGATCAAACACAATTTACTTGGTGAAACTAGACATACAGTAGGTGGTGAAGCAGTAACGCGGCACTGTACCGGGTTTGCATGAGTAGGCTGCAGTTTCACTCGTCGACTTTCCATTTGAGAGCTGCTGTTGCGTCTTCTGCGTGAACATGTGCGTAAGGCGTTGATGATGAGTTTCATTCACGCCTTTGGCAGAGCCCACACACACACACACACACACACACCTCTCAGAAGAGGTTAGCCTGATTTAAATAAAAGCTAAAAATATAACAATACATTTCTGTGGTGGAAATATAAAGGCTCGAAACTTTCAGATATCTTTTACATTAAAAAAAAGGGACGAAGGTGACAATAGAAATGACACTGTACTTTTGATACAGTATCAGGAATTTGACGGGGGCTTTCCCCCATTGTGCCATTGGCATCAAAAATCCCAGGGAATTACCATCATCCTACAAGATTTAGTTTAGAGCGTCAGTGGTTTTAGAGTACGCTGGCTTTCTAGGTAGAGTTTACAGTTGTGCAACAGTAGAGATAGACAGAGATCAATAGAGAGCTGGAATTCTTTGTTTAGTCAGAACAAGGCTGAATATTCCCACTAAACCTGTCTGAGTCACATGAACTGGATGAATATAACATAACAGAATTTATTTAAAGGGCAAGTCAGGAGCGGAAACCCCCTCCCTGCTTGTGTGTTTGTCTCTAGAGGGGAGCTAGTTCACATCAAGGGTTCTTGTTTAAATTAATCTCCGAATGAAAATGTTTTGCAGCTGACTTCAGCATTTATATTCACCTTCTATTGATACCTCTTACACAAGATGCAGTTTGACATGTTTATAGCCCTGTGTTTCACGTGTTTTACATGAATTATTTTCATATCATACTTAAGACTCCAATAAATCTTTATTTTTTATTTGTTGCTTTCCATAACAGCTGCAGTGATACGTTCTAAAGAAAAAAAAAAAAAAGAACAACAACAAAAGTGTCTTACAAATCTGGTGATTATACAAAAGACTACAATAAATATTTATGGTTTGTAAAAGTCGTAAAAAGAACCTGAAAACGATGACTGTATTTGGACGAACAAAAATGGGCCAAAAGCATCAAACAATCCAGGTCAACTGTGTTATTTAGGAGCACTCGCTGAGGTTAACCTGAAATTCTTGCAGGTTTTGGTCAGAACAGCATCAAAAAAAAGCCAAAAAACAAAAAAAAACAGCATTGATGAGTAACAGGACTTTGAATGCATCATTCACCAACCTTATCACTGCTGATAACTCCCTTATCCAAACATCAGGAAAACTTACATGATTATATGTAAAAATATTCAGCATACTCAGATGCAGCTACGCGTTCCTTGAGTTATTAATGGACGATTATCATTATTAATGGACTTGATTGTCATTAAACTCTTGTAAACTTTGTCAGTGTTACACACACACTTCAGCTAAAAAAACCCCCAGAGTGTATTAGTGTGGTATTAGGCTGTGTCAGTCATTTGGGGTCAATGAAACTGGTGTAACTTTTGATATTTTGGGAGGAAGTGAAGCTACTTAGCTAACTAAAAACAAAGGCTACAAAGGTAATGATAAAAAAAAAGTAATATGTTTAAATTAACACTGAAAAAAGTACTCCCATAAATTTAAAAATAATAAAGGCAGGAGTCCATGATGTTGACATAAGTGAGAAATCTTTCAATTTAGGTTTTTCTCCACTGGTCTAAAGTGCTAGTGAGGGTGTCTGTGGATATAGTGTGTTTCATGTATGATGGACGTATATTTACACTCCATTATAACAAATGATTACTGTTGTTTGCAGTTTTCCTTCTTCTCTTTGGGTTTCGGGCGCCCTGACTTGTCTGTTTGCCGTTTTGTTGGAGGGATGAAAGTTGGCTCTTCCAAGAAGTCGTGTTGCTGCATGGGAAGTGTCTGAACATTGAGCCCTGCACCGGAGGGAGAGATGACCCGAATGTTCAGCTATTGTTTCAAAGGCTGGGTTGGGAGAGCTCTGTTTCCTGTTTACCTGTCTGTCCCACCCGGTCCCTCTCTGTGCTTTGCCTCCTGGCCTGGAAGGTCGGGTCGAGCTCTTCGGCGATATTTCTGATGTGCTGACTCTGTCTGTGAAGAGAGCAGGAAGTCAGCACTGGGGGTCAGGAAAAACCTTTAGAATGACGCGTTGAGACAGTTACAGCGTAGAGGAAGTGGGACTGGGAGGCTGGTTCTCTGTGGAGCAATCCTCAACGGGAGAAGGAAGACCCTCAGAGTCAAGTCTCTCTCGCTGGACCTGCGGGGGAAGAAAATGACCCAGAACATGAATAACCACTAGACGGACTCTTCCATTTGCTCATTTAAACTGAGTTAAAGTCATACTGGTGCCGGTATGTTATTCAATCAGCTTTTCCGTCGTTCTCGCTTCAGCCTACCTGTCTGTCTCGGGCAGCCCGTCTGTCGTGATGGCTGATCATGGCTCTGTGTTCACGCCACGACGACGGCCCTTCCAGCTCGCGAGATCTCCGCTTTGATTTCATTTCCTGCTTTTGCATAAAATGGGCTATTTCCTAAAGCAAAAGTGAGGAAAAGGTCATTCGAAAGGCTAAAGTTAATAATAGGACACTTCAGATTCAGTCCTGTTCCTTCTGTGATACCTCATCCTGAGCCACTTGTGCCGCTCTGAAGTCTCCCTCGGGGTAGCAAGTAGACGGAGAGGCCTGGGATTTCTGTCAGCAGGAGACATTTTGGAAATCAAGTTCTTTTCCATGAATCGCAATATGTGGGAAAAAAACAGGGTAAATGGTCCTTTACCCTCCTCAAACATTTGTCCTCGTCCTCCTGGAGCTTACGAGCCAGTTCTTCGTCCTGTAGGACCTGCTGCAGATCCCCCAGGTCTAGCCGTGCTTCACCAGCGTCTGGTTATGGGTGATGGTTCAGGTCAGATTATGTTTCAAACTGTCACAGGTTAAAAATCCTCCATCTCAGAAGTATTATTACGCGTGATTAACAAGGCCAAAAAAAACAAGAGTTGAATTACACCAAGTAGGAAAAATCAGCAGGTCGCGTTTAAAAGAGACTCGTTTTCCTCATTAGATGCATTCGGTGAGAAAGATGATGGAAGGTGAGAGTGAAAACTTGTACGGAGGTTTATCTGAGAACAGCTGGACAGAGGAAAAGGAAAATGTTTCACTTCACCACTAACCCCCAAATGTCTCCAGATTAGATGATTGAGGGAAGGTGAGAGGAGCAGATGGAGGTAGAATGCAGCCTTGGAAGATTTCCCTCTGCAGACTGGGAGATGGCCGCAGCTCTGAATGTTACCTGCTGCCATGTGTCTTGACCTACGCCTGGTTGAGTCCCTGATGGTGGTGCTGCTGGAGCTGCTGCTGCTGCGGAGGCTTTGGCTGCGCTGTGGGGCTCTTCGCCCAGGCTCATCTCTTCTCCTCCGCACTCCCTCCTCCGAGTTTAACCCTTCTTCGACAGCGTTGTACCCAATTACGCGTTCATCTGTTGTCCTGCTGATTCTGAAGTCATTTTCATTCCTCTCCCTCATGCGATCATCGGTGTGTCTGTGGTCTCTCCACCTTCTGCTGCCTCCCCTTTCTCTGTTAGCAACATATGAGACTCTGCTGCTAATCTCATAAACCTCAGCTCCCCGCTCTGCGATATTATGGAGCCTTTCTTTGTCTTCTCTGTGATCTCTCCCGCCGCTCTCTCGGTATGACAATTGCCTCTTCTCCCTGATATCTCCATGGAAACTGTGCCTGGTGGTGGAAGCTCTCTGAAAGCTTCTCTGATGTGGTTGGGAGTCACTGCAGGAGACCTCACTCCCATGGAGCACCTGGCTGTCTCTGCTGCGAGGCCCGAGGATTTGTAGCGATGCCCCATCGTTGCTGATCCTCACAGGCACGCCCCTCTCTCTGAGGACGTGGCCTAGCATCGCCCAGACACTGTCGCCGCCTTTTGCCTCTCTGGAATCACCTCGGCATTCGTCCCGAAAGCGCACGTGTTTGTCAGCGCTGTCCTTACAGCTCCATGTTCTTGCTAATTCTCTGGTGCTTTGTCTTCTCCTGTCGTGTAGCTTGACAGATTCGCTGCGACTGCATCGCCTGTCTCTGACTTCACCTAACCTAGATTCCTTATCAGAATCCCCAAATCTGTGCAAGTCCTCATGCTCCTCCCTTGGGAACTTGTCCTGAAGCCAGATCCTTGGCCTTCTCTTCTCCACTTCCCTGTTTTCATACTGGTCGTCCTCCCACTCTTCCCTCTCCTCCTCCCAAACTCGCAGCTCATCAGGGAAATTGCTGTGAGAGTTGAGACTCCTGTACCTTCTCTCATGTGGGTGACGTAAATGTCCCTGCTGCCCGAGAGGTAATGTCTGGATTCTGTCATTCGCTCTCTTGGACAAGAAAGAGTGTTCTGAGAAAACTGTGTCAGAATCCTCTGAATCACTGGAAGGCTCTCTTAATTGACTTCTAAATTCTCTGAAGGAATCTGTGCGTCCTTCATCCGACCATGAATTTGTATTTTTTGGAGCTGCTACAGCTCTGCGGGAGTCAGCGTTCAGCTCGGGGACGCTTGAACGCCTGTGAGAGTTAGAGGACTGCCCCCTAGTGGGCGAATACGAGCGCGCCGCTTGCTCAGGGCTGCTGGGTGTGTGTTGCTCTGAGGGTCGCAGCGGGGGGGTGGTCGCGCTGCCTTTAGTTATGCCAGACATGCAAACACAAAAGCAGGGAGGATGGGTGAGGCTGTTAGCAAAGTACTACTGCACAAGTGCAATTAATAACGGGTCGGGTTTAAAACCCAACAAAAAGCCATGTCACATGCAGAAAAATGCACTGTGATAGTGATGCAGGATGCGGCATGCTGCTGTGTAACAACAGTAATATGGTAATAATAAGGTAAATATATAAATATAGCCAGAGAGCAGCATTGTGTGAGGTGAATAAAGTCTACCTCTGCTTGTGTCATCCTGCCCCCTGCTGGTCCTCCTGAAGCACTGCGTCTCCTCGTCATAGATGCGTTTTGCCATTTCCTGTGGAAACAGATAAAGCAGGATAAGATTTGATTTCAGAGCTCAGATTAGCAGTCTCTTCTGATTAATGGGGCAAATAAAAAAACAAAGGTTATTTTTTTAAAAACACTGAACTCTAGCCTGCATTATTTACCAAAAATCCAACGAGCCGTTTACTACAATTAAACCGAGTCTAATAGTAAGCTGATAATAGCATGAAAGAAATGTGGAAACACCACCTGCTGTCTGAACATTCAGGTTATACAACATGACTGACCCGTAAACATGAGCTTAACAGTCGAGCGGCTCATGTGTGTTAAGAACAGCCAGCAGATGGCAGCATCACACAAACCTCTGACACAAGAAGCCTTCAGGCTTCAGTCAGCTCTCTCAAACTTCACTGGCCATAAAAACCACATCTTCTTCTCATCTCATTAGCAAAATTCAAAATAAAAACACGTGTGCCATAAAGAACAAACACAGAAGGATGAGAGAGCTCACACCAAGTGAAAGCAGATGCACGGCCATAGATGTGATTCAACACCGAGGCGGAAACTTAATAAGGGACAAGAAAACGTTTTGTTGGGCCGACTGTGAAAATAACGGGACAACAGGGCTGTTTAACTTAAGGCAACACCTTGTCGCCAGTGAATGCCTGCCCTCCTCGGAGGTGAAGAACTCCTAACAAGGTTCTCTGGACTGCTTTTACTGGCGAGGCTACAACGAAAGAAAGAAAAAAAATAAATAAAGCCTTCTCTACAGGACAGCAAAGTTTTACCAGAGATGTCTGGCTCCGTTGCTTTCAGTGCCGCATAAATCACAACTTAAAGCTTCTTGGACTAACAACCAAGAGTGTGTGCGTGTCAGCCACTTTGCCAACATCAGCAGACAATTAGCAGCTTTGCGTGGCGGGTTAGGCGTAGAGATCCACAGGGATCTGGCATTTAAAATCTGCTCAGGCACGCACCTTCTGTTGCTTAATTAAAGACACAAACTAAAGGGGGAATATTTCATCAGCAGTGCTGATGAGGCAGCCATCGGTGCAGATAAACCACAAGAAGAAAAACTGATCACAACACTTGAGATTACTTAAACGTCCCTAAAGGAGTCGGTATAAGAAGCAGGCCAGCAGGCGTTAAGAGCACGCCCCTCAGCAGCGATGAATGAAGCACACAGCTTCTGCGAACCACGTCCTCCAAACAGGGAGCCGTTGAAGCTTTGTCCAACACAAGCGGCTCTGAAAGGAGAACAGCTGGCTGAAGGAAAATATTATTCAGCGGCGGCGGCGGCAGCTGTGACGCGGGCCGCTCCGCTCTGCCAGCTGGACGGCTCGGCTCTTTTTACAGTTCTCTAGCTTCTACTGGTGGACGAGGCAGTCGTAGCAGAGTGGAAGCACGCACGGCGGGACAAAGACAGACACCGAGACAAAGACGTCGATCTCAACTCTGAAACAACCGGTTGATGGGAAACATCTGCTGGCGATCGGGCTGCTGAGTCAGGAGAACGAGCAGCGGACACGTCAAGACAGCCATCGCGTCGGTGTCTGGATAATACCGCCTTATTCGCTCAGAATCAGACACGTACCAAACAGGTTCCGCAGAGAGCATTTTCATGTGCTCCCCGTGACGTTTGCCTGCTGACTACCACCTTTAGAAAACGGAAGGACTGGTGCTCAAACATTAATTTGAGGCTTCAAGTGGGAGGCTTCACTAAAGCTGAGGGCTGAGCAACAATACCCATTCGGAGCATTGGAACACGAAAGGCTAAATAGTTTCAGTGGCATCCAGCAATGGTTTCATGTGTTCCACTGAACTAGGTAAAGTGCAGGTGAGCAGTCGCCGGGGCCAGCGGGCGTCTCTGCTCAACACACGCCACTCACACAGATAGCCCAGAGCTCCAGAGCAGCACTTTCCTGCAACCACCATCCATTATGGTCTCAGTTAGCCCCTGACAGAGGGTGAAAGCACCCCGGCCCTGCTGGTAGCAGCCAGATAATGAAATGACACACAAGCACATCTCGAGAGCGTGTATCTGCGACTGCCTGTGATAAATGCGGCGACCTTAAAGAGGACAAAACCGCTGCCTTGCAGAGGCCAATCATAGCGCATTAAGCTACCTTCAGCCTTTTGATTTTTTTATACACCATCCTGAACCTCCTGCAGGTTCAGAGCATTCCCCACCTTCAAGATGGGTCTACAGACTTTAGGCTGTAATATTTTCTTGTTAGATCTGTCTATTCCCCGTCTGTTCAAATGATTTCCTGCCTTAATGAATTAACTCCATGAACGCAACTTCTGTGCAGATTTGACTAAATTGACTTGTGCTCACCTCATCATCCTGCTCCCTCCTCTGGGCCTCCTCAGCACAGCGCAGGATCTCCTCCTGAATCAGACGGGCATACTCAAAGTCTTGCTCCTCTCTGCAGAAAAGATTATTGACTCAGTGTCTGTATTAAAACAGTTAAGGAATGGAAATGTGCACACAGCGGGGCCACAGATGGACACACAGAGGGTTCCACTTACAGCTGCTTAGAGGCCTGCCGGTGGAGGGCACTCTGCTGGGCCCACTCTTCCTCCTCCTCATCCTGCAGCTTCTTGGCTACACGGATGTCGTTCTGCACGAGCTGGTTCTTCTGGATATTGGTGGAGTAGTATTGCTCAACTACAGGGTAAAGACAGGCAAAGTCAGCAGATGACACTAGGACAGACATCAAATACTAATATTTGGTTTTTATACTGCAGAAATCAACATTTATTTTATCATCCGTGACTAATATGATCAAGCAGCCCAAGTTGTTTGTGCTCTCCGGGACACGCTAAAGGTCACTTTGAAGAGGTGTGGACTGTGCGGCTGAGCCGGATGTCGTACGTACTCTCCTGTTCCTGCAGGTTGTGTGCCAACGCGCCGTCCTCCAGCACAGCGAAACACTGGCACACTGAAAGAGAGCAGAGCAACGCCTGAGTGCCCAGACAACAGCCACACTCTGCACACCTCAAGGGTGCCAAAGTGAGGAGCTCCTTCACCACGTCTGCGATGGCAGCAAAGAACAAAGACATTTACGATGGCCCTCTCCGAGCAAGACAAACTGACTGGCACCGTTTGAGTTGGATTGTTTAAGATGTAATATTATTCATGCACTATTAATATATGCACACATATGAGGAAATAAAGCCTTTCGTAACATGTCTTTTTTTTCTATTCATTTAATTACCACTTAAAACTTAATTACCACGTCTCCTGCTACCATACATGTACACTGTTAGCAGTATAAATGTACAGAATCCATCTGTGAGTCTGGTGTAAATCCAGGGATTTAGCTCAGAGCTCCGTATTCTCCAGCTCTGTCTGGCTCTCCATGTCTTCCCTATCCCATGATCCTACAGTCTGAGTACCCGCTGCTGGCAAAGGTCATAAAATGTATCCGTTTCATATCGTTAACACCGTCTGGTCTTTTGTTGTCTGAACACTGACAAAAATCTGCACTTGAATACAGACACATGAATCTGTGTCAGCACTTTTAACGGAAATGAAGCAAAGGGACAGTCAACACTTCACTGTTCTGTTCTGACCTGCAGAAAAGAAAAGATCTCAAATGGACCATATGTGCACATCAGCAGAGTTCCTCATCAGGACTGCTGCCTCCTTCAGGTTTAAGTGGGGTTTAGGTGGAGAAAGCCGACCTGCTGCCCCCAACCTGGCCTGCAGAAACCCCCACCCCAGTGTTCTGGAGGTTCCTGTCTTGAGGCCTGTCAGCAAGACTGAAATCTAAATAAAAAAGTCCAGACGTTTGTGTTCCTTCACGCCGATAATTCAGATGGAATTCCAACACAGCCAGTCTTAAGAGCCGACGGGCTCGGGTCTCTGCAGAAGGACGTGGGCTGTGAGTGACAGGACGTGGAGGAATGTCCAGGATTAGGCTCCAGACTCTGTGGTACCCCAGAGATCACCGACTTTGAGGTATCAGCGAGAATTTAAGTCGAGATTGGGTCTAGCGCAGAGAGGAATGTCCCCAGCTTGACCTGCGAGGCGGGTCCAATTAAAGACACCTGTCCTCCCACTGATCCCTGGCTGATCCGGCTGGACCGTGGACATAGACTCAATGGCCTCATTTACATGCGTGTGCCGCACTTGCTCTGTTTATGAGATGCATCACACGCTCCAGAATCACAACACCTTTACGCTCATAAAACAAGACAAGAAAACAGCAACAGGCTAAGTGCTGAAATAGGTTTTTAGCATCACCAGGACTGCCTAGCCCTGACCTAAACACCTATATTCCCTCTACGTGTGACGAGTCTCACATCAGCGCTGATGTCTGTCCACACGTCAGTAACAGTGAAAACGTCGATACATAAACGCTCCATTCATCCCCTCGCTGTGAGGGGACTTCTGTGTCTTCAGGAATGTTTCCCCACAAAATTATTTGAATCCAACTGGTTTTCATAGCTGCATACTGGTGTCCCTTTTCTTTGCCAGCCCGGCCAGCGAGGAGCTGTTCTCACGATGTAACGTGCAGAGTTTACAGGTGGCACTAATCCATCAAAAGTGTCTATTTACACCACAAATGATGGAAAACTCTGCTCTAGGTTTTAACCCCCGGACCACAGCATGGACTTGGTGCCGTTTCCACCTGTTGTGGAGCTTAACAGACTATCCTCTAACAGGATATCCGACCTGCTCGCATGTGCCCAGTCTGTCAGCGTGGAAGGATTACGACAGAGATTCGGTTTAAATCCAACAGGACAAATTGACAGCTCTTACTCTTAAATCCAACTGAGACGGGAACAGCAGAAGAAGAGGAGGAAAATTAGCTTTTCCAGTTCGAGTGTGGAAGTCTGCGCTGCGTGGGTGTGTCCACATTGTGGGCTAACTTGTTTTTCCAAACGCTTTAACTACAGTTGCGTTACCTTTCTGAGGGAGGGCCGAGCAGACCGTGTTATTATGACTGCTAAACAAGTTTGAGGGGCAGGAAGAGCATGTTTTCAAAACCTTACTTGGAGTCTAAACTTCTTAATAAGAGAATGAAAGGATCCTTTTAAGCTGCGTCTCTTTCTTAAGAGGATAGGGGGGTCAAAAAATCCAGGAGAGAGCAGAAAGGGGCTGGAGGAGGATCAACGGTGCAAATTAAAGAGAACAAACTCAGGAAATTAGCAGCCATACCAGGAGACGCTATCATTCAGCGTTTCCACGCAAAGTGTGTGTTACAGCGAGCAAATGATAACTTTTATGGTGGATTTCTGCAAAACAAAACAGCTGGGGAGCCCCCGCCAACACTGTGGACCTGACTGGTGAACCATCCAAGCCTACATATGCAGATTATCTCAGGCGTCCCGCATCGGCTAGCAGGGCCGACCGACAGAGACGCTCCTCGTTTACCGTCAAAGGCGCTTAGAGACAGAATTAAGTGGCTGCCCAGCCGAGAGTCTGGAGAGGGGAAAAAAAAAATCAAATGAACTGGGTTCTATTTTCAGCTGCAGTCCCACGCAGGCCACCCACACGCCTTCTCCGTCTCCCCTGAAATCTTTCTACGTCCGTCTGTCCGTCTGTCTGTCTCCATTCCGTGTTATGAGCTCCATCAACTGGAGCAGAGGCCAGTTGTCATGGAGAACAATGAGAGGTGAGGGGTAATGGGACCCTGGGTCAGCTGGTGAGAGCGAAATTAGGAATGGGGCCAGGAGGTGGGGGAATTCCTCTGGGAGCCGCATTCCCTTCGCACATCAGGCTAAATCGGGAGCAGCCAGGGGAAGGACGAAGGAGGAACCGATAAGCGGGCAGCGAAAACAAAGAGCAGTTGATTTGGCTGAAACTCAGTTCGGGGGGGGAAAGTAAAGCAGAAGTGAGATGCACAGATCTGCAGCCCTGAAGGAAACCGAAACATAAACAGCAGAGATGGGACGTCAAGTAAACAGGCTCAGCGCTGGAGAGACAGCCGCGCAGTTTGACCCATCTGTCCAGTGAAAGTAGACAATGAGCAGAAAAAAAAAAAAAAAAAAAAACGACGTCTGATTTACTTTCCGCTTTTGTCCAGATGAGCAGTTTATCGCCGCAGTCGCCGGCTTTGTTTGCGCACCAGCTAACGCTCGATAAAGCATGAAAATGCCGAGCTGCACACTGTGGCCTTTGTGCACGGAAACAAGAGAAGAGTCCTGAATTATCTCACTTGATAAAACAGTGCAGGCCCGCTTCATCCCTCTCATTAGTGTGGACGTGTCAAACACAAAGATGTCCTCAGACATTCCACACCTCTTTTAATACACGCGTTAGCAGGGGTTTCTTTCTCAAGCGCTCATAAACTTGCGGCTCTGAGGGACGGTCAGTTTAGTTAAACCCGCGTCGTAAATCCTCCCGACTTTCATTCTTACAGAGCGCGTTCCAAGTGCAGGAATGCTTAAGCCAAAACAAGAGCCCGGCGTTGTCTTCCATCTCTTCAGCAGCGTTCACATTCCTCTCTCTTATCTGACCCGCCACGCTCCAGCCTGGCTGCCCGGTCCCTGAACACATCTGAACCTGCCTCTTCTGTTTAAAGTCAAAACACACCGAGAGATACCTTCCATCAGGAACGCACACCGGTTCCTCTGGAGTCAGGGACAGAGGTCAGAAGACGCCGGGGTGACGTCTGACGGCCCAAAACCTCCCTCAGAAACACCGGCAGGCGACCCCTGACCTCTGACCTCTGCTCCCGACTGGGGTGAAAGTGGCAGGCTCGGTTCTGCTTGGTTCTGGTCCCGCAGGAGCGGGACGGGGACGCCTGGACGAAGCTGTGCTCACCTTCTTGGACCCGTGGAAGGTTGGTCTGGTCAACTTCCAGTTCAGCCATCACCACCGACCCTGTGCGGGCATGTCGGGATGGACGACCCTGGCACAAAGGCACAGACATCTGCTTTAATCCCTCTTAACCTCGAAAAAGTGAAGCGCCTCAAAGCACCGCGGGGGGGGGCAATGACAACAAAGTTAGCACGGCGTGGACGCCAGAGGCTCTAAGCGTCTCCTCGCAGGGGTTTAAGGGGGTTTCAGAGCCGTCGGAGGCCCCCCCCGGGAGCCACCCCCCCCCCCCACCCCCCCACCGGAGGCCGGGGGGCGGCTGCCCGGCGCGGACCTGCCGTCGCTCCGCTGCCCCGGCCCCGCGGCGCCCTCAACAAGTGGCCGGAACCCTCACCGTGACAGCCCGCCGCCGACCGAGTTTACCAGGATATCGCGGTCCCGGCCTCGCCGTCTCCACGCTGGCTCTGTCCTCCGGGGGGAGCGGACGTCGGTCAGGGGGGGGGGGGGGTGGGGGGTCCCGGGCGGAACAAAGGCCGGTCCTCGGTGATGTGAAGCCGGGCCGGACAAACTTGGCCGACGGGGTCCGCTCCGGGGGCGGGGCTCGGGCGGTGCGTTCACTGACACCCAAAATAGCGCTGTTTTTTTTAAAGACTCTTCCTCCAAAGTTTAATTGCGAGCCATATGATTGTGTTTGACACCCGAGGTCTGGAGGATCTCAGCAGGGTACATACATTAATTAACAAATATAGCCCTAGCCTTTGGACACCCATATGCTTGATTAATGGTGTTCTGCATTTTGTAGTAACTTGGAAGAAGTCACCCTAACGGTGGAAACGAATGATCACACTAAGGATAAAATTGCTTAGTAATGTAACATAACCAACCTGTTTTAAAGCAAATTATAAGGAATTTCAATTCATCGTTTAATTCCAAGTCAAAGGTCTTGAGGCGGTGTGGTTAAAAAAACAAAATAACAATTTAACTTGTTTATATTCTTATATTTGAATAATAAAATGATGGCTAATTATAATGTGGTTCTCTCGGAGGAAGAATTAAGAATTTACAAGGACGTTAAACTGCTTTTACGTTAAACACGATGTCTCCATCTGCTGGAAGATCATTGGAACTGCTGTCAAGAGCTTCATCCCATCTGATCAAAAATCATGTGATGCAGCTTTGGAGGAAATGTACCCGAAACTGACACTTGAAATAAAGACACGTTGAATTTACTTGAGCCCCAAATACTTTAAATCCAGAATATTCAAGGGAAACACAAATGCATTTTTAACAGTCACATGTAAGTCACATGCCCCAGCCTCCATTATATATAATGGGATAATATTATTAATTTCTTATATGTTTGAATTGATTCTACTCTTTGAACTCAGAATTCATTGATAGTTTGCAACTCTCTAAAAATCAAGGTCCTTTTCAATCTTCCTGAGCCTGAGAAAAATCTAATACAATCAAAAAAACTGTCCAGACACAGTAGGTGTCATCTAAGAGAAAATGTGTATTTGATAAACAGGAATAAAATACTCTGACTAATAAAGACTATAAACCTCCCTTTGACGTGGAGGAAAATTGTTAATAGAGTGTCTGGCCTTCTGGCTATAAAATGAAATGTCACTGTCACTCCATGGACCCTCATTATCAGAGGCACAGTGCTGACATCACATTTATAATAGATGACAGACACAGATGTAAAATATGACTTTGTGGAAGGGTCACTGGCCCCATCTCCTGGAGTATCTCAGCTGGTAGGCGCCTTTTAAAATCAGTCCGCCCGTGCTGCATGTAATAATAATAAAGCTTTTATTGCATGACTAATACATTTTACCAGAACAGGTCCTCTAAATAATGTGCATGGACCAATCTGATTTAGTGACCCATGAAAAAATTCTCTGCTCTCCCAAATTGAGTTAAAATGTCAAATGGCTTGCCGGTGGTGAGAGCTCGAACACGTTTAGCATTTCCACTCCAGCCCTGTTCAGGCAATTACACACTTTTATTGGAGTTCTCACCACTTTGCATGCGGCTCTGGCCGTGGGATCAGATAGTCCAGTGTTTTAATGGCCTGAGAATAAAAGATTGTCCACATTTGACTGTCCGGTTTTGCCACCTGCTCATACATGTGATGTTGTAGAAGGTAACCTGGAACTCCCGCTGTCACCCAGTTTATACAGTCAGTTAAAGAGCCAATCCACCTGAGACAGAGAAGCCTGACTGTGGCCTTGGAGCATGGGCCCGCACCGGCGTCTTTTTACTGGGCCAGTAATTCACCTGTGACCGTCTGTTGATCTATCACAGTCGTAAAGGATACTGTTTTCACGTGTGTGTGTGTGTGTGTGTGTGTGTGTACCGGACAGATATAACCTGGTTGGGCCCAATGCAGCCTGTACCAGTATTCTCTCCTCTTGAGGGGCTCCTGCAGGACTTGAAGCCACTTCCAGCAACAGCAGCTGCCAGGGATGAAGTTCTCCCATCTCCTCTCCTGGGCCGCCCTGCTGGCCGCCGTTGGCCCCCTGCTGGCCCACCCCATCACAGAGTCTGCCGAGATGCCCTATGCAGGGCCTGGTGAGTGGATTATGATATCATCATTACATCTAATATTCCCTGTACCTCATTCATCATTGAGCTGACAGGCTGTTTTAGATGCGCAACTTCACTTTTGAGATTAATGACAATCATGTTTGGTTCTGTGTTCCAAAATTGGACCCCAAAGATAAATTATAGGCGACTGCTTAGTCACTGCATATGTGCTAAATAAGATGAGATAAGATTTCATACAGATGAAAGCCACATCTATCGCTGACCTGTGAGTATATCTGTCACTCAGCATCGTTAGAGGACAGAGGTTCTCTGGATGATCTGGACCAAACGTTCCCTGTCCAGGACGGTTACGGACATTCCACCTTATTATCAGGAGAAAGCAGCAGAGATGGTAACAAAAACACACACCTAAATGCAGCGAGTTTGGCACGAGTTACATCAAATGCGGAATTGTGTTTCATTTTCCGTCAGGCATGAGAACATCTGGGCTGCTCCCCAGGGGCGTGAAGAAAGAGGTACGTTCTCCCTGATCCATAAACCTGCACAACAAGCCATGACATAGCGTGAATTATCAATCTTATCCTGTCTCTCAGGTCCTCCTGGAGAAACAGAGTCTCCTTAATCCTTTCAGCCACATGCTGGGCATCCGAAAGCAATTCAGGAAGAGAGCCGGGACTAACGACTGTTTCTGGAAATACTGTGTCTAAAAGTCAGTCCTGCGCAGGACTCCAAAATCAGAAATTGCACTCACATAAGCAGAATACATGCACACGTTATAACCACTGTGCATGCATGAGCGGCATATAGGCATGCCTGGGTGCAGCTACTAACTTGTCTGAAGTCTTTCTTCTCCGGCACTGAATGTAAAATACAAATAAAAGTATGAGAAATTACAGCTGATTATTTTGTCAAGCTAAGCTCTGTTTGCAGGCGGTGCAGCAGAGAGCACGCTCACTTTCTCACATCAGGAAACAAGAAGACGTTTTCCGGTTTTCTTAATTTTTTCCTTTTTTATTATTTTACAGCAGAAAGAATATAAAGCATTCAGAAAACATCTTCCATATTTTAAGGGCAATTCAAAATGTTTTGCATGGCTTCAGCAGCTGAAATCTTTTTTTTTTTTTTTTTTAAACATATCCATTGAGTCAGTGACGCTTGTACATGCACAATTACAAAAATGAGACTTACAAACGAGAGAAGGGGAAAAAGAAGGAGGAATGTGAAGCACATTAGGAGAACTGAGAGGAGATGGAACCTTTAAGGTCAGGGGTTGGAAGCGGAGAAAAACTGGATCACATAACAGGGAAAGACAGAGAGAAAGACAGCTATAGAGGAGAGGAAAATAGATCTAACACTAGTTCACATGCAAAGTGTCCAGGACCCATAACTTTCTATCAAAGCAGGGCCTTTTTTTTCTTCTCGCCTCGGAATTGATGAAAACGTGCAGTTCGGTAAAGGGTGCCATATAATTGCTGTCCTTAAACTACTGAGTGCTTGTCTTGCAGTACTTGCATTTGCATAAGAGTCAGTCTTCTACATGTGTCCAATCATTTTAAACTCCGCTAGATCTACAGGACTCCACAAAATAGATCTTTATTGCTCTGTGTCCACAAGTGGATTATGCCTGCCTTTCTCTAGTCTCATGGTTAGAGGAGGAAAGGCAGATTCTCAGGTCAATCAGAACCCTTTTTGAAAGCAGTAACACTGTCTGCCGTCAGCTAACCTGTCATCTCGCTCATAAATGGCAGTAAAAACAAGATTTGCAGGTGAACTTTTCAAGAATTGCGCTCATAATCCTAAATCTCTGCTCTGCTTTGTCACTTGGATAAATGAAAGGCCTAAAGAAGCGGCCGGAGTTACACAATGATTCAACAGGCTCCCGTCACAGAACGTCAAATCATTTCCCTCTACGAACTACAGATAACAGGGATTCCTTCCACCACTGTCCAACCTTTCAGCGGAGGAACAGATTTCATTTTCAAAGACTCAGGTGTCGCGGTGGAACCCGTCTGGCCCAGATTCTTTACCAGAGTGTGTCCGGCTCTGTTTCCTCCTCCCCATTTTGGCACCCTGAGTAAAATACAGAAGGGAGGTGAACCAGTCCCTCAGCCTGTAGAAGAGCGATAATGCCTTCGCCGCTCAGCGTACAAATGAAACGGACACACTTGACATGTCTGCATGTGTGCTGTGCTGCGTCTTGTGCATGTGTTCGTGCGCACCTATGTCACCTACTTGAAACTGGCTGTACAGTCGCCAGTCGCCACGGTCTCCTACGGTGTCCGTTTGTCCTATCTGAAGTTGGGAATCACACTGAAAGGATCTAAATAATGATAATAATATAATAAAAATCTTAAGGAAAGGTCTAAAAAGTTACAGCTTGGTCTAAAAAAACAATCTTGTCGTCATGCTTTGCCATGAAAACATCAGTAGCTACTGAGCATTGCCTCATTTTGAAGGTTCCCCGTCTGCTCGGTGGTCACGTCCCCTCTGTGACACATCAAACCAGCCTGCATCCATTTACAGAACAGTAACTCTTTAACAAGTCTATCTGACTACCGATTCTAGGAAAATAAGCATGCTTTAGGTGCAGTTCTGTCACCCGGTTAACTATTATACCCATGCAAGCGTAATAAATCCTTCCCCTTGTTGCCACGGCGCTGCATCAGACTTGAGGATGAATGCAAGGCAACAAACTCCAGTAGTGGCAGTTCTACACAGGATCTTAAAAAGCTCCCAGAAGAGAACAGAAAAGAAGGCAGAAATCTAAGCATGGTCGGAGTTCTGTGCTGACACTGGTGTGAACTGGGATGACGGGTGTGTGGTCGGACGAGTGCGGTCGCACGTGCTCTGACAGAGGATGAAGAGGCACTTTCTACATAAACACTCGGAAAACAAAGTTTGCCACGCCAGCTATGGGAAATCAGGAGAGGTGATTAGCACGACAACAGAACAATCATGAGAGGAATTCCACAAACAAAGATTTTAAGTGGCACTTGGCTACGTGATCAACACTTTCTGGTATGTTATTGGTATCAGGCAGCAGCCAGCAGGCAAACGTGTGTGTTCTCTTCCATTGTTCCAGAGCTCGGCTACAACCGTACACACTGTAATTTACCTAACGTAAGACACGCCTCCCTCAGCGTTAATGGCATCTGTGCACTGGTCTAATTATCAAGTTTAGGTCTGTTTGAGCACCTTTGAACGTATTTAGCTGCTTTCATGAACAAATTGTTACTTTGTGACTGTTTTCGTGACACGGGCTCCACAGAGCTTCATCTACAGGCTTTTTTTTCCCATTAAAAGTTATTTTTTTAAGTATTTTTCTTCAATAGGAATCCATCAGAAATGAATCTGCTGCAACATAAAGAATAAGTGATGAAGGCCTCTTCTCACTCCTCTAACATCACATTCGCTTGAAAATAACTATTATAAACCGAAATGTTGGAGTTATGTGTGAAACGGTGGAGACATGAGAGACTTGATGCTTCCTGCATGGATATGACTCCCCAGCGAACTGTGTACTGCTTCGTTTTGGTGATCGTACGTTTGTCAGTGCTAGCGTGTTCTGTACTGTATGAATATCTGTTCTGCAAAAGAAAAAAAAAAAACAAACTTAAACCTCTTCTTTAGCTTTTATAGTAGCATTCATGAACCTTGGCACCATTGGCAAAATAATTCTTGGTAGCCCAAAACAGAAAACAAACAAAAGCAAATGTAATCACTTGTTTTAAGATAATTTTGCAGACCTAACTCTAAATACATTTTTAAAACTGCAATAGTATCATGCTTTAGCAAAATGTTCTTCTCAAGAACAGTTTAAATAAAATACTCTAATAGTGAAATATTTTCATTTTACAGAGCATAGCCACTACTGCTTTTGTTGTTCCCCCCTTTGACTCTGTTCATACTGTTCATGCACATAGCTCAGTTTTATCCCAGATATTTACACTATGTACAAACAATACAACCATACTTCTTAGGCATCCAAACAAAACTATACAAATATTCTGTTTTTGTCTCATACTTGTTTTGACCCATTTTTAATGAATAAAATAATATATTTCTAAAATACAATCCCCTTGGGGTAAATGTTTTTTTTTTCCTACGTACTTTCAGCCTTCTATATATACACAAATCGCTCAATTGTCAAAAATATGGATTTGTCAAACCCCTATTTTGGGACAAGCTTAGGGACCCCTCAAAGAATCTCTAAGACGTCAAGGCAATGTATGTGATCTTCCCCTCAAGAGCCGCCAGAGGCTCCGAAGTTGGTTTAAAAACAACGGCAGAAACCTGCATGAGCATAAACGTTAAAACACAACAGAGTCACTTCCTTTGTTCTCGTGTTGGGTTTCAATCGATGGACTAAAAGATCAAAACAAAAATGAAAGGGAAACGGCACTGGCCTAGCCTTGCTGCAGAGACGGTGGGATGTGTAGGGAAAAGATGGAAACAGAGAAAACCAGAGGACAGGCTGAAAGACTGGACCATACGCACACGAGCAAAGACTTGTCTTGGTAAGAAGTCATGCATTTTTTTTTCTTGGTAGGTTTTAACAACATAGAGTCTGAAGATACACCAATACATCGGACATGATGGAACAAATACATCTGACAGCATGGGACAAATTCAAGTAATAAAGTGACAATATTCAGCATAAACTATAATAAATTAACGGCAAAGATGAAATACTTTATCCATCAGATGCTTCTGCAGCGATAAATCCCCAACTACATTCATGTGTAGCTCCGCCCACATGCAGACTGTGGGTCAGGAGGGAACGTTGAGCTAAGCTGGTTTATCAACTGGAGAAGTTGGCATGTGATCGACCAATTTATTTGGCATTTTAAAGAAAAAAACAAACAAACAATGAATTGATTGGTCACTTAATAAAATATGAAGAGGAATCGAGCCCAGAGCGTTTCTACGTGGTTTTCCTGTCCTCCGAGAACTTGGCTTCCGACTCTCTGGGTCCTCTGACGTGACAGATCCCTTCAGATGTCTCCGTCATTCGCTTCCGTTATTGTTTAAAAATCTCTTCATATCCGAAAAAACGACAAAGCAATCCATGAAAAAGTGCAAAGAATGCTGCGAAGCAAATGTTCTACCCCCCCACCCACCCCAACCTTTGTCTTTGTCCCATAGTTATCGTCACTCTCTGACCCAATTCAAGTCAGTGGAAAGAATAGATATGTGAAAAATGCTGTTGTACATGTAATAATAGTCGAACCAGTAACACTGCAGAAATAGTAATAATTGCAGTTCTTATGTTTGTTTGTTTGTTTTTTTAACGTTTCTCTTGTAAAATGTCTCAGGTACTAACAGAAAAATCAGTCAGGAGGGCGATATCACATCGTGAGGGGGCTCTTCTGGGGGGTCTCATGTTCCCTGGCCCTTTTCAATTCTTTCACCCTGGAAAACACAGAGAAAAGGCAGACGTTTAATAAAAGATGCGCAAAAGAAAACAAGTCAGGACAGGCCGGATGATCAGGAAGTAGAGCTGTGAAAGAAACTGTTGGTCAAAACTGAGAGCCACACGCTGGCCTTGATACATTTTGCTTTATCTATCGGGAGGTTAAGAATTTAAGTATTCTAAGAAACAACATCACTGTCATGCTTTTACTTTTCATGGACGCAGCGTCTGGCCAGAGAAGACCAGCAGGAGCTGGTTTATCTCGAGAGAAAAGAGTGAACAGAAAGATATAGTTTGCAGCGTGCAGCACTCTTTTGCCAAAAAATTGATTTTCATACATCAGCAATAATCAAGTAATCCATGTAGCCTTGCTCCTATTCACAAAAAGCTACTAAACATTTATCTATAAAAGAAAAGGGTACGCGCACGCACACACACACACACACAGTAAAATATGTCATAAACAACAGGTGAGAAGATTTTAACAAGGATAAATATATTTTAAATATGCTCTGGGCTTTCCCGCACATTTAGGTGTGTCTTTTTGATTTTGATGAACCAGCAATCATAATAAATTTGAGGGTTTTGAGAGAAGACCCCTCGGTCTGTCGATTGGCTAAAAACAGAACACACAGCCAGTCAGACAGACAAACAGGCAGACAGACAACTAGTTGAGAGAGAGCAGGCCCATAGCATGCCTACAGGTAGAAGAGCAAGGCCCATAGTTGTCACCACTGGACATGCAGCAGAATTGAACATGATTGAAAAAGCTTCCCGTTTTCTCAAACCGGCTCTCTGCATAACCACAAACATAAAACCAAAAACGATCATGAGGGAACGAAAAGAACGCTTCGAAGAAGAGAAAGACAGAGATAAAGAGAATCGTAGAAGTGCCTGTTAAGTGTTGCGGGAACATCGTCATTCAGCAGCATTAGTTTGAGATTCTGCTCTAAATCTGAGCTTCTCAGTCCACCTGTGGCTCCAGTCGGCAGCCGTCATGCAAGCAGGCATCAAGCAACAGTGATGGAGAAGAAGAAGAGGTGGGAGAGAAAGAGCACAGAGGAGAATGAGCAGGGGGGGAAGTGGGGGATGGGAGGGGTGGGGGGGGTGCCAAGGCTGAGACCTCAGGACGAGATCTTTGGATCACTGAAGAGTTGGGGTGAGAGGGAGAGGCATACAAGGAGCGAGGAAAAGAAGAGAGAGGAACAAACTGAGGTGCTGAGGCTGCACTCACCCGCTTGAACAGTCTATGGTCCATCAAGGGGCTTGGCATAAACAGCAAAACAATACCAGACAGCTATTAGCACACAGTAGGCACTGTGGAGGAGGGGGGCGATGACGGGTGGGGCCGAAGAGTGAGAGGGGGGAGAGGGCGGAGCTTACAGGTGATGAGGGAAACAACTCGAAGAAAGGATTCAAAGGCATAGAGAGGATGATGAATTATGGGGTCTTTTCTGTCTTACTGATTAGCTCAGGAAGGTTCGTTTGTTAAGAATGCTGGTGCAGGTGACGGGGTCTACCTGTGACGACAGCGGCGCAGGAACCTCATGATCTTCCTGGCGGCCTGATCTTGCCTTTTCGTGAGCAGACTACCTCTGCAAGATATGGAGGAGAGAAGCGTCAGGGCCCTGAGCCCTTTGTTGACCACCCATCTCTGTGGACGGTGTCCCCCCCCCCGTACCTCAGTTTGTGCTGCACCAGGGCAGCAGCAGCCCCCCGGTGGTGCGGTTTCAGCCGGCCGAACTCCTTGTAGCTGCGGTAGTATTGCTGAATGAGCACGGCGGCCCTCCTGCTCTGCTGGAACTTCTTCTGTTCGTGGTAGCTGCGAAATTTACTCTGGATAAGGATGGCGGCCTGCGTCATCTTCTTATAAAGTGCATACTGTCAGTGAGAGGGAGAAAAGGTCAGGCTTCACCACAGGTTCAGAGGAACACGGCACAAAGGTGCAGTTAATTCATCAGATCCCCCGTAAGTAGTAAAAACATTTACCTTCAAGGCTATCCATGTAAGCTTGCAAACAGAAGAAGGAAAGACTGTGAACAAAGTCTCCTAAAGGACTAGTTCGACTGCCTCAATTAATCGAAATCATCGATGTCGTGTGACTGAATCAGCCATCCAAAGCTTACCTGTTTGTACTTCTTGTAACAACGTTGGATAACAGCAGCAGCTACTTCCTGTTGTTCTCGGAGGGGCCGTCCCTGTTGGAGAATAGAGTGCAATAGGTCAGAGGTCACACGGAACATGCGCTCGGCTGCAACGTTCGCTCGCTCAAGGCTTCCTGAGTTCTCCCGATGGCTGTGAAAGACCCCCAGCACCAGTCCTCCCCAGATCTGAGCAAGAGGAGGAGGTGAGACGAGAGCCAGAGGTCCGTCTCTGCACCAGCTGGCAGACAGGAATAACAGATGACTGGAAAGGACAGTGAACAGTTTGTCTGGTGAAAAGTCATTAAATGGAGCTGGGGGGTGGGGGGGGGGTCACGATTTGAGGAATGGGATCGGGCAAAGGACTGGTGTGTGGAGAGCCAGTCATAAACAAACAGTGGCAGGCTGGAGACACCTAACTTAGAAAGAAACAGACAATAGAGAGGTGAGCAGGAGCAGATAAGCTTGATCTGTGACTAATTAGAGCGGGGGGGGTACAGAGGAGAATGCAGACATTCCTCTAAGCAAGGCCATGCTCTGCTCAAAGCAAATTCCCATGCTGAAACCACAGGGACATATTTGAATAGATGTCTGTTTATGTTATGAGCAGAGGCACAGAGACAGAAATAGAGACAGAGAACAGGTATTAAAGTATGACGGTTTCAGCAGACAAGTTATCAATGAACTGCATCATGGTCCTAAAGAAGAAAAAAAAAAAAAGCACCACGATAATCAAATTAAGCACAAATATGTCTGGTAAACACCCAACAGCTGGGGCTGAAGCAGACACAGCACCTGAACCCCCGGGGGGCCTGTACCTTGTACTTGCAGAAGGCAGTTTGGACGAGGCGGGCGGCCTCATACAGCTCTCTCTGCTCCGGGTCGGACAGAGTCAGCTGGGCCAGGTCTCGCTCCACCTTGCTGTTGGAGGCATTGATGAACTCACTCCAGTCGGCTGGGGAGGGGAGTGCAGACCTCTCCATGGCCCCCTCCCTCAGAGGGGAGCCCCCCGGACTGAGGCTGGGGTTGGACGATGGAGTCAGGGGTTCATTATACAGCGATCTACAGACGCGAGGGCAGAACCGCGTCAGAACACAGGGTCGTCGGAGGGAATGGCGTACGCGATGCAGACATTCTCACCGTAGGTGAATGATGCTGGGCAGCTGCTCCACATCCCCAAGGTAGTTGGCGAGCCAGTTCATGGTGTTGCTGACCCCCGATGTGTCTAAGGGCACGGAGTCCGCAGCGCTGAAGTTCTCCCGCTTGATCCTCTCTGGCGTCGCTTCAATTATGTGCTCGGCCAGCGTCATCATGTTCACCTGTTTTATTGGGGGAAATGGTCGCCTTGTTAAACTTCCTATGCTGCGGTGTAGAGGCGGCCCGTTTTGTTAACGCACAACTTTAATTGTTTGGCCCCCTGACAAAAACGTCACGCTGAGAGCCAACGAAGGATCTAATGATGAGAACGAGGCTGTTGAAGGCTAAAATTCCTGATCCATTCCATCCACTCATCTGTTAGCCCGATAGGACTGAGAATGATGGGAGAAAAATCGTTCGGCTTTGGAGGCGGATCAATGCGGAGAGTTTATTATTCAGTGACGGTCATCGACGGAATGCCAGGGTGGCCGGTGTACCGCCTACCCAGCGCAGAAGGCTGACAGAAAAGAGGTGGCACAGACTTTTTTATGTGCAAGTGAAAATGTCTCCACACAAATGCCCACTTAAGCGACATAACACGTAATAAACAAGTATTTTATATTTGGTAGGTTTAAGGTAAAATCAAGTCAACCGAATGAACCACGCTTGGTCGACTGACTGTGGATCAGCTGTACCTGCAGATCGTCCATCTGTGTGAGGCAATCTTGGTTCTCCAGATCTTCTCTGTAGGATAAGAGCTCTGCGTCAGCCATTTCTCTGTCTGCCATCACCAGCATGCCTAGCTGGTCCCGCTGACGTAACCGGCCGACCAGCTTCTCCTTCCCCAGGCTGACGCTCCCGCTGCCCCCCACCGCTTTCCTGCCCAGGCTGTTGCTGGAGAAGCTCTCTCTGGAGGTCCATCTGGTTGTCCCTGCGCTGCTTCCCATGGGCAGGCATTTGTCAGAACTCGGACCCTCCGAAGACACGCTCTTTGGACTGGTAGACAGCTTGTGAAGCTGCTGCTGCTCCAGGCTCAGAGGAACTGACATGGCCTTGTCAGGCCGAGTCTGAAGCAGTTCTGGGTTGGGTTTATGTTTTTTAGCTAGGGGGAGGTCTCTTTGTCCTTCGCTGCTGTAGTAGTTGGAGGGCTCTGATCTCGGCCTTCTTAAGTCTGCAAAATAACAGCACACAACACCGTGAGCTGCCTAATACACTTGTAAATATCATCAATTATTAATGCTAATTTAGGATTGAAGAACAATACATCCTGAGATGTCGTCTGTAAACTAAGATGGAGAGACAGGTAAAATGTCCAAGAATCCACTTGCCTGGATTGAGGCCTGTAGTGCTGGATGTGGTTGTGGTGGAGGCTGAGCCGCCTTTTTTGCCAGCTACCACGCTGTTGTTTGACCAGTTGACCATCCAGCTGTCAGTGGTGGGGGTATCGGGGGCTGGGGAGAAGGACATACGATGTGTGGGTGGTAGAGGGGCCAGGGGCTGCTGTTCCTCCCTCTGAAGTTGTTCCAGGCATTCTGCGAGTTTGGTATGGCCGCGAGACCGGGCGATCGAAAGAGGGAGGCGTCCCAGAGAATCTGGGATGGCCAGAGCACGCCTGTCCCACTTGTACAAGATCACTGCTGCCTCCAGGTGACCCAGCGCACACGCCCACATCTGGATGGAGAACAGATCCAAAAGAGACAAAAAGAAAGGATGAATGATTTTCTTCTGGCTCGTTGTGAATAGGTGCTGTAATTCTCAGCTCTCACCAGAGGTGTGCAGGAGAAGTGATCTACATTGAGTGGATCCACTTCTAATTCCAAATCAATACTATCAGCATGCTTGGTCCTAGGTGGAAGAGTGAGAAACAATTAGCATCTCATAGGTTTTTAGTGAAATCCAATTACAAACTAAAGCGTCATTATACAGGATGCAGTGAATTATGCACTCACCGCCACTTGATGAGTGTTTGGATGAGGTTGGCGTAGCCTTGGCCTGCAGCCAGATGAAGGAGAGTCATGCCTCTGAAGGTCTTGGAGTGGATTAAATGTTTAGATTTGGCCCAGCAAGCTCTGCTCATCATCTTCTCACAGACCACGACAACACGACTCTCAAAGGAGCTGCTGGCCTGCATCTGGCCAGACACACACTCCAGCACACAAAAGAGGAATTCAAAGTCAGTTCACGTGCTTCTTTACAACCAGTTACATGCAGCATAATCTGGTTTTTTTTTTTTACCTGTGACTGGCTGTTGTTTCCCCCACCTCCTCCTCCCCCTCCTCCCCCTGTTCCTCCCCCAGTTCCACCGCTCCCTGCACTGCTTGGCGGCTGGTGGCTGGCCATCTCTGCCATTCTCCTCTCCATCTGCTCCAAGCGCTCCAGGATAGACATTCTGAACTGGTTATCTAAGGGGACAGAGAGGACCGTTCTCTTAAAAACCACAGTCAAACAATCACATAATACGTACCAAAAGAGGCACCAGTGCTCTGAGCTGTGCTGTTGCCGCAATTCTGACCTTACCATCATCAATCCCATTTCTGAGATACTGTTAAGAAGACGGCGAGTTAATATTTTACCCTTGGAATGATCATTCATCCTCCCATAATGCGAATGAAAACAACACAATCAATCAAAGACTGACATTACTAAAATAACCTCTAAGACACATCAATCTCTTGCTAATGGCTACCATCACTAATCTCCTGCTGCCATCTCTTCCGTACTGCTCAAACACAGCCCCAGCTGGCTAATATATGTTGAACTATTGGCCAATTAATGGGGGATGTTAAATGTGTCCACCCTCGTGAAGAGCTTCAGAGAAAACAGCTGAACGCCCTCTTCCGCTGATTAAGTACACCCTATTATGGCCAAGGTGTCCCAGCCCACTCCAGCACCATCACCCTGAATAGTGGGAGGACTCAAAACAGACATTACGAAATCAATCACAACGTACACACGTCCGCGTTCTCTGAAAAAAAACGACATTTATCCACACATCGGCATTTATACAGCGGCATTTGCGCTTTGCTTCGAGCTATTGGTTGTACGTGTGTTCGTAGTTTTCAAAGTGTTTTCAGTGCAGGGTCTGAGCCTTGCAATTAAAAAAAAAATCTACTTTTTGTTCCAGACATACGGAAAAACAATGCATAATTTAATAAATAAATGACTCCTGGCAGTTGGAAAAATAGTTTTTTTTATCTTAAAAATGGTTGAAAAATTAAAATCTTGACAGATATTTTACAACATCAGATCTCCGAAAGTATTTAAGAATAGACATTGTGATCTAACTTGTTGCAGCAAATGCAACGCTCTGAAACACGTGCACGCGCAAGCACAAATGTACTACAGTGAAAACAGCGGAATGGGATGGGCAAAGAAAGCCCACTGCAGAAGGGAGAATAGAAGACTGCATTAGCATTCCCCATTTAGCCACTATGAGGCCGTTTCTGTGGCAACCTGCTGCTGAGTGGTAACTAGGCGACAGGAACATGGCTGAATGTGTATGGCCGGGCCTGCGTGCTATTGGCTTATTGATGAAGGGGAGGGGAAGGACTCAGTATTCCAGAAAAAAGACAAAGAAAGGCAAACAGTGAAAAAATAGAGTCCATAAATCTTGTCGCCTCTGCTTTTGTGTACTTGGTTGACTCTTGTGGGAGTTGATGCTGCTGGTAGGGACGTAATGGCTCCGAGTAGGGGGCCATCACAGCATGGCCTTCTGACATTTGTGCATTACAGCGTGTGGCTCTGAGGAGAGCTGTCACAGCCAGACCTCCTATAAGCCGCTGTAAATGAGGTCAAGTAACTGCTATCATCGAGCAGAGAAAATGTCACCGTCCAGAAAACAACAGCTCTCAGTATCAACAGTGCAGGTCCCACATTTGATCCCTGCACCGTCTGCCGTGCGTCTTCCCCAGCAGCCTTTCTTCACCTTCCAACGTGTGGAAAACGCGTGAGGTGAAGAAGGGCTGAGCGCCTCACTGGGACTGAGAGCGAGGCTCAGGTGAGGGAGACAGAGGGGTGTCTCGGGCTGATGTGGGGGAGCTAGACTGAAAGATGGAGGGAGGGAGCGACGAGATCGTTAGTGTTAGGCTGACATGTCTTTGTTCAGACCCAATGCTGCAGTGTGCTGCAGTGCAGATGATGTCATCTCCACCTGCTGCCTGCTGCTCCGAATGCGATGCACGTCCACTGCAGAGGGAGGATGGGGGTAGAGAGGAGTGGGAGGGGAGAGGGGCGGCGATAGCAGAGGTAAGCAACCAAACACGACTGTGACGAAACCGTGACGTTGTCTGCATCCTCCTACTCTCTGGTTTACTCCCTTGTGACGGTGCGTGAGTGAGGACATGGTCCCACATTTAAAGCAGACTGTGACACGCTTTGTTAAAGAGGAGAGGCGGGCCTCCATTACACCAGGAACGGGTGAATGAATGAATTAATGGAGATGAAACAGTGGTAAAAATGTTACATGTAAGAAAATGAGGAAATTTTTTAATGAGGTCTGTGAACTCATCCCCTGTCCTTAAATGTCCTCATTAAAATTAGATTTAGACTTGGAAAAACATCTCACTTTGTCAGATTTCATGAGCAAGAAACTCTTTAACTCTTCATATAAACAAAAGAGAACTTGTGGGGAATAAAATAATATTCTGCACGACACGTCCTAAATTATGACTGAAGACACGGATGAGTAATTTTGTTGCCTGCTTTGTCACCAGCGCTTGTCCAAGTCGTGATTAGACCCACCAGACGGTGGCCCGTGACCTGGTCCTGTCACACAGATGTGAAAGATCACAGGTCCGGGTGCAGTCAGTTGGGAGAAAATGATGTGCTGCTGCGTCAGTCTGACTTATTACATTCTCTCAAAGGACCCTCTGACCTGTGCATAAGTTTCTGACCAAAAACAGATTCCCTGTCTGGCCCACGTGAGCCCACTGAGGTCTGGGATGTGACAGCAGTCCGGGGCGTACACACGGCAATGTGCATGAACTGTGACAGTTGGAACAGACCGGAGAGATTATCGGGAAAGAAATAGAAAAAAGGCTTATTAATACAGCGGCGCAAGTGTGGGAGGACATCTTAAATCCTCACTTCCAAACCTCTGGTTGGGTTTATGCCAATCATGTTTGCTACTCTCCTTCATTATCTCTGTGCAGCCAGTCAACCTGTCACATGGAACCCAGAGGGCAGCCTCCCTCTGGGCCTCAGAGAGCGCTGACTGACAGAGGCTGGTATTTGTGGCTGCGTGGGGTAAAGAGCAAGGGCACACGGCTGCAGCCATGCAGCTGGAACACGCAGCTGCCTGTTGAATAACAGCAGATTTTACTGAAATAATATGCGTGACAACTCCCGCTTTCGTTCGTCGTGCTTGTTTCTTTGTGTTCCTGCGTGTTGAGATGAAAATTGCGCGACCAAAGATTAATAACATGACACAGCGATGTCTGTTTTCATTTTTTTTTACGGGGCTAAATATGGCATTAATTGTGGTGAGCAACCTTATTACTGGTGGGAGACACTTCAGCCATGTTCAAGAACATATCAGTGATCACCAGGAAATATTTCAGCCCTTATGTGATGGCATGCATGGGCAATCTAACTGGACGGTGCCTCTGGTTGTGGTGGGACTCCTGTTGTGAGTTTATGCTATCATAAAATGTTATAATAAATCCATTTCTGGGTCTGTGTTAGCTTTTGATCCACATGACCGCGAGCGTTGGACTGACCTGTGTGATCAGTCCAAAGCATTTGCTATATGACTAATGCGGGTCAGGGGCACGAGGGAACGAGGGGGAATGTACAACCATGAGAGGTCATCAATTCAACACAAGGATACGCGCACAAACACGCACGCACATAAATGCATTTACAATCTGGCCTGGGAGCAAATGGTTTTTAGATTGTTACAACAAACTGGGTCACCTGCAGGAAAACCTCATACACAGACCCAACTATGTGAGTTTAGTGCTTAAAAAACTGACAGCAGCATGATGTAAGTTTGACTCCTCACTCTTATATTGTGTAATTATAGTGGCGATACATGCAGACACAACAAATAAGCCAAATCTGCTCATGTAAACGTCTAGATTCCACAGCAGAGTGGCCATATCGTTGCATCAGTGGGGTTATGTGGTGTCCCGTAGCAACAATAATATGCAAAAGATAGAAAAAACAAAGGTAGCTAATGCTGTACGGTATTGCAGTCATGGCTGGATTTATTCTGGACCCCACGCAGAGGTGCAATAGTAGCAAACAAAGGCTGCTGTGCATGAATGATGCTTTTGAGTTCTGCCACAAAGGTGAAACAGCTTTTAACCTACTGGCATTTGTCCAGTCATATGGGTCAATACCAGTGTACAATCTGAATACTGAATGGATAAATTGGGTCACAGTGGAGGTAGAACACCAGCACTGAAAGCAGAAGGCGGTAACTGTCATCCGCTATCACACTGATGGAGTAAGGGTATCAAATATAACAAACAACAGTTTAATCGATGCACTAACGCTAATTGTCATGTTGCACGAAGAATTATTTTGTTCAAACTAATCACAGCAGCAACAGAAAATGAGAGAAGGAATCGTTTCAGAGATTAATCAATCTGATATGAAACGCCAAGGCCCATGGGAGAGGGCGTCTCTAAAGCTTTCCATTAATAGTAAGACAACACAGTTAGGCTGAAGGCAATCACCAGCTCCTCAGCCAATCTTTACTCTGAATCATTTCCAGCGTCGTCCTTAAAGTAATATTCCTGTCTTTTATCACGTTGGAGTCCTGTCCGTCGTGGCAGGTTGACGTTTTAATGCGAGCTCAGACTCAACGTGGACATAAGCAGCAGAAAACCCCCGACACAATAAGCACTGGCCCTCACTTATTCAAATAAGAAAAAGAAGAGTAGAGTTTAAGCTCTGCAGAGACAGCAACCTGTCAGCGTGTGACACGGTGCCTGTAATATATTTTAGCTTTAAAGACAGACCAGAACTATATAGGCACTATATCCTCACATGTGAATTATGAGCTGCAGTTTAACACTAAAATACAGAGGTGGCTACGGCGTTGGGCTGCAGGGCACGCTCTGGACGTGTGCGTGATGGTGCAAAAAGAGGAAAGGTCAAGTGTCACCGTGCACGATTGTTTGGAAACTCGTAGTGAGGCACAGTGAGAAACTCCAGGCTCTGCAGTAACAGGTAGCTTCCCCTTTAAATGCTCTTCTGTGGGGTGATCCATCACCTTTAGGTGTAAGCATCCTCACTTCACTACTGCTCTCATCAGTGCTACTACTACAGCCACTGACCCTCTTGTACTACTACAGGAAGTACAGGTACCCGAAATTAACCACACCATTCTCGTAATTAGTCATTTCCCCCCAAATCACTGTAATATCAGATGAATCCTTCTGCAGCGATGTTATATAACATGCATCATCTGCATCTTCACAAATTATGATAACATTGTTTAATAAATAGCAAAATCTCTCAAAACAAGCACAATTATAAGTCTTCGCGGTGCACAGTTGGCACAATTAATAGTTTAAAACGATTCAACGAGGCTGCCACTTCCACTGAAACCCTGCATGGAAGCTGGCGATACACACACTCACCATTTACTCTGCTTTGTTTAGATTTTCACAACTGTTTAAGGGGGGGCATAAAGCCGCGTATCTCACAAAACATACTAAACTTCCCCGATGAGCAACAGGTACATAAATGCACGTCCGAGCGTGCAGAAATCCGGATAAAAGGAAGTTGGAGTGAGATGATTCTGCGCGGAGCCGTGGTGCTGAAAACACACGTGCACTTTCACTTCCACCACACGCACGCTTGACAGAGATCTAAATCTCAGCGTTGGTAGGCTGGGGGGGGGGTCCGACCGAACAGGCGCCGGTTCCGACCTCCCGAGCGGCTCTCCGGGATGCGGCGGCCCCCCAATGCGCCATAGTAAGCCCGCTTTGAACAACACGTGCAAGAGGCTCGAACCGCTGTTTAAAGCTCCGAGGGAACGTCTGAGCAGCGCCGACGGCTGAGAGCGTCACGACGGCGCATCTGCCCGCAGGAATCTGCCTCCGCGGGTCGAGGGGGGACTTGTTGGAAACGTCTGGACGACGGCGTGGTTTTTTTTTTTTTTTTTTGCCTTTGGGTGTGTTTTAAGGTGCTTTTACAACCTGAGCCGGGACTTTGACTCCGTCGGCAAAACTCCGCAATCGGACAGAACCGCGCAAAAAACAACAACAACAAAAAAACCCTCCAACAAACAACCACAAAAAACAACAAAAACAACAAACAAACAGGCAACTCTGCAACAGCACGCCCGTTTAATATGCACACGTCAAACTTCAACTTCCAGCACGCTCGAGAAGGGATGCAAATGCGCACGAAAACACCACAACACACACACATGCGCGGCGCTGCAGCCGCATGCTCAACTCTCTAACCTTCTATTTTATTTTCCATTGGAGTCCAGGGCAGAAACAAGAGTGGCGCTTTTGTTTGTCTTTCAGAGGACGCGGCTGTCAGCCGCCGGCGTCCCGAGCCGCGCAGGTCCGAGCGCAGCGGCGTCTGGGCCCCGGGTCAGGCTGCTGCGCGGCATCACACACGCGTCCCCCCCCCGCGGAAGACTGGAGCACAGTGACCACGGCAGCGGCAACAATGGAACAAAGTGAGGGAAGGGAGCGACACGAGGGGGGAGGAAGACCTCTCACTACTCCTCTTCCTCTAAAAGCCCCCCTCCTCCTCGCTTGTTTTACCTCGCTCTTTCTCTCTCTCTCTCATACACACACACACCCTTTCTCTCTCACCCCCCTCTCTCTCTCTCACACACACACACACACACACACACACACACACACACACACACACACACACACCTCTCTCTCTCCCTCCCTCCAGTCTTTCTAGTAGTCTCTCTTCCAGCCTGCAGTAAAATGACAAATGCTGCTGCTAGGAGACGGCGTGCGCACGTGCCGCCGGTAAACAGACGCCCTAATTCTCGTGCGCCGCCCGACGCACGAGCCGCCGAGCGCCGTGGTGTTGCTCCTCCAGCACCTCCACCTCCACCACCACCATCATCATCGTCTTATTGAAGCCAGCCAGCCTCTGTGCTCTCACTTATTGCGGCTCTGTGGGGAGCCGGGGGGGACTGGGGTCCCCCCCCCCAAGCCGGGCTCCTTCCACCAACTACCCCTCGTCCTGTTTGCGGTAGTTTGCTCCTGAAGCCACGCCCCTCCGCCCCGCTCCATTGTGCGGACAGGTCTCTGGCTCAGGCTCGCCTCCGTCCACGCGCTCCCCCCTGCACGCTCACTCTCACACATACGTGGCTGCTTTGCGATTCTGTCAGCCCCCCCGGAGCCCCCCCCCACCCCCCGCGTCCGATCGCTGGGGGGGTTCGAACCCGGGGACCCAGCTGGGGGCGAACAGCCGAGCGTTCCGCAGCTCCAGCGGCTCCTCCGTCCTGCCCATGGCTCCGTACCTGCAGTGCTGCAGAGAAAAGCGCCCCTTCCCCCACTCTGCATTATGACAAATCAAGGCAGGCAGGCAGGCAGGCAGGCAGGCAGCTGTGCCATTAGCACATCATAGCACAGCGAGTTTTCCCGTGCAAGAACAAACTCGCGGAGCCGCGCTGTACGCGGCGCTGCTGCAGAGCCGCGCTAAACACACAGAGATGGCTGTTATTAGTCAAAGGGAGCGGTGGGGTTACAGCCTGACAGATGGGGAAGAGAGCCCCTGTCATAGTTCTGCTGTGGAAGTGGAAAACAAACTGCTTCATTAGGGTATTAACCGACTGTGTTTTCGGCTATAATGGATGGGATTACACGCGCCCAGGCGACTGTCCTGTCCTACTTCTGGAATATGACAGTGGGAATTTTCAGATTGTCTGAATCCAGACTGGCCGCAGAGTCAAGCGTCTGCCTAAGCGATCAAATATCTGCCTCTGAAATACCAGTTATTACCTTTTTAGAATGAGTGTTGTCACACAGACCCACCTTTATCTTATTCGCTTTACCCCCCCCCCCAGGAAGGACAACTCTGCCCAGTAAAGCTGGAGCGATTCCTCCAGACACGTGGACCAACGTCTCGCCGTAGAGTCGCACTGGCTTCACATCCCAGGCCCGATGTGAGGCGTCACAGGTGAGACACCAGCGCCCCCCCCCCCGCTGGAACAAGGGGCTCTCAGACAGGGGAGCTCATGTTATCGTCTGTTTGCTCGCCCCCGGGGCCCCGCCGCTCTGAGCCGCGGAGACGTACGCGGGACTGATCGCGCTTCATCCCGCGGGCGCGATCCGAGCGGCCGGACCGGAATAAATTCATCGGGGAACCGCAAGGTTGCGTTGACATCTTTTATTTGCTCGATATTAACTCCCTCTTTCCGCTGCGCCACCGGGGAGCTCCGCTCTTCCTCTTCCCCCCCATCATGCAGTAAGGTTGGCTCCTGTCCCCCTGAATGCATCTTCTCCTCTCTGTCACTTCTGTCCTCCTTCCAAGGTCTCAGCGCTTCAGAGGGAGAGGACCCCCAACAGCTGCTCCCCGTCCTCCATCCATGCTCCACGCCTTTCATCCTGCCCTTTTCAAACCCCCGCGTTTGAGGGACGGCATCACGTACGCGCGACCTCCGACGCGCCCATCTGCCGTGCAGATTGTGAAGCCACATGAGGTGATTTGAGACTGGGGGCTGCATCACCGACCAACGTGGAACACGTGGAGAACGCGAGGACGGGCGATCGGCTTCAGCGCGTGCTTGTGGACTGAACAACCAAGTCAGCGCTGTGTGTGTGCGTGCGCGCGTGTGTGTGTGTGTGTGTGTGTGTGCGTCAGGTACCAGGGAGCGCTGCGTTCTCCCCCCCAGACAGTCTGCTCCTCATTAACTGGTTCTGTGAATGGGCCAGTAAGGCAGTAGGATATGAATGGCGGAGGGATCCACCAGTACCGCCGCGCACGGGAGTCGCCAGCTCTCGATTACTCACTCCCACTCCCTCAAGGGCCGTCTGCAATGCAGCTGTCCTGTGAGCCTGTGCTTCACCATGCCCTACTTTATCCTGTCAGTGCTCGAGCACTGCAGCAACGCTTCCCTTGCACCACACACACGCGCGCACACACACACACACACGCGCGCACACACAAACCCCCAAAACGCGCACATTAAAAACAAATAACAAAGAAATGAAAGCTTTTTGTTTCCACGCTCTAAACGTCTGGATGTTACGTGCGTCTGGTGTTGAGGAACTGCAGACAACCGAGTGAGCGTGAGAAGGCGGGACAGACAGACAGATCTGAGCGGCCCTACCGTCGAGGGACAGCCAGTCGTGCTGGGATGATGGCAGTGAAGGCAGAGCGCGAGCCTTGTACTCAAACACCACGGAGTTGGAGATGATCTGGTTACTGATGGCCACCTGTAGTGTCACCAGACCTGTGTCATGAGCTGGACAGGAGGAGGGAAAGGATCAGTGGAGCCGCTGTGCAGGCACAGTGAAAATAAGGTGAATGATTCACTGACCAGGATGGCTCTCACAACCATCTGTTAACCAGTGAATTCAAATATCCAGTGTATCCGTGTTAAAATATTACAAACATCCTGAATAAGGTAGCTATAAATCACAAGGGACAGCAAAAGTAGAAGATGAATGATGTGAGAGACAGTCACAGTAACCACATACATATTAAAAAATATGTAGTTGGACGTCATGTTGGAGAGTTTGTACAGTAAAAAACAAAAGAAAACAGAATCAGAGAAGAAAGGTTTGTAAAATCTGTTTGGTCCAGCCCAAAGATATGTTAATGCAATCATTTTCCATTTCATTCTGTGGTTTTTAATTGGAGAATTATGAGAAAATAAGTTATTTCACTATATTTTTATGTTGATTATTATTTTGAAGAATGTAACACAATCTAAAAAAATGTAAAAATATTTGAGAACACGCTGAGTTTTAAACATGCTTTTGTTCATTGAATTGGATAAAATGTGTTTTATTGCATGTTACCATAAAGAAAAGTTTCATCACCAGAAATCAACAAACCATCAGAAATGAACCAGGCAAGAAGTTAACAAAAGGTCTTTTCTTTTGCATCTTTTGCGTCTTACCTGGGCAGTAGCAGCGCAGGACCCCTGGCTGGATGAGGGAAGCTGGGACGGAGATCTGGTCAAACAGGCAGCTGTAGTTGGAGCTTGCCTCCTGCCACGGCCCGGTAATCAACACCTTCACTCCGCCCTGAAGAAGAGGAGGAAAAAGAGAAAGAGCTTAAAACAAACTCACCACAAACTATTGTTTCAGGATCTGATCATCCTGCTCTATTGGACAGCGCCATCTAGTGTACAAACATGAGGATGACGCCCCGTTACAGGAATAAACACTTTCGCTGATCTCTTCTGCCCCCCTGTGGACATTTGCAGTACTACATTTTCCATTGTAAAGCAAAATAAGATGCCATCTAGAGGTAAAAACTGGGTATTACAACAGACAACATTATTGAGGACTTTGCGAGAACATTGTGAAATGGTTCCATTTAATAAGAAAGATTTAAAAAGTTTATATGTTTGAAAATATCATTTTTTTTATGTCACCATACCAATCGAGGGAATTACAAAATTAAGAATATGACAGCAATTAATCTGCAATACAGTACAGCTTTTTAAAAATAGTTTTATGTGCCATGATATTTCAGTGACTATATTACAAATGTGTAAGTTATAAATATCTTGGTATAAATATCAATAGCCACAACTCTAATTGAACTGTAAACTGATAGAAAAATGGTAACAGTCGACACAAAATGAGTGGGTCAAAGATGAATTAAACTTCTGGTCTAAACTATGCCATATTCCTCAGAACCTTTGTTTTTCATAAAACATTTTAAAATAAAATCATGTTCCAAGTACTGAGCTAGCCAATGAAAAGGATTCAGTGAGAAAAAAGACTAGTCCTGTCTTGTATTACTACTGGTTGAAAAATCCTGTTAATAATTTAATAAAAAAATCCATGACATTAGTTTTTGAGCGCTTTGAGTTGAGTTTAGTTGAAACCATAATAAGCAAGATATCACATCACATAGTAAAAAAGGTACATTTTAAGGGTGCATTGTATTTAATTCAAATATTCCTTCAAACAAGTGCCTCAGGCAAGTATAAAATAGCTTTTTAAGCTGCTCTTGTTTAAAAGCCACGGCACCTCAGGTGTGTCATGTTGAGCAGGTGAGATGAGAATGATTTGAAATGGCCTGCGCCCCTCACCTCAGGGTAGGACCACTCGGGGGAGTAGTCGGTGACCATGAAGAGCCGCCCTGTGGCCTGGAGCATCCCCATCCCCTGGGCTACGGCTGCAGAGACCACCTCCGTCATGTAGGACAAGGAGCCTGCCTCCCCGGCGCCCCCCCCTCCCCCAGCCCCCCCACTCAGGGACTGGGGGCTGCAGCAGGGCTGAAGGCAGAGCTCTGAGGGGTTGTAACCGGAGCCCCTGGCCCCCCCGTCCTCCTGGCCTTGGCCGGGGCCCCCGCCAGCGGCGTTTTGGCTGTCCGAGCTGTGGGACGTGACCAGCTGGTGAGCGTACAGCGCCCCGCTCGCCGACATGGCGGCCCCGTTCCCGTCCACCGAGATGAAGTCGTTGATGAGGTCGGAGAACTGGTTGCCGAAGGAGATGTCAAAGTGGTCCAGGTTGATCTCCATGCCTGTCCCACCCGTGCCCCCGTTGCTGGATGCCCCTCCCAGACCCTGGTGGGCGTTGTAGAGCCCCTGGACCATGGCCGGGCCCTGGAGGAGGGGCTGCAGCTGCTGCTGCTGCTGCTGGGAGCAGTTGCCGCCGTCGCCGTTGTTGCTCCCGTTGTGAATCGCCCCTCTCCCGCGCCTCCGGCCCCCCCTCCGCCACCATCTGAAGTCTGCTGGAGGTAATGCTCTCTCGCCCCCACCTCTCCGTTCCCAGCTCCACAGGCCTGAATGTGGTCTCCCGGCTTGAGGAGGCCCTCAGTTCCGTTCTCAGCGCCCCCGGATGGAGTCGAGTTCACGGCCCCCGGCTGCTCCAGACCCACCACCTCCTCGTTCTCGCCGGACAGACCTGGAAAGGTCCCCTGGTACTGCAGCAGCTGGAGCGAGCCCGTTTGCCCGGACCCTTCTGCGGGGGAGCCCCCGTTGCAGTTTGCCCTGTGCTGGCTCTGGTGGGCCTGGTGGTGGTGGTGGAGGTGTCCGTTGCTCCCGGGGGAGTCGCTCTTCACCACCTGCATGCCCATGTAGGCCCCAGAGTCGTGGGCGTTGTGCTCCATCAAGTGCGCCTTCTGGCCCAGGTTGGGCCTCCCCTGCGGAGCCTGGGCCGTCTGAGAAGCGTCCTGGAGGAAGAAGTTGGGCGAGCGGCTCTGAGTCTGCATGTGAGGGCTGGACATGGCGGGGCCGAAGCCCACGCCCGTGGCGCCCGAGGCGTAGTCCTGCTTGGCGTCGATGGCGCTGAAGTCCATCTGCTCCAGGGTGGTACTGGGACTCAGGCCCCCGCCAGAAGGGAGCAAGGAGCCTGTTGGGGTCAGCGTGAGGCTGCCCTGGCCCGAACCAGCGCCGGAGCCCGCCGACACCCCGCTGCCGCAGCTCACCACCCCCCCCACCTGGTAGCCGCTCTCTTTGGCCAGCTGCTGCTCAAAGGACGTGTCCTCCGTCTTGATGTTCTTCACCAAAGCCGAGCTGAAGGCGTAGCCGCTGTCGGCCATGGAGGGCGAGCGCTGCAGGCCGCCGTTGGTGCTGCCGTTGCTCCCGGAGGAAGACGAGGAGGAGGAGTTTCCCTCCGTCTTCATGGCGCTGCCCCCGTAGGTCTGCCCCTGCTTGGGGTTGTTCAGGAAGCAGTCGGGGTCGAAGTTCATGTTGGTCTCTGGGATCTTGATGCTTCCAGAGTCCAGACTGCTCGACAGCACCAGCTCCTCGGACACGCCGGCCGTGGAGAGGATGGACAGGCCGTCCCCCGCCGCCGCGCCGGCGCCGGCCTCCCCCACGGCTCCGCCGGGGAAGGCGAATTTGTGTCGGTCGGACAGCACCAGGCCCTGCGAGGTGGCGTCCGCGCCCATCAGGTGACTGTTGGGACCCCCCGTGGGGGACATGCTGTACACCGGGTCGCCCGCCACCTCCGACATGAAGACGCTCTGGGGCAGGCCGGACATGACGGAGGCCACGTGGCTCATCCCCGTGACGACGGGACTGTCGGCCATGTCGGGGTCGCTGTTGAGGCCGCTGCTGATGGAGACCGGGGAGTTCTGCGTGGTGTCCGGGACCTCCACCTGGTTGGTGGACGACACCTCCGTGCTGTTCTGGTGCAGCAGGGCGGGCTTGTGGACCTTGCCGTTGCGTTTCTCCCGCGCGCTGCCCCCCCCGCCGCCTCCCCCCCCGCCGCCGCCGCCGCCGCCGCCGGGACATTTGCCTCCGCCGTGGGAGCTGTGCTCGGTCTTCCCCTCCGAGACGTCGTTGTTCTGGACCTCAGAGTGGGCGCTGCCGTAGCCTCCGGACCGGGGGTCCACCTTGGGGGAGATGATGCGGTGTTTGGCGCTGTTACATTTGTGGTGCACGCTACTTCCTGCGCCTGCAAGAGAACACAAGCGGCGTCAACGGCGCCGTCCCTCGCCACAGAATCACTCAGCTGAGTACGTCTGAGAAGTGCTGGGCTAGTTCTGAAACGGTACTCTGAAGGTTATCAGTAACCCAAACGAAGGAGCCAGTGACCCCTGTAACTACAAATCAACCATATCTTTATCAGCTTGAGTATGTTTAAGCTAACTTCTCTCCTGAGGACTGTCCTCGGCTCGCCCCTCCTTACCCAGGGTGCCCGTGCAGAGGCAGTTGTGAGTACGAGGAGGCGGCTTAGTTTGGTGGCTGTCCAAAATCTGCTGCACTAGCTGCTCCACTGAGAAGCCAGAGCTGCTGTTCCCATTGCTGCAAGTCCACTTGATGCCATGAACTGCCAGGAGAGAGGATGAGACACAGATGTAAGCAGGCTCCAGAGACCAGCGGCCACCCTGTCGCCCAGCTTCTGTCCTCACTACCTGCCAGAATCGCTCATGCCGATCACACCGCCATCCACTATAAATGCTAATATTATGAGGAGGTCATGTCTACCACCAGTGTGTGTGTGTGTGTGTGTGTGTGAATGTGCATGTGAACGGGGGGGGGGGGCTTTTAATGTAAAGTGTTTTAATTTTTCAGGGAAGACAAAAACGTGTGAATATTTCAGACGTTTAAAGATGTCACTCTGCAGAACTGCCAGAGGAGGGAAAAAAGGTGAATGTTTTGGAAGTGAAGCATATTAAGGGAACTCAAGCATGCTTTGATTCAAGTTTCTTCCTCTTCACCACATCCCTAAGTTAAATATGCAGGGAGGGATTTAAAAAAGTGGGCACGTTGTGGAGCATGTATGGCTTAGTGCGTGTTTGCTCAGGAGATAAAAGGAGATGGAAACAGTGAACGAGGGTGGTGGTGCCGCAGATTAAAGACAGACTTAGTGAAAGAGAAGGGAGGGAAAAAAAGCCAGCAAACATAATTGGAAGACTGTGATAAGAATATGAGTTGAGAGCTTTAAGATCTTTTGTCAGATTGCGGGGCCGGTCACCGGCAGATGTCAGCAGAACCGCTGTGATCACGCTGAGATAAAATGCCGCGCAGACGACGCAGCCGCGGCTGATCGGGGAACAACAGGAAGCGTTCGAATCGAACACAATGACAGCTTTTAATTCAGGGTAAAAAAAAAAAAAAAAAAAAATGTTTATCATCACTGTCGGGCTGGAGATCCTATCAGACCTTGTGGCTCCAGTCACCATTCATCCCCCGGTGATGTGTAATGCAGCGGTGCAAATGAGATGACGCTAGTGCTCCTGACAGCAAGATAATGCGGCCATTGCTATCTTAAAAAACACTGTCATGAATCCCCCTCTGAGGCAGCAGGACAGAAGTGTTGTTCAGATGGGCTTGACAGAGCAAGAGTGAGAGCCTAATACAGCAGCTTACATCCACCGTGTCGTGCCATCCCCCCGTTCATCTCTGCCGCCCTGATCCCTCATGCCAGACGTGCCACAGGCCTCCTGATCTGGACGGGCATCACAGCCAGAGGCTCGGGCTTGTTGATGTACAGTTACCACCGTGTCTGCCTGTCTGCTCCCCTCATTCGGAGTTATGTAGCAAAGGAGACATGACAGGAGCGGCGCCGTTAGGTTTAATCCCAGTGGCGGCGGCAGCAGTGGAGGAGGCACCGAGCAACAAGCCCGTCACATCACCATCATCCCGATGACTCCATCCTGTCATGGGCGCCATCGCACAACCCTCACGACAAAACACAGCTGATCTGTAGGACGCACACATCCCATCTGCCCCCCCCCCCCTGCACCATCGGGCACTACGAGGGCACGCGCACCATGGTTTACGTGATGCCCAGCTCGGTCTGTCTTTCTTCGGTCTGTTCTTTTCCGTCCGTCTAGCCCGGAGACAGACCGTCTGTCTGTCTGAGTGTTTGTTAAAGCCGCTCATGCGCTATCTGTCAGCACGCTGGGGGCATCGCTGGGAAGAGTGTTGCGTGTTTATTGCATTAGACCAAGAGTGAATCAAGCCGACCGCCCTGTCCACGGAGCTGTAGCGTGACTGAGTGGCGAAGCTACTATCTCCCTCCCTCCATCTCTCCTTTCCATCTCTCTCCTTCTTCTCTTTTTCATGAAACACTGGAGGACAGTAAAGCGAGGGGGTCAGTGAAGGGCCATGTTTCAGAGGGCTTATAAACCGGTGTGTCTGAGTGCTAGCACTGGCGTGCGCAAAAGTTTCGGTGGCTGGAAAAAGCCACTGTTTGCGTGTCACGATGAGATGAAGGAAGTCAGGTACGATAAACCACACAATTGTGTGCAGGTTTTTTTTTTTTGAAGGGGGGTTGATCGTATGATATGGGCCATCAAATCACTTGAGCATTAAAATATTGCAAATGGATAAAATATAACGGCTCATTAATATTAACAATACATGCTTTTTCAGGCAACCACTGAAGAATCAGGAAAGTGCTTCACAGACACTATAACAACCATATCCGATAAAATATATAGTGTATGAGCAGCAAACTTTCAAAAATATTGATCACTTCGGGAAAAACACGCAGCATGTTATAAGCTGATGTATAATTTAACACTCAATAATGCATGGAAAATGCAGCATAACGTCTTTGCGAGTCTTCTTTCTCGACACTGAGGATGAGGGTGGTTTTCAAAAATGACCACTAGGTGGCACTGTTGCTCCATCGCTCAGCCCGTGTTGACATGTCGCTGGTCCAGGCGAAAGACAGTGGGGCAGACAGGAAGAGGCAAAGACAGAAAGAGGAATTTTTGCTCTTTATATAGCCCAGCCGTGTAGCCTGGCAGCTAGAAGGCATCGTACACTCACCAATTTGTCCCTACAACTCCCAAAGTTAACGACTTTACACATTACTGCAAATGGCAGTTGGATTTTACATTAAGCCACAGATGTAATAAGTACAGTAGGACATTGGCTGGTGTATAAAATATGACTACACATGGGAGACCGAGCGGGATTTCAGTCAAAAGATTTAAGTGAGTGTTCAATCAGTATACAGCCAGCGTGCTTATAAAGCCTCAACGTCACCACCGTCACGACTTCACCATGTCGAGACACACCCAAAACACACTCTGGTGTGCAGCACTTTGATGCCACTCAAGGTCCCCATCCAGCTATTATCTTCATCAAGCAAACCCTGAATTTTTCCAAAATGCTCCCTAAATCTTTGGGCAGGTCTGGAGGCTCATAAAAATACAAAGTGCATCTCAAATGCATTAGTAAAGCTAATAACAACAAGGATCAATCCATTGAGGAGCGAGACAGCCAGAGAAAGTTGGCAAAAGGGTGGAGGGGGGTTTCTGGTGAGTCAGACATTCTTGCTCCCACGCACTAAAATGAATCAATAATCAGCTTGCGCCCTCCTCTGCATTGACTTTGTTCACGGGCCAGAGAGGAGGTGCACTCTCAGCCTGGCCGGAGTGGTGCCAGAGGTCTAGAGGAAGAGCTGAACCCTGACCCATAACTGGCAGGCGGCTCCAGAGAGAACACGCAGCCACATCAGTGCAGGAACTCTGACCGAAGATGTCTTCTGACTTAGGTCTTGAGGGCACTAAGTGTACTAGCTATCAGCTAATAGGACAAGACATTAAATCCTCAGACAAGCACAGCAGCCACTAAGTTAAATTCTTTTTCCATGCCTGTAGACATGCAGCAGCTTTTAAGGCCGTCAGAGTGGAGACAGCAGCTGTTTTATGCATAAATGTTGGAACTGGTACTGAGAATGTATAAATGACCTTTTCAATACTCACACATGGGCTTGAGCTGTCCGATCAGCTCCTCCTTGGTCCACTTGGCCCACTCCTTCTTGTCTGTATTGATGGAACACAGGATTGGACCACATGGTTTCCCACAATCCTCGATGGCTGGAACATTCAAGTAATGGACGAGCACGATGTCAGGGTTCTGTGGGCGAAGACGGGGAGAGGTCGGTCTCAGATTAGGCTCTTTTCTTGAGGACACAACAGCAAAGAGTGGCGGTGACACACAGACTACCGGTGCTGAAAATAGAGCTGAACTGGAAATTCTGGATGGAAGATACGGACAACAAAGGCCCGGATCAGACGCGTGCGTTCACAAGCCAGAACACAGTCAGGAAGCAGAACAAATGTGGGATCAGAAACAGTCTCAGTCATTATGTGTCTGTTTGCACCTCCGAATGTGTGTTCTTCTGTGTGCACAGCATGATGCACTGCTTGTATGTATGTGTGTGCACGCGCGTGTGTGTGTGTGCGTGTGTGTTTGATAATTGCAGAGTGTGCTCATGTAACACAGCATTTTGACAAGTCCTCCCACATGCTGATCTGATGCCCTCAATTAACTCTGCCTGTTTATACCAAGTCAAAACTCAACAACTTGACGCCTGCAAATTGTTACTAGGTTACTGTGGCAAATTCCCCAAATTGACAGCTTATGAATAATAGGTGGCTTTAAAAGGAATGTGGTGCTGCGGCGAGTGACATCAATTCACTTCTGTAATCACAAAAAAGCTTTGATTACAGAGCACGGCGCAGACTCACACAAGGAGTGTTCCCATTTCACTCCTTATCGCTTCCAATTTATTATAAACATCCATCTGCTGTGCTGGTCCCAACTCACAAACACGGCCTTATATCCTGGTGCACAAATAAGAGCTCCGATGATCACAGCTGACCTGTGAGCAGCCAATTTACCCAAGCACACAGTTTATGGAGGAGAAATTCTGATGCATGAATGAACACACGCGCGTACACCTGCAGCTCAATGAAACGGGTCTCGGGAAACCTTGATGGTGAAAAATGCTGTGACCACGCGTGCACGCGCGCGCGTATGTGTGTGTGTTTGTGTGTGTGTGTTTGTGTGACTGCAGTTTGAAGCTTTATCAGCACTAAGTGGCAAATAAATCAAAGCGCTGCTACTGTAGGTCTGCGCTCACTCACAGAGCGTGCCATTAATCTACAACTACACCTCCCACTTTCTCCCCTTCTTAACTTTCATCAGACAGGGTGTGGCTGCTGGCACAGCCGACCAACAACTGCTCTTGAAACAAAGAGGCAAACAAATAATGCTAATATCTTAATGACCGGCTTTGAAGGGTCATATCTGCAGCAACAAGTTGCGTGTAATGTTGCTGGAGTTCAGTGTTGGTGTGGACATTGTCCCAAGGTAAAGAACATTAGCATGTTCTCAGTTTTGGAATTCATGTCATGTGTAGGCGTGTGTTGTTTAAATGCGCACTTATGTAGAACGCATGAATAGCAGTAAACGTCTACAAAGAGAGGACGTCAAAGTCATTAAATACCATAACAGCTTCCTAACACCTTCATGCACCCACTCTTCCAGCTGATTCCTACCTTTTCACTCCCAGTCACGCACAGATTAAGGCACACACACGGAAGAATGACAAAGGGGGAGATCATGTGGCAGCTTTACAGCTCTTCCCAACACAAAGATTCAAACGCTGCACTCTATTATTAGGTATCCACTACCTGTCACTCCAGAATTTTCCTTGTTTCACTCGGCTCTATTTTGCTTCCCTCTTATTACATGTATCTAATAGTTCTCTCCCGGCCGTACGCCCACCTCAGCTCTGAGAGAAAAAGAGCACAATGAAAATGTAAGGCATAACATAAATCTATTGGGATGCTAATTTAATTTAATTTCCTGCTGGCTGCTTTCTTTTTCCACTTTGTAATATCAGGAGTTTGTACTCAGGGAGTAGGGAGGAAAAAAAAGCTGAAGGGTAACTTTTTGCCTGGATACTATTTTCCAGAGAAAACGAGATCTCATTAACTTATTGATTAATTGTGTAATGTAGTCTTCTGCTTGTTCCCCCCCTCCTGTTTCCCCTGCGAGTCTTAGGGCAGCTTTCCAGCTTCACTTCCACAATGGAAGGGAATGAGTGGGATACAGTTGCAGGGTCCTGTGGTGTACATTTAGATGAGGATGTATCGTAATGGTGTTTGTGTCGGTGTGTACAAGCTTGGTTGCTACTGTGGGTGCCATCCCAGGCCCATATGAACACAGTGTGTACAGCGCAGTCAGCATGCTGGCAGCCTTTATATGCATGTACGCCAGCGGTTCATGTGGTAAGACCCATCAATGCATAAACATAACTTGCATGTAAAATGTTGCATGTCTCCAGCCAGCATTTTGATGTTGATGTGTTGTGTTAATGTTTACTGCAGCTCCCCAGAACAGATGGATAGATGTTGAGATAATTACTAGAGGAGTCTTGGGGAGGCAGCCATGGGGGTGGAAGGCCTGCTGAGTGGGTGGTGGAGTGCCACCCTGCCCCTCCTTTCACTGCTCTCTCTCTCTGATGCGCACACGCGCACCTGCACCCGCACACACGCACGCACACTCGCACACACACACACACAAAAAGAAGTCAGTCATTCACATTCAAGTCAAAAATGCTGTGGAAGACGCTTGTGAAAAAGTTTATATGCCAACACACTTATGAATATGCAGGACATTGCCATCGCAACCGAAGGATAAAGGTGCTGTTGTAGCCAGGCAACAGGTTTTTCTGGCACCCACGCACTTAGAGGCAGCAAGTGCTCCTATAATCTCTGACTGAATGCCTACCTCAATCTGAAGTCATACACACTGTTCTACTCCAAAAGGCGGGGGGTGGGGGGGTGGGGGGGATAATGGAGCAGAGAACACAAGTAGATGTCAGTGGAGAAAGGCAAAATTACTGTATTTTGCACTAATGCACGGTGAATGTGCATGTTGATCTTTAACTTGCAAAGATGCTTCAAGGATTGAGATCTGGTAAAGGGTGGTCTGCCGTCTCATTAAATCTCTGTGACCCTGCCACAATTCTGCCGCCCCCTTTGCAAAAGCTCCATGTAGCAGCTACTCCAACACTCCGACTGTAGCTCATTAGGAGACAGAGAGGGTGAAAGAGATTTCCAGGTACTCGCAGAGACACAGACAGGAAGAAGAATGAGAGCACGGCACCATGGTTGTTCGCTACATGGTAGACCTCTTTTTTCACAACCCATGGAGGGGAACGATAAAAACTCCATTAACATGAGAGGATCCTAATTGATAGGGGATGCTTCATTCGGCGTGAATGAGCCTGGGAGTGCAGGGAGAAAACTTGTTCCTCTGTGATAAAATAACCCACACACAGGAAGGTGTGGGGGTCGAGCGTTCAGAGCCTGTCATGAGGAAAAAGCAGAGAGGATACATGAAAGGACTCTGGTGTGGGATCCCCCTTTTCCACGGGGATGTGGAAAATAAGAAAGGTGGTTAGGAATAAGGCTCTGAAAATATGTCTCACAGACTTGAGGGATATCCAGTTCAGGCTACACATCATGAAAGCGTGAACAGTTGGTTGCTTCGTCACAAATATTCAGCAACAAGGTATACATGTGGGGAAGCGCGTGCGTCAGAGTGTCTGTGTTTGTGGATGTGTCTGTTCCTTTATGCTTGTTCGTCTGCCTACATTAAATCATAAATAGCGTGTGAATGAGTGTCTAGAGGCAGATTCCTGTATGTTCTTTGGCGTATGCGCATCAGTTTGCATGCAGAATGAGTGCAATGAGCTGTGAGTGTGAGACCGAGTGCATCTGCTATTTTGACTGCATATTCAAGCTGTCTGAGCCGGAATTGTGTAGCAGAAATTGTGGTGTGCATCTTTGTATTTATCTGTGCAATTTGATATGAATTTTTGATGTATATGTGCTTCGTGTCACGTGTTTCGAGGCGTTATTAAGGCTGTGCTCCACTGACTGTGCGGGGGCATTTACCCTGGAAGCGGTTTACTGATGGATGGCATGAGGTGCCAGTCAATTAGGCGGCCTTCTGCCCTCTGGCAGTGAACTTGCAGTCTTAAACATTGACCTCCCCCACTTGTCCCCAAAAAAACACTCATTTCAAGGACAGCTGAATCCGTGGTACCGCGAGTTCACCTCCAAAGGCGCAAGACTTCTTTCTGTCTGTTCTTGGGAACCTTTATGGCTCAGTGCCAAAGGGTGTGTTTTGGAATGTGGGGGCGTCCGGATGCCTCGTTCAGATGCGCAGAAGCGCAGACGCACATAATAACATGTATGCACACACACTGAGGTAAACAAACCCGACGTCAACCCATGGTGAAAAAGACAAAAACAGCCTGAAGCTCCTGTCTAGGTCGTAGAGCAGCCCCCCCCATCTGAACTGGCTTACCCCAGCCTGTGACAAACTCTTTATTTAAATCTTCCCAGTTTGAATATGCTAAATCCAGTGTCTGGAGTCAAACTTCACCTTAGCTGCACTGGTCGCACGTTACCTTCCCCTACCACTGTCTGAATTGCCAAGCTAAAAAGATGCCCGGGTGGGTGTAGGCGAGGAGTAAGAGCGGTTTACAAAGGGTTTCTTGATGTCAATTGCCTCAAATGCCTCCAACCAAGGCCTGTAAAAAAAAAAGAGAGACAGGAGCGCAGGAGGCGCAGCGGGAGGCCCTGATTTAAGGAAGATTCACACTCCACCTCTTTACCTCCACTACTTAGTGTACTGGCTGTGAGATATGAAAGGCAGAACTTTTGAGGAACAGGAAGAGGCCAGCATGTTTGAGTGTGTTTCAGAGGAAGCCAGGGGCTGAGGTCTGTGATGTTTAATTCAGTAGCACATAATCACTCCGATGGAGTTGAGAGCAGGGCTTTAAATAACTCAGCTTAGAGGGGCAGAACTGCTTCACTCTGGGTGGGGGAATGCAAGTGTGTGTGTGTGTGTGTGTGTGTGTGTAGGTGCACATGCTTACTTTCTTGTGTGTGTAATTGTGCATGTGTGAGCACATTTCACATTTCTACTTCTGCGAGTGTGTGTGAGATTGGTCCTGTGTTTTTGTGTGTGTGGTCCCTCCCTGCTTTGTAATATTTTATTTGTGCCGTGCAGCAGAGTAAGGAGGTGTTTGTTGCTGTGCCAAGCATCTGCATGCATTTCAATAAAAGTCCCGAAGACCAGTACTCAGGGCCTGAATGTGAGTAGCATTCTGGATGCCAAGCTGGCGGGCAGGTAGGCAGTAAGTCAGGCGGTAAGTCTGGCAGAGAAGCACTGAAGTTCATTTAGCTGCCACAACTCAAGTCACAGTTTACAGCCTACTTATTCTTCCTAAGGCTCTCACACAACCATCTCCATTAGTTGTGTTGGTCTCAAGAGAGAGGCCATGATGCCCTGGGGCAAGCTGTGGAAAGGCCATCAGGAGCCCATCCGGCTGCAATAATAGCCTTGGCTGAGCCCATGGCACTGATCCTAATATTCAGTCACCACACAGGTAACTCTTTCAAACTGAAATAAAAGGAGGGAAAGGAAGTTAGCGAGCTCCCCCTTAGGACTGTGTAGTTGCTTGTATGATTTTTTCTTTGTTTCTGCCTCAGAATGACCTCTGAACCTCTGGCTTTCTCAGTCTATTCCACTTGCTCTCTCATTCCCGCGTCTCGCTTTGAGGGCACAGTGCAATTCATTTTAAAGAGGAAATCACAGCTAATACCATCTCTCCATACTCCCTCCCTTCTCCTCCCGCTCCCTTTTATATCAGCGCTGGGTCTGATTTGTTTGTGTGTGTGTCGTCTTTCTCCCCGTGCCAGTCAACAAGGCGTGCTATTTATGTGCCTCTGCCCACGTCTGTGAGCGAATCAGGACTTCACTGGAGCAGCCAGGGGAGAAAGATGTGCTGGTGCATTTCTAAACAGGGAGTCACAAGGAGGACTGATGTGTGTCCAGGAACAAGATCATCCAACCTGGCTACTATCTGCTCCTGCAATGCCCCACTGAACAACAATAGATAACACCAGTTGCTGCATCAGTAAGAACTGTTGATGCATCAACAACAGACTGCACACAAACACCAGCATATATGCATAAATGCATACGTCCAGCCTGTATTTAAAGAGACATACAGAGAACAAATCTCAGAGAGACTTACACAGTGATGACAGCGTGGCTACAGGACTGCTGAGGCTCTGTGCTCTGTCAAGCATGGTGAGGGGCTCATTATTATTACTGGACTGGATACTGGAGCAGCCCCAGAGCTCAGCTTGGCAAGAACTCTCTCTGGGGGACACACACAAACTGGCCCCCCACACAAGCTCATACACATGTACACATGCACACACACCATACAAACGGTAATCAAACATCTGCCCCAGGGGAAAAAAAAAAAAATGCTCATATGGTTTCCTAGCAACCGATGGTGTGTTTTGGGTCCACATGAAAAATGGAAAATAAAGCTGCTGTCTCTGTGTGTGTGTGTGTGTGTGTCGAAACAAGAGAATAAAAAAGACATTAACAATTTGTATTAAAGACAGATAGAGAGGTTTATGGAGTGAAGAGCCGATTGGTCTAAGAAGAATGATGAGTAAGATGTGAAAAGGCAATGAAAAGACTGACAGAAAAGGCAGGGTCTGCCAATCTCTTCCACCGACAACAGCATTTCCCCGGCAGCTCTGCAGGGGCAGTGTTGGCTGCAAATTGATCCTCCAAACCAATCCACCCACAGTTAAGGTCATGGGATGTGTGATCAAATCACGGTTCCTAGTGAGATCATCATGGGAATAAATCAGTACCGCGCACATTGTTACAGATATGTAGCAGCACTACAGGGGAGGGGATTATCCAACAAGCAAAGCTTGGGCTTAGAAACCATCCTTAAAAGACAGAGCTGTGCATCACTCCAGGACCAAATTAATAACACAGAAGTTGCTGAAGTTAGACAGTAAGGTGCAAAGCAACATTCAGAGTGGAGCAGTTCACTCACTGCAGTATTTTTTTTTTGTCTAACGAAAACAGAGTTCCCCCCCCCCACGTTCATTTGATCGTTTGTGCATGCAGCGCATGACAGCGAGTGTGTGTTTCATTAGATGGCAATGTGCGAGATTGTGTTTGTTCGTGTCGGAAACATTTGTCCGTAAATTTTTTTGTTTGTGTTGAGTTAGGGGAGAGACATACTATCTCCATCCAGCAGCTGCCAGAGGCTTCCCGAAACAAGTGCAGGGCCGTGACAGAGACAGAGCGACCGCAGCCTTCTGCTGGTGTAATAGGAAATTAATTGAGACCATCAATATGGTATTAATCATTAAAGCACAGGTGCTGAGGTGGCACTTTGCTGACTGTTGGCAGCACGTGCATGCGCACAGGAAATGTTTAACTTGCTGTTTTGTAAAATTAGGTTGAAATGGAAGAAGAGAACGGGGATAAATTGATTCATTGATCGAATCGAATCCACAATCAAATGCCAGTGAGCATAAACAACAATACAAATGTCGTCTTCATCTCTTCCAAACCTCACGACTAACGAGTGAGACAGAAATTGAATGGGAGTGGGTATGAAGTACGGTATGTTAAAATCACAAAATGTCTTGTAAATGCGAAAATATTCATCAGAGCTCCCTTGGATGTCATGTTTCTTATAATACCTAATCCAGTGCAAAGCAAAGCAGAGTGAGGGCAGGAGTGCTGGCGTTAATCAACCAGAGGAGAGCCAAATTGCAGCAACTACATTAAGCTGTTAAGCACACCATGTCTCCAAATTGTTGAAGGCGTCTCACTGAGATGAATGTGGCTCCTTATGAATAATACACATACACTCACACACTCTCTCTCTCTCTCACACACACACACATAGAGACAAATGTCACACAGATGCCTCATATATGAGCCACCCGCAGGTGTCTGACATGGCGTAAGGGGGCTGACACGGTGATAGTCCCAACAGTTCTGGTGTGAAGCACCCCCCCACAGACACTACCCCGTGTATGTGAGTGTCAAGCCGGAGCCTATGAAATGTTTATGATTCAGGAGCTCTGGATGAGATGGAGATTGATCTGGATTGAAAGGCAAATAAGATTGCCAAAGCCCACAGTCAGCTGAAAAGAAGGCAGAGGGTGCAGACTGGGGGGAGAGACTAAGAGGAGAAAATGCATTAACACAGGTCTGGCCCTGAGAGAGCGGTGAGTAATGAGTACTTCCTCTATACACACTGAATACTAAGGTGAAATATGGTCACGCTATCATGACCCACTGCTTGCCGCCCTGTAAGTGCGAGTGTGTGTGTTTGCCTGGATTGTGTCTGCAGCTCTTAAGGAAGCTTGGATGTTTAATAAAGACCTTGTGTGGCTAATGAAGAAAGAAAAAAAAACGTAAGAAAAAATAACTGCTTTTATGCAGACACGAGCATTTATATCCCCGTAAATTACCGTGGAAGTAAATGATCCCCTGATTAATTTGCATTAAATTTAGTCTGAGGTAAAACCTAAAGTACAAAGCATGTGGATGAAAACATACTAATTTTTAATATTCATAACTGCCTTTGGTGGCCGACTGGGACATCGTAACAGACCGCAAATGGATGCAATCAATTCTAGATCTCATGGATATTAGCTGGACTGCTAAAAATGAAGATACAGTTACAAATAATTAGTCACTAATGATATATCCCTAAAAATAACACCCAATTTTCAGGGATGTAACCACGAGATTGATTGATAATATTAAAAGTAAGTTGTAATACTTGATCAGAATTCATAATGAATAATTATAGAGCTGGCTTATGTTACATGTCAGAAGATAACATAAATATGCAATTTTCATGTGGAGACACAGAATACACATCATTAGCCCAAACCAGGCCTTGGCTCTCTTTAACACTGCGCTGATAAAATATCCGCTTTGATTTAACATTTCTAACAGTGGAACACAAGTGGAAATGATGTCATCAACTAAAGCTGTTTTCAAAGGCCTGATGAATTTGTGCATGTATTAATGTGTGCATACCGGGCAGATGGAAAGACAAGACCCTTTGATGTAACCCCCAACAGCCCTGGCCAGCTTGTAGGGAGAGGAACAGAGCTGAGGCCACCAGAGGGTTTGGGTCCAAGCCCTGGGGCCTGTTTGTTCCCTCCCTCTTTCAGCCTGTCTTCCCCTCCCTCCTCTGATCAATACTGGGTTCTAATCACTGAGGACAGTATGCTAGTCCTCTCTTTCTCTTATCTCTTCTTCCACTTTTAAAACCTTCCCTCGCACAATTGTACAAATTAAAGCTACAAGGTTTGTGTGAACTGATTCACACCTTTGCACAGTTAGCCACCGAGCATTTCTCAGCAGATTCTCAACATGCTCTGCTGGAATTGCGGCAACAGGCTTATACGAGGCTCTCAAAATGTGTTCAACAAGATAAGACGATATCCTTGAAAAAGCAACACTTAATAAACCCCGAGCATAATAACACATCCCCTCATTTCAGTGGCTTTATCCCAGTTATCTAATTGCCCACGACTTTTTTTCTTTAACAAACTAATGAACGTGGCTGGATTGAGGCTCGGATCACATAGGCTGCAATAATATAGCAAGCCTTTAAACCCCAAACTGCATTAGAAGAGCTGAATAATTTGTAGGAGAAATAATTACAGGGCAGAAGAGCAGGCATCAATCCTGGAACACTGACAGTGCCCTCGCTGGAAACCACCTCACCCATAAGCCAAGCCTCCATTAGGTATTGTCTGGGGCCCACAGGCTAATTTGTTTGCATCAATAATACATTCAAAGGATTTATCTAACTTGCAAATGAGTGTTCATTTACTAGTCCAAAAGGCAGGGAGGAGAGCAGGCAGCAGCAGAGAAGGTGTGAAAGGCTGAAACAGCTGGTTGGGGCTATCTGGGACACAGTTAACTCTTTGCTGGGCTGTAAGGTGGTGGTCTGTGCCTGCAATAAATTAAAACATTGAAGCAAATGAAAGCTTTACTGATTTTTTTTGACAATTATATATATGCCCAAGTTTCCAGATCAAATTAATGACCACTTTGCTACCTAAATTTTTGAGCAGTGCAGTTTTCTCTGACAATGCTTATGTAGGACAGAACAGAGTTCAGCATAATGGAGAACCACAACTGGAAAGACATCAAAAATAAAGCAGAGTCCCTGGACAAGCACAACTTATGCAGTGAGGGACTGGATGTTCTGTACGCCAATGACAAAGTGACAAAGATGAGTGGAAATGGGTATCTCTGCAGAGAGATGAAAAATCAGAATAAATGAGGAACTGAGGGCAGTTCTTGGGATTTGAACACACTTTGATCTCTTTACGATGCAGTCTACCACAGGTGTAACTTTGAGTTCTAAGGACAAAGATCGGGAGATGGGGGTTAGCAAAGGGTTATCGAGAGGGGGGGGGGGGAGCTGGCCATGAACATATGCTGCCTTTCGGTGCCAAGCCCCACTGGCTCAGACAGCCCACGCATACGCTGCACTGCTGCTGCTGCTGCCGCTGCCACTAAAGTCTCTTCCAACACCAACATCACTGCACTACTTAGTCAAACAAAGCTGTAGAGATGAATGTGAAAAGACTGTGGGTCTCCCCAGTCAGAGCACTGCCAGGTTAGGGACGCTTAGCCTGGATAACACGGATGGATTATGCATGCACTCTTACTGTATATTTACAGAGTAATGGCTTACAGATGCTGGGAAAATGTTTCTGCTGATAATTTCTGTGTTGCATGTAGGAAAGCGATACAATACATGATACGTGCCTTCATTTGATAGATCATTAGCTCCAAAATGGAGGTACCAAAAATGCCGAAAAAAATAGTGAAATTATTTAGTTCTTAATGAGGAATTGACTGGCCATGTATCAGATTTGACCATGTTATTAAATTGAAGGACATATGGACAGGAGAGCCGGGAACGCGATCAAAATTGGTTTGGAACTGAACACAGATGCTGAACACGGTTCCCTACTGGGACTCAAACCAAGGACAAAAAGACCTACCAATGAGACAGATCCAAGCTAACAAACAGCCATGACATGCACAATCAGCACTGCACACGTTACACAACCACACATGTAATAGACCCAAACAAGAATGTAGACACACAATCCCCCTCAGATGCCCGGATAGATAATAACAAATGTTTGTATAACACAGAAATGAAATCCTGAGTTCATCTTCCTATCTGAGCTTCACAAACTCAATTCCCCTCTGACATGTAGTCGCCTCAGATTCCACACCTTTTCCATGTGAACGATTGGGGTCAGTATCTTCACATAAACACCATCCGCTGCTCTCTCTCTCCCCTTTCTCAGTGAATGGCTCCTGAGCACTGGTGCATATCTACACAGGGATGGCAAGGGCACCGAGGAGAGAAAATCAATACTATATCTCACCACTAAGCACAATTCCAACCAAAAGCAGCTGGAGTTTGCAGGTTGCCCCATAAACTGGACGGCTTCATCTGACTGGCGCTGTGTCTGTGGATTGCTACAGTGCACAACAGCACAATGGCCGGGCCAGACACACGCGCGCGCGCGCGCGCACACACACACACACACGGTTCCAGAAGCTGAAGATTAGCAACAGCAATGGGAAAAAAAACTTGCATGGCAGGAACAGGGTTGACAAACAGACTCTCTCCTGTCACAAACAAGGAAGAGCACCTCTGGACAATTTAGCCACACACATACACACACACATACACACACACACACACACCCACACGCACACACACTTGCATGCACGCATGCACACACATACACACTTATACACAGGCACACATGTTCAAGCACAAAGAACCCTTAAAACACTTGTTCTAAAAATAGCAGAAGGGAGGTGGAAAACGGGACTGAGGCTATTATTATTGCACACACGTCCTGCCTGGTCCCACCAAGGAAAGGGAAGAGACTAATGATTTTTCTGGTGCAAGCAATTAAAAAACTATTTGTCACCTGCCAGGCTGAATATGATGTTAGAGGCCTTGGCAGGGTACCACAAAGTAAGTGTGGGCATGTGTGCGCGTGTGCGGGTATATATGTATGCATACCGTATATAGATATATATATGCACACACAGACACACACAGACACACACAGACAGAGAGACACACACACAGTCAAATGCTCTTTAGGAAATCAGGCCAGAATTCATGCATGAGAAACAGGTGGATTTGGAGGAAACGGAGATGAGTTAGAAGAGGCGGAAACACAGCGTAAATAGTAGACAGGGTACCAGCGGACCAGACAGTGCCTCAGACAGCACACTGCCATCAGAAAGTCATGTAATATTTAGAATTCTGCCATTGAAAGTCATTCTCCTGCTGCCAGGCCTCTGGCTGAAATAGAAATGTATATTTACCCCCTATACCACACCCTCGCTCCTGCCCCAAGGGGTAGGACTCAACTTTCTGTTTTCCATATCCTCGTGTTTTTCGCTCCCATTTTCTTTCTCTTGGGTCCCGCCCAGACATACATTCAGTTCAAATAAGCCTGTCACTCTGGTTGCATATACTACCTGAATGATGGAGGCTTGATCACAAGAATTCCAACAATTTGATGCATCTCCAGATTAGTGCTCTCCACTAAAGTGAAATTTCTTTTTGTTTTGTGTTTTGATTTTTTTCTTTTTTTTTTTCGCAGGTGATCTCTCTCCTCCTGGCTTGTGGGAGGAAGTGAGTCTATCCATTGCAGACCGTGGAAGCTTGAGATGGGACACACAGGGGGCAGTCAGACTGACTAAATTCTTATTGCGATTTATATGGAGACATCCCCTGTTTCTACTTTAGAAAGCTACAGGAGGCAAGAGATATAAATTGTTAGGAGGAAGTAAATAACATTAAGGAGAGACTTATGCCTGCTTTGCACTATGCAACCCTATCCAGATCAAGCTCTGACTTGGCTGCAGTAATTTATGAGGCAGCTCGTTAACGTGGGGTGATTTGCGCTGCTCGTTTGCTCCCGCTCATCTCTACCAAATGATATCATCTTCTACCTCTAATCTTCTAACTCTAATCCCCCATTCGCAAAGCACCGCCTCCCCTCCCTTTTCTTGTTTTCTTCCCTCCTGCTATTCTTTCATACGTTTCTTTCCCTTGCCTCCACTTCCCCTGCTCCCGCTCTCTCTGTCTTCTCAGGTTTGCGTGGGCGAGTTTTGAGATGGGGAAGCAGGCAGAGACGGTAGCACAGCCATCCCACTGAAGGGTGCATGCGCATGTGTGTTCAATGTGACATCTATCCTGATCAAAAAAAGACTAAAAGAAGTCTGGCTTGACTCTGAAGGCTTTATGTGCCCTTGTAGTTACTTTTTCCACTGCCCCCTACTGAGGAAGAATGAGAGCAAGCCTAAAAAAAGAGAGATTTTCTCTCAAAACTTGGGAAGGGGAAAAAGCTCAGCAATCCTGGGAGGACACAGCAGCAAAGAGAAATAAAGACACGGATGGGGTCAGAAATAGAGACAAAAGGAATGGAAAAAACAAAACAAGAGTAGAGCAACACACAGATCAAACAAATGTTCATAATAGAGGTTGTTATTGACAATTAGGGGAGCCAAGTGTTGTTTGTCTCCTTGGTAAAATACCTTTGGGGCTTTTTGAACACCATTATTCTCCTGAACTATTAAAATGCTTATATTACCTTGGCCAGATATCTTCTATTTTTTTTAGAATGGTTCATCATAGATCAGATGCAGCTAGCAGGCTGATTTTCACAATGAAAACTGTCAATTACTAAAATCGCAATCAGAGCCGTGGTTCCGTGTGTTGACAAGTGGTAGCTGGGTAAAGGGGAATTGAGATCAATATCTGACAGAAAGCAGAGTGAATGCACCTTTCATATCAAGTCCCCTTTGCTCTTCTGCACTGCCTTTAACACGTCATCCCAATCAGCCTTCTTACCTCTCTCCCCTCCTTTCCAGTCTTTCCCTCCATGACATGTCGAAGTGATCATGTGGGGATGTCAGCCCTCATGCGCTGCTAATTGGGGCTCAGAGGAGTAATCAGGGCAGGACAAATCAGACAGTTCTGGTCATTAGCTGTGACCAGTGTTCTCTGGGAAACTGGGAAATGTGTGCATACTTCTGCAACACGACTGCGCCTGCATGGTGACGTGTGCGGGTCTGTGGCTTCAGTGGAGACAGAGAGATTGGCACTGGATATAAAAGATCGCCATGGAGCCATTCATCTCTGCTGCCTAGAACACACAAATAAGCCTTCCCGGTGACAGTGAACACAGACTAATAACAGTGAGGCTGCTGAAGACAAACTGAAGATGCTTTAAACTCAGCACTCATTATTAGCAAGGTGTCATTGTTACCCAGTCATCTTTCTTTTAAGGTGGGACACATATTTTGGTAGGAAATATTTAAAATATTTGGGTCAATAAAAATCTAGGAAGTCATAAAATATATACATGTTGATGGCTGCAACCTCTGAAATTGGAACCATGACTCTGGAGCGAGATGAATGTCAATTCATCTTACTAGCACAGCCTTAACCTTTCAGGATAACTGAATTATTTAAGGAGTGCATACCTGTTGTGGGCCTCTGTTTCTCTGTCTGGGCTCTGGCTGGTTGGGAGGCTGCACGAGGCTATTGCCACGCATGCCTCTCTGGCCACAGAGTGAAAATGGCAAGACAAATACAGCGGGGGATTTGTGATAATTGGCCGTGCTGGTGGGCTAGACAACGGGCCTAGATAAAAGGTCGCAAACACTAAGGAACAGATCAGTCTGCCTGGAGGAGAGCAGGCTCAGCGTGCCTCCGGGGTTTAGCTCAACTTCTCTCTTTTTCTTCAATGTGAGAGAAAAGGACTGGGGCCATTAATTAAGCACTAAAGTAACCTTCAATTTGTTTGGAGGTCAGGAGGCCTGCTGTCACCGAATTGGGCAGAACCCAACTCCGATGTAATTCTATTTTTCCACCTTTGAGTGAAAGCAGAAGGTATTAGAAGTGATGGAAGGCAGAGGGACACATTTGAACATTTAAAAGTCAAGCAGATGTGGGGAGCTAATGTCAGTGTGTGTGTGCAAGAGCTCGCTGGGAGGAGAAGAAGTGGAGGAGACGACGGAGCCACAGGGACATGGCTCACACCCTGACATGCTTGTGAAGCAGCTGTTCTCCTCATGGTGGAGAGAGGGGGTTGCCAGCAGCAGCAGCAGCAGCAGCAGCAGCAGCAGCAGCAGCAGCGTGCTGCCGAGGACACCACGGTCTCAAACCATAGCACAGAAACAGAAAGGCAAATGCAAGCATGCACACTGACAGCTTTACAGACATACACACATAATACATGCGCTGCCTTTTCTGTCAGTCCGATGTTAACAACTTGCATTGAACAGTCAGGCACTGGAGTCGAATTCATATGCTATGAATTTCATACTCTGTAGAGATGCATTTCCATTTGATACAAACAACAGCCTGCATAGCTAAGGGCAATTATATTTCTACTGCCTCCATTTGCCCTGAGGTTGTAGACAGTCAGTCAAAACCTCTCCAGGTTTTCCTACCTCTCCACCCTCTCTCTGAAATCAACAGAACGGTTCCTAGGTTCATCCATGATTTATCTCAGTGAAATATTCATCATGTAGCCTTGCATAGTCTGGACATATTTGATGTGAATGTAGACCTGACAGCTCTGCTCCGTCAACAGACATCACCTGAGCCACTCCGAGTCCAACACCTGTCTCCCACTGCTCAACACAGAGGTAACTAAAACGATATGAATGAATAGAGGACTTGGGCAGATGTAAAGAGTCCATCTGTCTGCCTTTAGCCTGCAGGCATGTCCGCGCTGGGTGTGCAGCTACTGTATCTAGCTCGCACGGCTCTCCACAGCAAAGGAGACTCGCAACTTTTCTTATTCAATTAACGAGAAAGAAAGAAAGAGAGGACTCTGCCCTGGTTGGTGACGTGGTGGTGTGATGAGTCCATACGTCGGGTTCTCCACACATATTGACAGCATTTCCCAAGCGCATGTGTTATGAGATTTTGATTCTGGGGACGTTTGATCCATGTACAACAAAAAACAGCAAACACGAGTTAGAAAGAGTTGGGTTCAGCAGCACGGAGAGCACCGGAGAGGACACGCTGCTCCTTAATCACCGAACCATCACACTGACAGTGATAACCAGCACAGTTATCACTCTGCCTGTCCAATTGAGTAACCTTTGAATTACTCCATAAATTAATATTGCTGAAATACTGTCTAATAGTGCTGGAATGATCACAGGGACAACAGTGACAACTCATTTTCCTACATAACACTTATTCAAGTGGTTCCAAAGTCATTATACTCTGAAGGACTAATGTAATAAGAAAAATGTAACTGCGGTGAATGGTGATATTAATAATGTATTCATGTGAGACAGAGAGTAGAGCACAGTGGCCTCAGCTAAGAGGAAGAAAGTGATAGCTGTGAAGAAACAAGGTCGTCAGCATTCCCTCCCGCCTTACTAGTCATTTCATTATCTCATCCCTCTCTCCTCCTCTTTAAAGTAAGAAAAAAAAACGGGAGAGGCTATTGACCCCTCTCTGTGTTCGTGGCAGGCAGCAGGACAAATGAAGTTCCCCTCAGACCCCCTCCGTATTAATATCATAATTATCCCCACCTCTGTGCCCCAGCTGGCCAATGCAAACTCCACTGTCTGATTTGATGGAGAGGCACAAGCAGGGAATTACATTCGATTAGCACTAAACAAGAGAAGAGGACACAGAGCAACAGAATCAATCAGCTCCATCAGGACAGACACAATTCTGCACGTGTGCATGCCAAGGCTACCTCTTCAACTAACTTGTGACATTGAAATGGAGACCTCTGAACATGTATGTTTTGAGAGCAATAATATAGAATAAAGGGTCAAAATCTACCAAATCTTTTGGAACAGGAACTTTTTTGACTGACAAACCACACAGCCTGCTCTGGGCAGACGGCTGTCTCAGCCGCAATTTGGATTCATTGTTTTCAACGTGAGATAACCGCGGTGGTACGTTTTTTTTTCGGTCTCTGCCACTCGCAGTAGTGGCCCAGACATTTTAAAGTGGTCTAATACCACAGAGATGTGCAGGTTGCGTGGCGGTGATGAGAAGATTCAGAGTGAGAGGTGAAAAGAACAAAGAAAATGAATGGATTGAGAGAGAACCCCCCTCACAGGCCTTCGTTCCTGTCCCCTGTCTCATTACCCAGGCTTTAACTCAATAAAGAGTGGATAAAGAGTGGATAAGGAGGCACACACCCACAGGCAAACTCCCCCTCCCTAAAACCCCTTTCACCAAACCCATATGGTCTGTAGGTCTCACTTTCTAGCTCTCTCTCTTTCTCACTCACTCTCTCTCTCTCTCTCTCTCTCTCTCTCTCACACACACACACACACACACACACACACACACACACACACACACACACACACACACACACTCTCAATCATTACATTTATCTTTCTCCATGCTGCTCTCTGCATTTAGTCTAACTTTTTAAAAGTTGTGTCCACCTCACTGGCTCTCTTATTCTCAGTCTGTCTCTATCCTCACTGTCCTCTGTGGTCCCTCCCTGTTGGTGCTGTGTAACAGGAGTTATTTCCATCCCAGTCTCTCTGCGTCTCTGGCCGCTGGATGGCTGAAAATTTACATTTTTCACTCACTGGTGACCTTTCCCTGTTGCCACTCTGGGAGCTCCAGTCTCCTTGCTGCTCTGCTGTTGACAGACTGCCGTCTGCAAATCTCATATGGACACAGCAAATGGTACAAAGGGAGTCGGCGACAAAGGGTTCAGGAGGAGACTGGGGAAAGGTGTGAAAGTGAGAACTAGAGCTGACTGAAAATGGCTTCAGAGGCACTGATGGTCTGTCTTCATCTGCTCAGATATGGACTGTGGTGTAATCTTTTATCATGCTTGTGCTTCCCTGTCAGCACTGATTGTTTGCAATAAACTGCCTGCAGATCTGGAGCTCCAGCAATGCTTGGTGCCACAGAAAATATGTGAAAATAAATCTGTATTTTATATTTGCGTGATATACAAACGGGTTTTGACTGAATGAAGACACACCTACGGGCCCTGTGAGTCATGTAAGGGATTCTGCTGAGCAGAGTCAGAAAAGGAGACGTGAGGGCCGAGGATTTAACAAACCAGTTGATGCTCTGCAGTCACAGAAAAGTTGAGTCAGTCAACTCCTCAAACTTTGATGAGTGTTTATGTACTTGAATCTTAAAATTGGTAGGCAGCGAGAGTCAGAAAGTCACATCTTTTTTTTAATGGCTGCTTCTCAACTTGGTTTATTGTGATTTTCAAGCATCCTGTACCTTCTGCCTGACCCTAAAATCTTAATAAAATAGCAGCACCCTTATAATATTAATTATTAAAAATGACTGACAAGTAGATTATATCTATTCAGATCACAAAAGCACAAGCCGAGCGTCGGAAGCTAAACACTGGTATGGCTTCAACAACCTTTGGAGGTAATGTCTTGTGGTGCAACAATGTCTGCGGATTTCTGTTCCATCATGTAACACAGAAGCTGTTGCAAGGAGCAAATCTATTACTTGGCACCCAGTAGAGAGTGATTACAGCAGCCAGGGACTATTTTATTGTACATATGGGAATGTCAGTATCGTATTAAGATAGACATGGGAAAAAATGTGAATCTATATTTTAAGGGAAGTCCTAATCCCACCACAAAATGAGAAAATCAATAAAAGATTTCCATGACAGTTGGCCAATGGAAAAAGGTAAAAAATAAAATGCCTTGTGGTATAGAACCGGAAACACCTCTGATAAATCACAATGAGGATGACACTTTCTCTCCAGTTATTTAATACTTTCATTACACTTTTAATATCATACTGTACCTCTTTAATCATTTGGAAAACACACTGAAGTAAAAATAACCTGGGATTTGTGATTGAACACTGAACAGCCAGAAATATTTCTGCCTGTTAGTGTTGTTCCTGATGACCATGAGTCTCTCTCACACATAGCCAATACAGTGAGAGAGAGAGCTCTTTTGTTTGCCGGGGATTGCTCTTTTTTTTAATTACTATATTATTATTAATAGTATAGATAAGTATTGTCTAGTCCTGTTGTCATCTTTTGTCTTTTCCCAATGAGTCTGATCTCATCCTTTGAAAACAAACATTGCCAGTTCTGTTGGCTGTGACTACAAATGAAGTAAATGTGTCCACTGGGTCTATTCAGTACAGAGGGGATGTTGTGACTCTGTCTGCCTGCCTGCCTGTCTGTCTGTCTACTGTATCCATCCATTCATCCATCCATCCATGGTGGTTATGATGTGTCTATCAAAGTCGTACTTTTGGTAGTTTTCTTTTATGCATCCTAAAAATAGTGCGAATGAGCCCCTTCAAACAATCATAACTGCCATGCTAAATGAGAATGATGAGCTGTGCTGCAGGGCTGATCAAAGGACTACTATTTACAACCACTCTCAGTCCATGGACCACCATAAGCATACTAGACTGTACACGGCACGTCTTCCATCATGCTTTTACTGCCCATCAGAGCAGCTGTTAGACAGAGGAGATGGCAGAGCTTTTAGCAGCATGAGATAGCGTCCTCGGCCTGGACGCCATGTACGGGCAATGCCATCAGAGAGGAGAATGAACTAGGGTAGATAAGGGAAATGGAGGCTTGGAGGGGAAAGGAGAAGAGAGAGGGGTTGGAGGGGGATAGGTTGATGTCTGCCTGCTGGCTGTCAAAGAAAAAGTGCTTTGGTTAAATGGAAACTGATATCATGCAATTCTTTATAGTTCTAGCTGATAGGCTGCTGAGTTGGAGGGTGAAAGGAAAAGTGTGCTGAACTGTAATGGTGGAGAAAAAGAGCTCTTACCTGGAGCAGCCAGTAGCACCTACGGTGGAAAGTAGGGATAATGGAGGAGTGCACGTAGCAGCCATACAAACACTGGAGGTAAAACAGAAAAGAAAGAGACATTTAAGTACAGGAAACAGAGCGAGAGTGCCTCTCTGAACATGACAGCTGCAACACTTGAATTTGTGACCTCTTTCCTTCTTAAGGTAGCTCCCACATGAACCATAACAGATGGTCAAGCTATTGTTCTCAGGAATAGAGTGTGAAGGAGAAAGTGGATCAGGTTAACTAGCGAGGAACACCTCAGCACTGTTCCCCACTCACCATGATTCCTCTCCTTTTCTGATTTCTGCTCTGATGCTCCACCGCTTAGGAAGAGCCCCTGACAGGATGATTCAAGTGCTACTTTCCTCACACCCTCCTCTCCAAAACCCCACAGGGCATCCCTGCACATAACTAAAGCACAGTGTTATTAATATCCTTATCGTAAACAGATAATACTGTGCCTGGGGGCTCGTTACCATTGAGAGAGCTAGGCAGGGCTGATAACGCCTTCTGGTATTGGGCAGAGGGGCCAGGAGACATTTCTCAACAGCCGGCAGCGGCGAAAAATGAAACGATGCACCGTGCTGTGAGGAACAGGAGCAAAGCACCGCTCCAGTCCTCTTTTTTCAGTGAGGCCCACAGCCCCTGCTCCCCAGGTGACCTAAAGGGATGGCTAGCCTGGTTTTTGCTTGCTCACAACAGGAGTCTGTCGCGCTCCCTCCCCTAGTTCTCAGAAGCGAGGAAATATGCTGTGATATTGTGGTGTGATACAATATTTGCGAAAGCTGGGCATGAGGTGGATTACTTTCAGGACAGGACGCACAGCTCTTACTGGAATACACCAAACAAGCAGGACTGACAGCATGAGCTTTGCTGGAATCCATTCTATGGTGTAACTGTTTGTTTAGAAATCAGCAGGTGTAGACACTAGCCTGTGCATGTGTGGACCTCAAAGCACCTCCCCGTTACCCACGCACACGCACCCACTCACACGCAACACACACAGAATGCTTCATTATTCAGTAGTTGTGTGTGTTAAATAAGTAAAGGTGGGTAACCTCGGGCTCTGCACATCTGAATGGGGAAGCAGTATGGAAGAGGGCAAGGGTGTGTAGTGGGGCATTTGTGTGTAGGCCTACAACGTGATAAATAGGTGCCTCCGGAGTGTGCTGTCTGCTCCACTTGTTTAACTCAAAGCTATAGTTAAAAAAGAGCAGGGCCTGCAGAGAAATTCAGTCTATAAACACTCACAACTGTCTGATTAATTACACCCTGAGCTACCGCAGAGATACACAGACCTGGGACACGGTAAAAGACGTTTCAGATGCACCAACACAGCTGAGCGGCTGTTGTTCTTGAATCTAAGGGACATTCACACATCCAAGACATCCCATGACCAATCCACAAACAACAGGAGTCGTATCGGCCTTGGCTCTTTCTCCAGGTGTTCCATTGTTCCAATCCCATCTATTGTAAAGTGATTTCAATACCACTGAACTCTGACTGTGAGAGTTTGAGATAGTGAAGGCATTCAGGCATCCCCCCCCGTTCTTATTTTTTGCTGTACTCTCATCCATTACAGCTGTCTGAAATAGGATGTATACCTCCACCCACTCCCATAGCTCTGCCATCCATTACTCCATGCTGGCAACAGACAGACACTTCCTCCCACTCCCACAGTGCACTGAACATCACATTACTACAGTCAGCCACAACTGCTAGCACCTCACATGTTCCAGCTGCACAGATTTGCAAGTACTCATGCCATAAACTATACTTTTTTTCTCCAGGAATTAGGCAACAGTGATACAACGAGGAAGTTAAGTGATGTATGTGGGGTACAGCCATGCGTTAAAGTCATATTTATAAAGCTGAGTAGATGCTAAGTGAACCTTCTTGTTAATTGTGATTACAGCACATGTATTGATATATCATAGTTAATACTGTTGCAGCCCGAGGGTGGGCTGTGGTTTCAGTATGCAGCCGGATGAGGCCGAGGCCAGCTTCTCAGGATTGACAGGTGGGCCAGTGCAACAGGCCCCTGCGACTGGGGTGACTGGGGAGTGAATAAATTAGCCCCCAGGCTTCTTTCCTCTCCAGTTTTCTCCATCTCTCAACCACACAGTGCAGCGGGCCACATAAACAAGCAGCTTAAAGCGCACCACCGCCATTGTACCTGTCAGTGTCAATATACAGTACGCATCAAACACTTTAGTACGTACAAACAACTGTATTTTCTCACTCTCCCACCCAAACATAAACCCATGCACAAGGAATTAGACAATAAGTTCTTAAGCACAAAAATACACCCACACAGAAAGGCATATTAAGTTCAGACGCTCACTGTTGTGCACCCATGTGCACACTTGCACACACAGTCATAACAGACTAAGACATAAAGGCCAGCTGAGATGCTTTTGAGAGCACAAGAACGCCCACACACACAAAGCTCATCATACTCGAGCGCTTATCAGTAATTCAAGACGCATATCAGTTACTGCTGTTTCTGCTGCTCTTTGCATGCTGAGTGTCTGGGTGACAAAGTGACGGCAGCAGAACTATTATTTGCTGTCTTTGGGCTGTGACAGATGACAGCACATCACAGGGCAAGCAATTAAACTATAATTATACACACATACACACATGCCCTGTCATAAATACCGCAGTTTGAGCTCAGGGACAAAAAAATACAACCAAAAACAAAGTCGGCTGGCACACACATGTGCACAAGTGTGACTGTGTTATAGGTTTATTGTTGCGTTAGGGGCACAAACGAGACACAATAGAACTGTGATGCACAGTTTATAGAAGAATTCACAAGCAGGGTGTCCATAATGTATTCATGTGCTGTCAGTGCAGACAGCAGGGGAAAGAGTTACAGCGACGTGTGTCCTCCAAAGTCAGACACTGATGCAGCAAATTTATTTGGTGTTGTCACTCATGCAAACGGCCAAGGCAATGAAACCCTGCCCCGGACCAACGAGACGGTATTAATACCTGACCCGGACACACCCCTCCCTCAGGGTGTTTAACTGGTCCTGAGTGGAGCAGGATCACAGTTCACACACAGCAAGCAGAGCAGACAGCCCAGTGATAAACAGTTCAGCTTAAATAAAGCCCTCACAAATAAAGGCAGGGCCAGTGCCGGTTACCTGCGCTGCCTCTGGAGGCCACCGCTGCCCCTGGCCAACCTGTTACCCTGGCAACACCTCCGTTCCATTCATCCATCATGTCTGACAGGTGTCAGGTACAACTAGAGAGGGCTGTGTTGAATGCAAAGTCTGTGAAGGCAAGACTGGCACTGGTTCTAGAGAGACTGTGAGAGAGGGGAGACTCGCTCATTAGACCATAATGATGTGTGAAGACATTCCTAATCAGAGATTGGCACCTTATTTATGTTGGCAATTTAGGGAAGGAAAACAGAGGCTGCCACACATTTGTCTGTCTGTTGGGTTGCCAGGTCAACTGAAAAGAACACACGAGCACAAACAAACACGCACCAGTGGCTGACAAATCGAAGGCACAGAAAAACATGTCTGGTTGTTTGTTAATTTAGTTTCTTTCAACTATTTGTTCTGCGTCATTCCCGGTTTTCATCCATAACATCACGCAGCTAAGTCATTCCAGAATAGATTTAGCACAGTTAGCACAGATTGTCCGGCCAGCATTTGTTCAGATGCAGTGAATCTTTTCTTCACGTGTGTGAAGAGGTGAAAATGAGTGTTTTGCACTATACGTGTAGGTGCATATACAGCTGCTGACATGAGCGTCACTTCTGGCCCAGCACTTCATTAGAGTGACTGTAGCATTGTGTGTCTGCGTGCATGTTTGCATATGTCTGTTGATGAACGCCTGGGGCATGTGATCCTGCCTGGGGCATAGCAGCAGAAATAGAGCTCAAGCAGCAGCCAATCAGGCTGCGCTATCAGACTCCTTCAGCAGGTAGGGGGGGGCTCAAAAATCCATACTCAATAGAGATTCATGGACCATGCAAGATTCAAGCTACCCCAGCTATTGACAGCATCCATGATGACTATTGATCAACCAACGATTCCTGGCCCCATACAGATGTGATTAGATGACTTAGAGTTAAAAAGTGTCACTTCCACTTTGGAGGATGAGCTCATTTTTAGCTAATTCTGTGACGCTCAATGCTGTACCTGCACCAGCTACTCTTCTCTCTTTGGATTGTTCTGTGTGAATCAAATTATCTGTAGGATGCCATTACGCCCAGCCAGGACACGACACACACTATCTCACTTGCTAATTCTGATTCAAAGTAAAATGGACGGCTCCCGTATCTTTCTTCCACACTGACCACAGCTTTTAATTTTGCTACTGCTTTTTTTGATTAAGATTTGTCTCTTTCTCCAAATAAGTCACTACTTAAGTTTCAACAGGATCGTTCCTCAGTGCATCTGAAGACTTAAGCAACGGCTGATGAGACATTATACATAATAAATCAAAGGGGGTTGGATTTATCTCTGTGCTCCCCTCTGTCGGACCAGCTGCAGCCTCTAAATCAGTCAAAACCGTGCATGCTACAAAATGAATTGGCACACTCTAGCCAAGCTGTTGCAGACAATGAAAAACAAACCAAAATTCCTCAACAAAGCAAAACAAATGACGCTCTGGAAAAATGTATGTGTTATGGAAATGACCGCCTCTAAAAATAGCACACTCATTGTAAAATCAACACAAACATTTGATAAACAGGCCCCGAAGAGGAGAATTAATTAGCCACGCTGGACGCGTAAACACAGCCATACATCAAGTTCAAGAGAAAAACAATAACAGGGCTGAGGCAGTCAGAGAGAAACCCCTGACCGCCTGCCACAGAGGAAGCCCTGACGCTCTCTGGCCTCATTCCTGAAGCGAAGGAACAAACTCAAAAACAGAGGAAATTAATTTTCTGGCAGAAAAATGAGACGACGAAGCTGGACACAGGATAGACGGCACATTGGACAAAGTGAGAAACGAGAGACAAAGAGAAGAGAGGCAGATGATTAACGGATCTAAGGTTTACAGCTTTGCATGTGTGAGAAGAAACGCACACACACACACACGCACAGACACACAAAAACGTCTGTCTCGCTGACTGAACTGAAGACACTGTGTCTGTTGATGCTAATGCTAGCCAGCTGGGCTTGCAGCCAAAGGCATTAAGTGGAATCGAATTCCACCAAACTAGCTTTAATCAGCAGGTTTTTAAGGTTAGAATTACTCTTCGTCTCCTCCAGCCCAGTGGCCAAGGTTAAAGCAGACACGGGCAGGGGCTGGGCCCTGCTAATGGGATGGAAGGGTGGCCTGAGGCATGCCATTGTACAGCTACACAGAAAGGTGCAAACACACACTTGTCAAAACATTGCTGTGCGATTCTGCCCATGCTGGAAACCGTGATAACATACAAATGGTAGATTCTGCATCATATATAGGACATGCTAAAAATGACAAAAGATGGATCCTCGTCATCTCATTTTTCCAGTTAATCCTGTGACATCACCAGATATAAATAGCCAGCCTTCTTAAAAATGAAAAGGTAGACTTAAGCCATAAATACAATTATATAGGCTTTATAGAATTACCAGTACCGTCTGCATCAGTTACTCTGTTTATACCTTTGACATTACTTTCGATGGTTAAGATTAAATATAAGGAATATCTTCACATAAAGGCAGAATAAACAAACCTTGACCTGATTCTGTTACTATAGCGACACCTGTTCTGAATACTGTGTTGCATAAAAGTCCATTGGTGAGGAATCAACCTTAAAAGAATATTGAAAACTGTGATACAAAAAGAGAGGTGATGAATGGATGTATCAGGCAGTTTTTATAACTCACAAAGAGCCCATAATGGCCCAGCCTTGACCTCATCCTGAACACAGCAATGAACACATTGAGGCTTGTCACCGAGGGAGAGCTCAGAAAACCTTGCAGCACTTTAGATTCTTAAAAGTAAAACTTTCTCTTGCAAACACAATATAAGGATATGACTAAATACTGAGCAGAATCTTTCAGTTCAGAGATTAAATCTTGTCTCTCTTCAAACCTGACCACTATAAAAGAACTGAGCTCTGCTAACTTTTCTGATAACAACTTTATCACAAATGTTGAATAGCTCTTATTTACCTTCCATCTGCACATAATGTGAGAAGTGACAGGACCATATCAGGACTTATGGATACATGCTGGATCACAATTAAAGCCAAATTGTTGGACTGGTTGCAAGGCAATAAGGCTGCCATTGTAAAGTGCGCTCAAGGTATAAATAATAAAAGCATCACAAGGTGAGACGGCTGCTGTTTAATAAACATAAATGGCATTCTTTGAGTCTGCTTGACCACCCATTAACCTTTACTCATGCTGGCTGAGGGAAAAGGGAGCACAACCTCTGCATTAATGAGATAAACCCTAAAACACACACGCACGCACGCACACACACACGCACTCACTGCTGAAGATGACATCACACGCTCAGCCTCCCCGGTGAGGAGTGTGTGAGGCAGACGCGCTTCCTAATTGTGAGAGAGAGCCTAGATTTGTAATGCTCTGCAGTACTGTTAGGGCTGATTAGCAGCGACTCGTGATTTCTCCCCTCACCATGATCTATCGGCACTCCAATTTTCCAATATCTCGGCGTGAGCATGGAAGAGCCGAGAGACACTGTAAATCATGACAACTCCTCCCCAACAGAGAGACAGGATGGATGGATGAAACCTGAGAGAGGAAGTGAGCAACACATCGAGACTGTTTGGAAATATGAAAGGGGAGAAAAGGGGGGAAAAAAAGGAAAAAGATTGTGGGAACGAGACGATGGGTGCTCGCACGGAGCGGAGAGGAGCACACGTCAGGAAGGCATGAGAGAAGTTGGGAGGGTAGAAAGTGTGGAGGGGAAAACAGATATGATTACCAAGGAAACAGCCAGAAAAAAAAACCCTGCTGGGGGAGAAAGAGACGGAAGAGTGTGGAGCAGACAAAGAGGAAAAAGAGCATGGGGAGAAGGAAGAAAGGGAGTGGGAGGACAGAGAGAGGGAGAAGAAGAATAAGAGTATAGAATGAATGCTAACAGGGAGCCCAAACTCAGTACTGAGCTTTATCCTTCACAGGCGGAGGAGCAACAATCGCAAACACATTTTCTCTCGCCCTGGCCCTAAGAGAGATAAAAAAGCAATTTGTATTCTATTCCTATTCAGCGTCGCTTGGCCTGTTTCTCTGCCTGCATATTTGTAAACACAGCTTTGTCAGAGCAGCTTAATCTTCCCAACACAAACACAGACTACGGGAAGGAGGGGTGAGGAAGGGTGAGGACGGGTGAGGAGGGAAAGAACGGCGAGGAGAAAGTGAGAAGGAGGCGAGGGGGGGAAAGGGTAAAAGAGTGACGGCAGGAGGGGAGGGAGAAAGAAAGGACGGTACGAGTGGTAAATCGCTACCCCACAACTACAACAACTGACACAAATTCAAGCGATTCTGTGAATTCACCGCCTGGCAATTTCATCCAATCAGCAAACAGTTTTCACACGAGCAGGAACAACACAAGCATCAGTCAGTAAATCCCATAAACACACTGAGAGAGCTGCTGCATTCAGGTGAATTGCTTCAAACATCAATCAAATAAACATTTTTCTACAGTGCTTATTTAGAACAAAAGTCTATTCTTGTAAGTTCTGGCGGTATTTGTGAAAACAACCTACTAACTTTAAATTCATGAACTCCTGTGTTTTGTCTCTGCAGTGAGAAACAGACTCTAAAAACTACAACTCTGTGATGTTTTGATGCCCCATCCCTGCTCTCTCCAACTGCCAGGTGAGGTTACTGACACAGCGCAGAGCAACACGCATGGCTTATCACACTGTAGAGGCTGCCCGTGACAGATGGAAGAAGCAGGCCCGTGTGCCCCCTCCACTGTCACCGTGCCTCTATTTAGTGCTCATGCAGCACATTGTACCTGCCATGAAGCTCACAAGTATGTACTTTCAGGTTTCAGGGGCAACTAAACCACCTTCTGCAGGCTACAGGCCAAATCACACAGTTATGAGGAAGGACAAACACATTTCTGAGGCTGTACATTAAAGCATGGCGAAATAGAAAGGGAGGGAGAGGGTGAGGCAATTGTCGGGGTGCGCATTCGCTCACAGAGGCGTGAAATTAAGCAGAACGACACCTGCCAATATGTGTTGCATTAAAGTGCACCAGGTTCACCACGCTGCTTGGCCTTCTATATTGCTCTGTATCTTTCTATCATTCTACTCTTCCATAAAGAGATTTCTTTATTATTTCACGCAGCTCCCAATTTAAGACAAATAGCTGCCCCATCCGCTCAATATTTGGAGTAATGACACAGTCAACACACTATTCAGGCTTTCATAGGAAAACAAATATAGCTGAGTTAAAGCCAGCATCCATATAGTGGATTTAACACAGTCTACATGATGCAACGTTTTGCTCGTATGATGATTATTGCAAGGAGCTTTCGTCTTTAGACCCCAGCCAACACTGTAGACAACTTCAGAATACAGTAAGAACTTTCATCCTTCCATTCTCACCTATCTTAAGTCCCAGCTGAAGTAAACACGGCGACAGGCGGACTCAGCAACAGGATTAGCGGGATTGAAAACAAAAACGGCAATAACATAGATCACGGAAAGATGGAAAACAAAGAAATAGAAACTGCGGCGCTGCTCCGTTGCCGGCACAAATGCCCCTGTGTTTGTGTCTATCAGGGCTTACAAAAGGTCAACAGCATCACACTGGAAACTGAAGTGTCTCCTGGAGCTCCCGGCTGCATAGATAACTGGCTGATGTGGCGAGGCAATGAAATATTGACAAAATGTTGCCAGGCCAACTTCATTCTTCGACTGCGCCTGCCATGGTTTCAACAAGTGTTGACCCAAGACAACATGTCCTTTGTGTAATATTAATATCAGTTTGAAGCCAAAAAACTTGGCTGTGTGATGATGTGTGTACAGAAACAGATAGAAGAGGCAGGGAATGAGAGACGAGACAGGGAGAGCCAGAGACACACAGCAGGCAGATGGAGGAGCCTGAGAGCCCCGGGCAACCCTGTGATGAAGACAGTGGGGAACACAACCCAAAGAGTCCATGGAATGTTCTGATTGTGATGAGGAGATGGAAGGAGCGGTTTGGAAATGGGGGGATGGCAGCCAAGAGACAGGGAGGGAGAGAGAGAGAGAGAGAGAGAGAGAGAGAGAGAGAGAGAGAAAAGAGAAGTAAAGAAATCAGCTGGTGCATTAAAAAGAGGGAGAGGGTAGCAAATGAAAAGTGACACTTTAATTCAGAGAGCTTCTTCTGCCTGAGTTATTATGAGATGTTTGTAAGCCGGCCTGTTCGTGCATCTCCCCTGGCCCGGTGCCTGGATCCCTCTCACCGAGGAAACCTGTGGTGCTAACCTGTCTTTATCTGAGGTGCACAGCATGGGACGCCGCTCTGCCACCATCCCTCGCTTTGATCCTCCCACTTCCAGCATGGTGCCCTCCTTCACCACCACAGCTCATAGACTCACATTGAAAATGTCTCTTTGATATGACCAAAGCCCCCCCCCCACTCTTCATTAATTACCATTACTCTAATCTGGAAAGCAAGGGTTTTGCTGTGGCTTCACAGAAACACTTTCGGACACTGTTACACTGATAACCAGAGAGGAAGAAATAAAAAAATAAAAGCAAGTCTGTGAAATGAGATACAGAAAAGCCACAACAAACGGCGTTTGGGTGACAATTTATCAGATCAGAGAAACTCATATATTTGTTGTAGCGAGAACAAGGTAATAAAAGACATTAGTAATATGAAGATGGGGATTATTATTATCATATTTACACTATCACATAATGTGCTACCATCTTAAATTGTTTATTGATTTCTTTCCTTTATTCAGATTCATCAAATCTACCTGTGTGATGACTCGTCCTTTAACTCATTCAGTGAGTTTGGGGGGAATCCATCACAGATTCCTGAACAACAGTTCCCCCTTGAAATCAGATGAACAAATAACAGATTACTTTCAGAGGAAACTATCATATTTTAAAGGTAACTTACCCGATAATAACAAGGGGAACTTTGACATAAACAAACTTGAGGCTCGAGATGCAAAATGATTTTATATTCTAGCTTTGTGTTCACATAAGAACCTGATAACGAATGTGACTTCTACTTTAGGAGAAGAAGACCAAGGGGGCTGTTTTTGGACTAGGGCAGCAAGTAGATAGCAGACATGATAAAGAAGACAGACAGACTGATAAAGGAGGCAGACAAATGGAGGAAAGGGATTATTGGGGCACACAGATTCACCAGCTAAAACATACTTTAAGTACCAGACAGGTACAGTCTAGGAGCCAAAACAGACATGGTAGGTAGGGAGAAGGTGGCAAATTCAATCAGACTCAGTAATATGCACACACACACACACACACACACACACACACACACACACACACACACACACACCAGAACATGGAATAATCCACTGTATGAATACACAAAGGGAGTGTGATGAGAAATGTAAAAGTAAAGCAGAAAGGGGAGAAGGACCCAGAGCAAAGTCAAAGCAAGAATGAGAGTGAGGAAGAGAGAGTCAGGGAGCCAGAGACAGACACAGAGATGGTGGCGGAGGGGGTAGTAAGTCGGAGTGCCGACAGGTCTCCAGAGGTTGTAATATATAGCATCGTTTCAATCTCTCAGCAGCAACTACAGCCCTCCTTTTTCATATCCCACCACAGTCTGAGGAAAGAGAGATACTTCTGTCCTTCAGAGCCAAATCGGCATTCAAGATGATATAATGCGCTCATTTTTTGACATTATATCCCCAAATCTGGATGGTTATTTGTGGCTGAATGTGCTCTCCGTCCCCATTTTCTCTGGAAACGTCAAGGTTACTATTGGTAAAGGATGGATATAAAATGCCAACATCAAACATGTTTCTATGTTTGTCTTGTGCTGTTTCCTCTCTCCCAGAGAGGTTTGAGTCCAACGGTTGATTTATCTGCTACATGCGCCATTAATCCTGAGACCATGCATGGCTCTGCTGAATAATTGATTTCTGTGCTACTGTAACTAAATCCATCAAAACAATGACATCTTACCACCTTCTGTATCACTTTACTTCCTCTTTACCTCCTTTCTCACCTCCACCTTCCCATACCTTCATAACACTTGAGTCCTTCTAAAAACTATAAATTTAGCACAATGCCTTCATGTTCTCCTGCCCAGTGTGGTTTAGGAGATGAAGAATCACTGTGGTGAGTTTAGTTTTATGAGACTCCACCAGCAGAGGGAGTTTCCCCCACTGGAAGGAAGAAGCCCAGGCATATTCCCATGTACACTAAGCATAAAGATGTAGTTGGCAGGCTGCTCGGACAATTTCAACACCTCTGCTGGCGACTGAATGAGACGAGCAGAGAAGCAGTGACCTCCTGAGGTGATCGGCTCCCAGCTTTCTGTCTAGACCTCAACAAACAGCTGCTCAATCGGACGCAAAAGGGAACACTGACCCTTAATTTTTATCTGCACCCCTCCAGACCCGTCTTTCTGACTTGTTTTTGCATACTGCATTTAAAATAATAAGTGTTGTGTCTCCTTGAATGCCACAGAGCTATAAATCAGAAGAAAAATAGACCTGTCATCATAGTAAACAATACATGGGACCAGTTATTATTAAAAAAAAGAGAGTTCTGGAACAGACTGAGCCATGCATGCAGATGAGGGACCAACATGTCTATCTCCACGCCTCACCCTCCAGCCTACCTCGGTAGATCACTTACATACTCACAGCCTTTTCAGATGCTTGAGCACAACATGCAGAGGTATGTTGACTGATAATTCACATGTCACAACATTTAGAGAGTATAATTAAGGCAAAGAGGCAACTGTGCCCCTGTGTGCTGACAATAAAACACAGGCTGTAGGTACACAAGGGAATTGAATTTTGAAGACAATGAAAGATGGTGATTTCCTAAGACCCCAAAACACAGATAATGACTGCACAAATAACAATTTGAGTATGATATTTACGCTATATAATGACTTCTGATGACAAATGGGCCACAATCACGCAGTCATTCAATCATAACATGTTGGTCGACGTGACATTACGAAGATTTACGTCAGCTCTTGGAAAATGAGCTCTGGATTCGATTGCGAGGACGACATTGTTCAATGTCACCACCGTCGCGCGAATATTTGGCATCATTTCTTATGTGGTGCCATCAATGTTTATGACAGCCGATCCATCGTCAAGTAAGCTGTATGTCAAATTTTAAGTCAGCTTTATGACACATGAAGCGCATGGAATGTCAGGGAATGTCATCTCTGTGTTCCAGGTACCAAAGTGCATGTTTTAAGAAAAAAAACAAAGAAAATCCACCTTTACCACATTTGCAGAGCAGAGTTTATGCACCCTTCATCTGAATCAGGCACTGGTGTTTCTATGCCTCTGCGTTTGATGGTGAGCACATAGCTCCCAGCAAAGATTTGCATGCAAAGCTGCATATCCTCCGTCCATAGCAGGGGCCCCTCAGGTGTAACAGTAGAGGCTTCTGGTGGCATCCTGCCCTCTCCCTGCCTAAATCTGCCTGGGCCGGCGTTCCCCTCATCTGGGTGCACACTTCCCAAAAGAAAATATGGTCAGAGAAGAGGAGAAAGTAAGACCTGGAATAATATTTACCCACATTTCCTGATCCATCATCAATAATCCAGTTTCCAGAGTACACACTCTTATTTGGTACTTTTGGTTGCTGATGAAAATAAAAGTCATCCTCCTCTTACAGCTATCGTTTTTTTCTTCTGCGATGTCCCTGTTCAAAATAAATTGCAGCAACAAACACATTTAAACCCGGTGTATCCTTGAGTGATACTTGATAAGACGGAGGAAGGCCATGCATTTGTGTGTACGATGGTTAATAGGTGCAGCCCTCCAGCACTAGTTGTGCTGCACAGTAATAGGCTTCAGTGAGGCCGGCAAAGTGCTGCCGCTGCACTTTTAGAGTGGGTAGAATTGCAGCAATACAAAGTTCATAACAAGTTACCTGGGAGGACATGTGCAAAGCAGAATCTATGTGTCAAGTCTTTTTTACGTCTAATCCAAGTTGTTATCTGTCAAGAGGAGTTGACAGATCATCAGTACACAGTATAGGTACACACTGGCTTAATTAAAGTTTGTTTTTCATCTGTTGAACACGGTTGTGCAGTGTTGTCTGTCTCTGCCTTGTGATAATTCATTCTGCCTGCAAGATATGTAGCAGCTGAGCTGCACACATTGTCCTCTGTCTGCAGTTGCCATCCTTCACATACACTTGGTGACAGCAGGGTCCAGGACATCCTCTGTGGGCTGCATGAGGACTGACATATTCCAGTGGCTCCTCCCATCACCAACCCATCCCTTCCTCCAGAGGCCCCAGTGCTCCTGCCCCGTCTCATTATGTGAGCGAGATGTTTGGGGGTCTCTCTGTGCCAGCCTGTCGTACTGTCAGTAAGCATAATGTCTCTCAATGGGCATCCTCACAGTGTGTGTATATGTGTGTGTGTGAGATTTCTTCTGAAAAAATTCTTTTGGCTGGACTCTTTTCACACAACTTATACACAAGAGGAAGCTGTTACAGTCTAGAGGCTGACTAATGCACGTCTCTCAATGGCTCTCAATTTCCAAATGACCGGTGTAAGTATAACACCTACATTTGCATACATCTCTTTTAAATTTGTGCCCATGGCTGAGAACAAAATTTAATTTAGTGAGGAGATTTATACAGCGGGATGACAGTGGGGCGTTGGGGAGCGTTAGTCAAAGTTGAGATCAAGTCTGCAGATTAATAAAAGCCTGTGTCAAGACTTGTAAGATGACTAACCGCAAGAAGCAGACGGCGCAACCCTAGTGCAAAAACAATCAACTTCTTCAAAGGGCTTAAATGACATTTAATATATTTACTGGAAAATGCAAACAAAAACTGACACCAGGAGGCAGAAGGAAGTGAAAACAATAGTCTGTGGTTGCTATTAAGGCTACAACAAAGTGTGTACCTGATTTGTATGGTATATTGAATTTCATGTTGTTTGAGATGGAGTCTGAAATTTGATCTGTGTCTCCTATTTCAGAATAACTTACACCGCAGCCCTTAGTCTAACTCTCCGATTTAGTGACTGGCACACTCCGCTAACCAGTGTGGAGCACAAGTAGTTCAATGCCACACTATTACCCCATTCCCTGGAATGCCTGTTGAAAGGACGGAACATCAGATATGATTTGAGGATGGTCTCAGTGTACCTGCAGCAGAGCTTTTCTCTCCATATATTCCCCCAGCCACCAAAATGCTATTCATCTCATTCCAGTTGATTGGGATCCTCACCGCATTAAAGAGTGCGCAAAAGCTTGTATGTGCATGTGTGTTTTCATGCATGTAAATAAAGACAGTAGATAATGAGCGTAGAGAAAGAGAGCAAGAGCGAGCGGGAAAGTGAACAGGAGAGGGAGGAGTGTGTTAATGAGTGTGAGATGTGCTGAGGTCGCTGTGTTTGTTCTGTAATACTGTGTTGCCGCAGAGCTATGCCACCTCAGGTGGGTGATTAGCAGTAATTATATAATTACACAAAATGCGATAATAAACAGCACAGAGGGAATCTGCTCCATCTTGTACTTTGGTACACCTCGTACACACACACACACTAATTTCCTCATGTACAAACAAGTAAATATAAAATATTACAGTATGACTTTTCAACACACTCAGACACATGCACACACTCATGCATTCTGCATCTATAAAGAAAGAGACAGACAAAGCCATTCACACCCAGATAATTCCAACCTGATACAAAAAGTAATGGAACACTCACACTTGTCCTCGACTCGCACCTGTGAGTAAAAACCGATTTGCTCCCTGACACACAGTAACGGCCAATAAAACAAGTGCTGACTCGTTCCCAAAGGCAGCCGTGGGGAGCGGAGGGACAAATGAACACAAACTGGAAGTAAAAAGCTGCTCCCAGGAGGATTTTTGCCTTTTCTGTAGTCCTCATGCTTATTCCGGTGTGAGTGTGAAACAGTATCTGAAAAAGGGCGCAAATGTCCAACTTATCTGTATATTCAGCAAAAAAGTAGAAGGCAAATAAAGGCAGAAAATGTATTTTTAAGTGTGCATACCCGGGCCAATTTGCATTAAAGACATTTATATGTCCGTATATTCTCTCCCAACACACAGGTAGTGACCACAAGTGATCAAAATGAGTGATAACATATGAAAATGAAAGAGGAATAAAGAGGACTGAGGGAGTAGAGGGTGATGTCAGGATCCAGGGGAAACTAGACGATAGGGAATGAGAGAACAGCATGGGGTAGAAGCAGGGGATAATTACTGCTAATAAACCCTAATGGAATTCAGGCCTCACGTCAGGTGCTAGATGATCTGATTACTGCTGGGTGGTTGGGGGAAATTGGGAACTGATCCGTTAATCCCACCATCCCCATTTTGTCTCTCATTCGGTTTGGAAATGTGTGCATCTATAGGTGCAGGGCAGCACGGCTCTTGTAAAACAGCAAGAATGTAATTTAAATATCTCAGTTTCAAAGTTTCAATGAATATGTTTAAGGATAAAATACAAGATTTGATTTGCAAGTATTCTGAGTGAAACCTTGCTGCTGACTTACGGAGAGTCACAGGAAGTGTTCTCTGACAGTCGCTCGCTCTGACCTGTGACCTTCCTGATTCTGAGCACAGGCCATTAGCCCCTGTACGCGCGGCAGTATGTAAGAGCATGTGCAAGACTGCTGCATTTCTGTCTATTGGTGTTGAACTTTTCAACTGGCTCTTCCTCCCCAGGCTTCCTGCTGATGACTGCTGACCTTGGCTGAATATCACATTCTGGTGATACAGGGGTCAATGGAAAATACTGGCTTTTCCCACTTTTCCAAACACGTCAGGCTACAGAACAAGAAAAATTATTTTTCACTCTATGAGTAATACTTTATGGTATGACATACTGTACTCTACAGAATAAATATTTATTTAAATATGAGAAAAACAACACTGTTAGAAATGGTACCAATTACACCCAAACTGGAATTTGCAATTTCGCCTGGTCTGTGTGGGCTCCTAGGTTTTCTTTACAGTGCAAACACACATTAGACTAACTCAAGACTGAATTTCCCCTATGGACATTGAGGATGTTTTTCTGCCTTTCACATGCTTCCATAAGCCTCCAGCCTTTCATAACCTGCAGCAACCTCGGTGACCCTGATTAAGAACATCCATCGATTAAAAGAAGACACAGCTACGAAGCTGAAGCTTCATGAAGGCTTCACTTCATATACATTTGGATTTGACGAATCTGAAGTTATGAGTGTTTTCAGAGGAAATCACTCAGTATGTATATGTCTCCTGGAGCAGCAAAGATTATTGTGTGCATGCACACTCAAAACAATCTCCTTCTCATCTACGAGTATGTCTCAAATGCTGTGATGTTTCCTGTTCTCATCTGGCATCAGCCTGGCTGGTTCAACATTGGGAGCTGAAAAAGGAGCAGTCGTCATTAGCTCGGGGTTGAGATACCTTTCTCAGCCATCCTCTATCTCTGCGTAGCACCTGCTCTGTCTCCAGATGAGATCAGGAAGGTGGGGCAGTGGAGGGCATAGGAAGGGTACAGCTCGAAGCGGGAACAGAGGCAGATGAGGGCCTGGAAGGGAAATGGGAAGGAGGAGGGCTGTACACAGCAGATATCAGCCCATGCCTTAAACCAGAGTCGAGGCACTTGTTATCATGGTTTGATTTCTTGCTATGCTGCTCCAGCTCATTGTAATGGCTGTTGGGTGTGACTGTGGACATGGCAGCAGCAAGTCAAAGGGATTAGCCATTTAAAGAGGGAGAGATGTTTATTTTCAAGTGCTGGGCTTTTAGCATATTTATCAAAATGATTTCCAAGGCATCAGGGAAATCGCACCAACACCACTGAGGAAAACGTTTCAGAATGAAGAACAAGACACTCAAAGAAACATCAATTTGATTAAGTCATTGCCTTCTTCAAGTAAAACACAAAAGAGGTATGTCACAAATGGCTCCAAAAACTGGTCTTCACTAAAACTTCCTCTGTTGCATTCATTCAACACTGGAGAAGTAATGGTTAATGCAAAATGTGTGAAACTCAGCACAGATTCCAGATTAATTCCTGTATACAGCAAAATACAGAGAGATTTATCTGCCAATGATAGCCTTAATCAGCACTTTGTAGAGAACTTTGGCAAAAGCTTTATTTGTTTAGAGAATTCCCACATTGCATGTTTAAAAATGTTTTCAACAAAGTCATTTATCTTTTTGGAAAATATGGTGATTCTGTGTTCTTTCATAGCAATTTTTTATTAATCCCCATACAACTGGCCAAGGTGTGTTTACACAGAGAGGCCCTTTACAGGTTTTACTGCAGGGCATTCTGAAGGCCCGTGGTGTTTTTACAGAGTATCATCATGGTTTGTTGTGTGAGTGTGGGGTAACAGTTCAGCTTTAATAGACCTAGAGTCAATGCCCAGGCCTCAGCAATGCTATAAAACTGCCCTCTAAAGCTGGTCAATGGAGTTGGTCAACTCACGTGCACTGGTTTGCTCAGGCAGATGCCACTGGGCAGCTTGGAGCACTTGAACGCACCATCAGCTCATCACGGATTTAACAGTATAAGGCCATGGCTGCTTGATTCACTGTAACGTCTAAAACATACTGATGGCTTCACAAATGTATAAGGCGCAGACTTCATTAAATCTTTATTTTTTGTGTGCGTAGAAGGAACCCAGGTTTTTAGTAACATTCCCAATGCCTGGCAGAGCAGTGTTAGGTGGAGTCCTGTTATCCTCTGTCTTATTTATTTTAGGATACTTCAATTTTTTAAAGGGGGCCAAAAGAAATTGGCCAGATGCACTTTAAAGAGGCCCACAGCCACATGAGAGATGAACCAGGTTAAAAACCACAGAGAAAAAAAAACAGACACCAGGACCTGAACAGTGAGATGAAACCCTCAGTGCTCACGATCTGATGGACGCCACCAGTCTTCCCCTCATCTGTCTCCACCTCAGTCCATTTATCACTTTGGCTCTTCTGAGAGCCAAAGCTGTGTCTGTGTGGTCATATAGCTTCACTCTAATGTGCAGGAAGGATTACCACAGCAAAACATCAATCTTCTTTTGGGCATCATCTGAGGCCCTTTTAGGGAATCACATAATCGAGCCCTAACTTTATTGCACTTTAATCAGAGCGGTACAGGCCTGGTAGAGATCAATGATCTCTGAGTGTTAGCATTGACTGGGGCTTACAGCTCCCAATCAAGTGCCCCTCTCCCACCTAATGTTACATTTAATGAGCCAATTAGTCCACAATAGTGTGGCCAGCATTTTAAAGCGTTGTTTATGCTGCATTCATTATTAATATCTCATAGTTAGGTATGAATAAAATTAAAAGGAGCAGCGAGACCATTAGCTCCCCATGGTGGATGCTTATTAAGATGGGATGCTTTGTTATCTGAGTAAAGGGTGGGGTGATAATTGTTTGTGGTGGGCCGGATATGCTGGTTCAGTAGTGAGAGTGGTGTGATTTATACAGCCTTGGAGATGTGGATGCATGCGTGGATAAGAGATGAGGTACTGTGGTTTTACTATAAATCCTGGTAGGGTGGAACAACAGTCTGTATCCAGTGGACTCAGAAGACACTTTAGTTTCCTTGGAAATGCTGTTTTTCTTCCTGTCTTCAGCACTTATCTTTGTGAGAAGGGAATTTTATTGCCATTATATTGCTTAGCTTCATGGTAAACATTGTAAACATTTGCAATTCTCTTTCTGATTATATGTAAAATGTGTGTAATAAACAGCTACAGAACGGTCTGTTTGATCTGCTTTAAAAACTGCTCCACCACTGGGATGCAAAAAAATCCAGGGAGATACAGAGAGACTGGGAGTGCATGCATGTGAGACAGCGATGGCGATAAAGTGAGGGTGTGTGTATATGGAGACTGGAGCAGAAAAAATAAATCAAAAAATCAATAAAACATTAAAATCACTTCAGTCAACAGAGCAAGACACAGCTGCAACCAGCCGCTTCTTGGCCCAGAAAGATTCTAGTACTGGTGAGTGAGCCTCAAATATTCAGCAGGAACACATGCACACATACATGCACGCACATGTGTGTGCACGCACACACATACACCCACGCACACACACAAGCATCATATCTGTGTTCTGTATGAGCACAAAGACATTCTAGTGCTTTTGGATATGATATAAAGACCATTGGCCGGAGGCATGGCACTTATGTCCAGTCAGTGTTGTGAAATTTAGAAATTCATTAAATTAAAAGATCAATGAGCCATCTTTAATGCCTCATATTGTTCCTGTGGCAAGTGGCTCAACAGACATTGGCCCCAAGGAAAAGTCATTAAATTATAACTGAGTTCTGCTAAAGGCAAAATTATGTACAGACAGTGAAATGGTAACATCAGTATCTTTCCCATCCCTCATTCCTTTATTCATCTATGGGCTCTGTTGGGGAGGCAGCAGGGTAAGCCATCCCATTTCCCCATTACTCGTCACTGAACCAGCGTATAATAACTCATAGCCAACATCCTACCGAAACGCGCCGGCAATTGCTTTCAAGCTCCCACTTAAAATAGTCCCACTGACAAGCCTGCTGCCTTAAATAAGCACCACAGCCTGTCTGGAGAGGCTCCTTAATCCCAGTGGTGAGAGACACTCCAGCAGAAAGACACCAGGCTGAAAAAACACTCCTGTACCAGAGAGACTGGAACAATTTACAGCAGGTGACTGGAGGAGGCAGGATTCAGTGGCATGGCAGGATGGAGGGAGTGGAGTATCAGGGGGAATGGGGGGGTAATGGAAATAAGGCAGCCTACCCATAAGCACCTCACCATCCACACCCACTCACCGAAACCCAGTAAGGCCAGTCTAGATTAAAAAAAAAAAAAAAAAACAAAAAAAAACCTACACACACAAACACAGATTTTGGGCATTTTCTTACAGTGAAATCTGGTTCCATGTAGCATAAAAAGTCAAGAAAATGTGTCACATTGTGTTTAACAATGATTTTTATTGGCAAATATGAGATGTTGCTGTCTCACAGCTGAGAAGGAGGTTTGTTCAAAATGTGAACCAGCCGTTGCTAGAATCCCCTCGCATGCTGCATCCATCATCCACAACAACCGCATTGACCACAGGAGCCTTTCACAGCAGGTCTGTTTTTCTCCAGAACCCAACGCGGGGATGGAAACCATGCAGTTTAAAGAACAAAACAGATTGTGCAGAAGAATAAATCAAATAAATGTTTATCCATTAAATAGACATGAAATGAAAATGCATTTGAAAACAGCTGTGAGGGAGTAGCTGGTAAAAATGAGCTGCATCACGCTGCAGATGCTGATGCTGAAGGGTCATGCTTCCTCACGCTCACAAAGGACTACTGTGGGAAACAGGAATGATTGGTTAAACTCTGATAATTGGTTGTTAATTACTGTATTTGTAACATCTAAAATTCCTGCAGGAACAGATATAAATAGGGATCCAGGAAGCAGCAGTGAAGCCTAAAATACCCAGCCTCAGAGCTGCTCGGTTTCTTTTTCTGGACACCATTTATGTACCCTGGCCTCTGTGTCTCTGCCAGGTGATGTAATCTTGGACCGGAGAGGGAGACGAGGGAGCTGTGACGTCACTCTCCCCCACCCCGCCCCCGAGCATCTCACTAACCACACAACCTCTGAGAACAGTCTGTCCACAGCAAAGATAGAATGCTTTGGCTGCTCCTCCCTCATTGCCTCCCTGTCTCGCCCTCTCATTCATTTCCACTTCCAGCCTTCATCCCCTTTCTCCCCCACTTTTCTCCCTCTCTCCCACCCTATCAGTTCCATTCTCCTTTCTTCCCCTCCTCACACTCCCACCCTCGCTCCCTCTATACCTGAGGCTCTTGTTCTTTTATAGCAAATTGAACCTTTCACTCTGAAAGAAATAATTACTCTCTGGAGAGAAAGGGGACTGCCGTGGAATGCTGATATGACACACAATGTCACCTTGCCACTCAGGAGCTGCCTGCACACCCGCCTCAGAGGGAGACAGAGGGGGTGGGGGGGCTGGGGGAGAGGGGGGTCAGGGAGGGGCAAGGGTGATGAGGGTTATAGAATAAAAGTTGTAGGAGAGTAAAATAAAAAGAAAAAATGGGGAGATGGAAATGGAGGAGAAATCATGTATCTGTTGGTGAAGGGAGATGAGAGGTGGAGGGAGTGAAAGCCCAACCAAGACAGAGAAGGTATAGCAGGTAATAAAGCATGAGAAATGAGGGAGGAGGAACCCCAAAATATCATTATAATAAGGATGGAAATGAAATGAGAACTGCATTAAATGACGACGTTACACTGAACTGTAAAGGAAAACTGAGACACCATTTAGAGCGAAAGATGAAGCTGCCAAGATCTGGATTCTCCCCCTCAACCCCCCCCCATAATTATTCAGTTTATTGTGTTTTTTTTGTTGTCAAACCTGGGACAGCAATTTGCATTTTTATTGAAAAATAAGTTAAATAAATTAACGATAACATTTGATTTTAGTTATTATTAGGAACGTGTGTAATATTTCGTTGTGGAGACCGTATTAAGCCACATTTGAAAGTAGACAAATGTACTCAAAATCAGTTTGTGACCTTGACTCTTTCACACGGACAATAGAGTGAACCTAGTTTATGATACTCATAGGAACTTATAGAAAACTAAAATGATCTCAGGGGCTCCACTGGAATTCTCTCACTGTTTTGACTGTGACAGGAGGTAGTATGATGGAGGTGTAACAGAAGTGTGCAGAGCTACAAGGCTAAAATATGTGAGACAGATAGGTGCTGATCTGAGGTCAGCGTGAGAGAGCAGAAGTAAGGGATGAAGAGGAGGACAGAATGTGTGACACGGGAAGACCGGGGTCAAGCCTGGGATATATCCATCTTCATTTGCTGGCATTTGTGGAGCTGGAGGAGCGGGGACAGGAGCAGGAGAGCTGTGAGCCACAACACTGCCATTTCCACTTATTACCCATCATGCCTTTCAACAGAATGGTCATGCGGTCATGCTCTGGCCCCTGGGATGCTAAACGGCCCTCAGTGGGCAGCACGGACTCAGTTGGAGGATGGGAAGGCAGCACTGGGGGTGGGATAAGGGTGTTTGAACCTGGTGATTGTCAGAGACTTTGAAAAGAACACTTTCTACCTTTAATTAACTGAACAGCAACTCTGCTACACAGACAGCTGTGAAACAAACATCTGTCACAAATGAACTGTTGCATTTCTTTGTCAATTTTTTTTTTTGTTTGTGAAAGCAGGGGGACACACCTTCATATTAATGTGTTCTTTATGTTTTTGACATTAAAGATTCTTTATTTCTGAGTAGAATCTGCTCTGCTTGGCTTCTGTTGTTGGTTTGGATTCTTCTGGAAGGACCATCAAACTGATGAACGAACACATCCATGTGCATGGTTGCATGCATCCGGCTGCACAGAGGATTATGAACTTGCCATTGCAAAATGTAGTACGCCACATTTCGAAATCCTCAACATTATGTTTTGACCATCATACTGGTGACATCGCCAGCTTCTCACTGCAGAGGAAAGCACTTGTGAAACTAACGCTGACTTATCATTATCACTGTTTACACAGCAGACTTGTAGAGCAAAGAATTGCCTGTTTACACATCCAGCAATTACTGAGAAATCGACTTGCATCACCCGACAAATGTAAGTACAATATTTACTCTCTTTTAGTTCGACCACCTTCCTTCAAAGATTCTGGCTCTTCAGCTGCCACAGCTCCCACTATGTTCAAGAGCTTGCTGCTGCATCTGCCTGTCGTGTGTAGGTAATGTGTGTTTTTAAAGCTTCGTTTTGCTGAGGGAGAACATACGAACAGAGAAGTGGGGCTGAACTGTAAAATGAGGTGATACTCATTATAAAGCCCACGGAAACTGAAGAGGACTGCAGATTCAGGTGACAACGGGATGTGTCAGACAGATATGCAAAGTCTATTAAAAGAAAAAAACAAACCCTAAAATATTCAGCACATGTACCTTCATTATTAAAACAGTGAACTCTGTGTCTGGACAGATGAAAAAAAAAACAAAAAAAAAAACTCAACAGTTTCAAGTAAAGAAGAAAACAAAAAGTACAAATTTGATTAGACCACACTCTTCTGTGTTTCTTTCTTACCAGCCAGAGTCTGCGCGGTTGATGTCACTGACATTGTTCTATGTCGAAGAATAATTGATCTTAAATCATGTCTTCGCATAGAAATTCCCACAAACAAAACCTTTGTTTGGATTCTTACTTTTAGGTATAAATCAAAACCAAAAGTGTAAAAAAAATACAATCTCACGCTGCTACTTTAGTTAGACCTGAGCGAGCCAATTTCACATTTCATGTCACAAAATGGAAAAGAGACAAGAGGAGGGAAGAAAACGTGTACATCTGTATACACAAGCAACCGAGGAAACATCTACCTCTCAGTTCTTTCACCTTGGCTTGTGAAATGAATGTTATTCTAATATCTGCTCTGGTGCTTTCTGAATAATGGGCAAATATTACTCAAGGTCACAACTCATTTGTCAGGCTTTGAAGAAATGGCTGCGTGCGCTAAGGCTAACGTTCAGCTTTTATTCTGCTGATAAAACCCACAGCAGCTTTATGGGCGCAAGCAGTTAAAAAATGGAAGAATAACAGACATTAGCAAGGCAGAGTTATGTACAAGACGGAGAACGTGGGCAGCGCATAGAGAAGGAAGAAAAAACCGGGGATCGGGTTTGGACGAAATTGAAGAAAATCCATCAGCTTATTGCCTCATGATGTTACAACAGAATGCCAAAGGTGGCAGGAAGGAGTGGCTCTGTGGATAAATCACGATGCCTCTGCCTCCCTGACAGCTTCAGTCACGGTGACGTCCAAAAAGGGGCTGTGGTGATCAAACAGGAGCTGTGATGACTTCATCCAAATGTCACACACACATAATGCTACAAACACCCCGTGTCTCTGTGGGCAAGCATCATTTGATCCTGGGAGACGTGCTGATGACAGACAATAACGTGACAACTAGACACATATCTGAGACAGTGAATGACAAGACCGCTGTCTAAGTCTATCCATTATACATAGAACAATAAAAAGCAGAGGGCACCACTACCATGTCATGCCTTCCAGCTCTATTATTAATCACAGAGCTTTGCCGTTTATTGTCATACAGCTGTAAACTATTACTTTGCCATGCCACTGTGTGCTTGCAGCCCTACAACCCTTGGTCTTAGGTTATTAAATCCTACAGCCCCCAGCATGCATCCCCAGCTAAGATGCTTCCAAGCCTGGCCAAAGACTTTTATCTTGCTCCCCAGCACAGGCATGGCACCTCCATGATGCTTTCAATTTTCTGCTCTGTGCTTCTGTGTTTTATGGACCCGAGCAAATGTTCCAGACTGACTGGCTGAGCTGACCTGGACTCACAGTCTGCTGGTGATTGTGCTATAGATGGCGTAACATCAAGGACACCGGCCAATCATGGGCAGGGCTACGTGGCATCGTCAGTGCCCACAGACACTTGGAGACATCATGCTCCAGACATGGAGCGCTCATACAAAGGGCAATGATGGAACTCCGCACCAGGTCGATGTGACAGCTGTTTCAGTCTATTATGTGACAGTTCTGAACAAAGCCCATCCGTTAGATGGAAAAAAGCTGATTTCCATCGAGTCTTTGTTTTTGTGCACTTTGTATGTAAATTGATTATGCAAAGCTGAGAGCAAAATGAAATTCTTCTCTAAACCAGGTTCAAAGGCTGTAATTACCTGGACAGTCACATGGAGATGGAATAAGTAATCAGTGCTTCTCTAAAATCAGACCTAAACAAAACTGGGCCTCTTTTTATGGTAAACAGGCAATAATAAAAGCAGCATCTTTCTCTCTGACTGGATGTCCTGCCGGCCTCTGTTCATGTATTAATTAAGCTCCATTTAAGCATTAGCTCTAAATGTCTGTTTATTGCTTACATGACTTATCACTGGTGTAATTACCCTGACATCTAAACACAATGCAATGTCCTGTGTGTGTGTGTGTGTGTGTGTGTGTGTGTGTGTGTGTGTGTGTGTGTGTGATAATAAACCTGAGCTGCAGTTTGTGCAACAACCTCAATACTTTCAAATATATTGCTTATATAGCACAAATAAAAAGTATGGAAAAAAGCCGATGAACAGAACACATGGAGGAGAGATCAAAGAAAAAGAACCTTTTGTGAACCTCTGGAAGCGCACATTTCCCATGACCTCCAATCTTCAGTGAGTTGAATCCCCTGTATCTTGGTATCCAAATAAAATCCCCTCCTAACTCTGCTATATTCCAGTGTAAATACAATTTATGCAAAATTAAATAAAAAGGATTTGGAGCAAACGATAAACTGCAGCCTACTGAGCTAGTCCTACACAAACGGGGCAGCTATCCACAAGCCCCCTTGGAGTCAGTCTTGGGTCATACCTAACATGGTAAAATGGACTCAGGGGTCAAATTGAATTCCTCCTCCTCTAACCTGGAAATTTTCTCGAAATTAAAACTAAATCCCATACAGGGATTGAAAAAAGGCTGGGAGAACCTTGCTGGGATCAAAAGGCTACAATAGTATGCAGAGGTTTTTTCCTGTGCAGGGAATATGTGAGATGCATTACACCTCTCAACCCTGCACCCATAGCCCACCGCTTAGCTGATCTTTGAAAGATATTGCTTATAAAAGAGATGACTCTAGGCGACGGCCAAGTTCTGTAGTTTTATTACACCTTGGGGCTACAGCGGCCTGTCTTTGGAGAGATAAGGTTGTACCCTTTTCATTTTGTATCCTCCGGCTGATATTTTAAGCTGGCTTGTTAAGGGCAGGCGAGCCGAGTGCTGGAACAGAGTTTGATGCATGGCTTTACAACAGGAGCTGGGCCCATAACGCTCAAAGGCCGATCATTACTGACCTTAATAGCCCAGTCTGCATCTGGGCTTGATTGATCGTGCCTAGCAGGTTGTGAAATGCGCCATCTGGAAGGAAGGAAGGTGAGATGGGCAAGCGGAGACAAGGGAGACGGCAGGCAACAGCAGCTTGAGCACGGAATGAGGAGAAGAAAGGAGGAGAGAAGGAGGAAAGAAAACACAAACCTAGATAATCTTGTCCTGAAATTGATGGCCATAGTGGGATGCTGTGGAACCTTAACTGCACTAAGAGGCCCAGCAAGCACCATAAACACTGTCTCTGACATAAACAACAACACTTAGCCAGACTAGGTGTATACAATATTCATCTGTGGGGTCGCTGCTCAGTAATTTTTGTTTACTTCTTCTGTGTGCTGAGATAAAGTCAGTGCTGCTTTAAAGGAGCAGGATTTTAGAGTGATATGAGCTACAGTATGTGAGTAAATGTGATTTTGAGGGGATATTTGCACGTATGCATGTAGGCAACAGAGGGGGGTTGAGGTCTACAGGGTCCGACAGTGGTTTATATCACAATATTGCATAATGTATGACTATGAGCCATAACACTGCTGCTATGGATTCTCATAACACACTTGATATTCCACCGCACAACTGATGCCAAACATTAGGTCACTAAACTGCATAAACGCATCCTGTCAAACGAAAATGTTTTTGAATAAGACAAGATTAATATAACAGCATGAGCTGACTCATTTTAGGACGGTTGCAGTGTTGTCTTAAACACAATATGATGTATCTCTGCCACTACCTTCAAAAATAAACTGTTTGACACTAATAAAAATGTTATTGAGAGGTTATTAATATAGGAATGTTTCCAAAACAACGCGAGAAAGAGAGAGGTCTGTGTAAATCCATCCGTCTTAGGTACATTCACGCTATGAAAAATTTATTGTGGAATTTCACATCACATGAGTTTCCTGTCATTTGAAGACGAGGATGTGGGTCAACCCAGTACTGTCAGTCACTGCCAGGTCCATCACTCATCTCTATGTTTTCATCTATCACACATTAACTGCTGTTTGTTTTTCTACCACAAGTGAAGTCACATGTGGTGACATCTCATGACAGACACGAGTTGCACTAATAAAAATGTCCTTACAGTTTGATCATTGTATGGCATCCCTGTATTTTATATATACATCTTCCATGTAAAATAAAGTGGGTTCATTTTAAACGGAAGGTTAGATTTAAACTAATCTTGTCACCAATACAGAAAATAAGAGAGTAATAAGTGAAGATATAATAATCATATGCAAAAAGCTGCTTTATATTTTCAGTCAATCAGGCAGGATATTTTTATCAGCCACTCAGTCCATTCATGTGCAATGAAATTTAACTTCTCTGAGTATTCAAGTTGGCAGAACACTGCTGAACAGGCCTTTCGTGTCAGTATAGGCTCCCAGGAGAACACCATGCTCATGTTCTCCATTACCATACTCTCCTCTCAGTGTGGTAGCTGCAGTTGTGAGAACTAACGTATACCTGGTAGGGGAAAAAAGACTCCGACTGACTCTTTTTCCACTTCACTTGGCCAATTATTTGGCTTGCCGATGCCACATCGAAATGATCTATCTGAGTGAAACCAGCCACCATAAATTCAAACTGGGTTATATTTAAGTGTTTCTTTAGGCTTTTGGTGTGCAGATGTTCATATTTCTGGATGTGGCAGACTTCAGTGCAGTGCATAATACTGTATATAATAAACCATATGGATGTGGGGTTCTGAGAGGGGTACACATCTGGTATTAGGGAGGCAAAATTTAAGAGTACGGTTAAGAAAAAAATCTGCGTCTTGTCTGTGCGGTGTTGTTCCGTGCAGTATTCTGGATAGGAGCCTAATACCTGAGCATGTGCAGTTATTTTGTGTCAGCTCACTTCTTTATGCTTGTGTGTGCTTTCATGAGTGCGAGTGCGTGTGAAAGGGGGAAGAGATGACAGGGGGGCCAGGTGGAACGGAGTCTCCTGTCGCTGACTCAACACCTTTCTCATTTTATTATCAAATCATTCGTGACAAACAGCTATGGCAATTGGCAAAGGTGAGGCCGGCAGGAAAAGAGCTGTGATGAAAGCGGAGGAGGTCACCTCCATGCGGAAAACACCGCATCATTAATGCAACATGTGTGTGTCACCGCAAATGTCACCCTTACATGATGCAGTCATCCGTGTGTCATTTTCAGATATGGCAGCGGGACAGCAATGGCCCTTGCTTCCTACAGACCCCCACCATCACAACAAACACTGCTACACCTGAGTGACTGCAAAAAGAAAATGTTTGGTGACAACACAATCAATACAGCCTGAGACATATAAAGCAAAATGTTCTTGGAAAGCAAGTCAACCACGACAATGAAAAATAATTCAAAGTAGGCAAAACGAGCTGCGCGTAACATCTATTTTTAAACGATGATGCAAGAATACCAACTGCTTGATTTAAAGAATACCGGCTAAATGGTCAATTTAACGATGTTACGATGTTCTGTCATTGTTGTGTGGAAGATTACTCTGACCAGCAGATGTTGTGTGGACCACCCTGTGCCGGGTGTGCAGTTGGAGGGCAGCGCTACCATTCTTTGATGACAAATGCCAAAGCCCTTTTGCGGCTATGCGAGGGAGAGCAGATTAGCCTGATTGACGGCTATAAGATGCTAAGGACGGAGCTTGAAGCGCAGCAAGCCAGGGCGTTGGAGTGGAATGGAGTTCATTCATGAGTTACGAGTCTGTTTCAGTGATGTAGTAAAAGACGAATAAATCCTCCAAACAGCCTGTGCACAAAATACAACCTCAGGCTTATGATGGAGCCTCATACAAGACAACAGGCATAAGACTGAGACACTGGCGGCTGACACATATTCAGTATGCTAGAAGATGTAGCCACAAATCAACAGCAGATATAGTAAACAGCAGAAAACACACATCAAACTGCCACGCCACTTCAAACTATGTTTTTTCCTACAGACTTTTATATTTTAGGCAGGCAAAGAGTAGCCCTGAGGACTGTCACACTCTCCTTTGTCAAGTTTATTTTTCAAGGAGATCTCCCCTGCTTAAGAGGCAGAGGGAGCATGTGTTAAGTCCTGAATAGACATCATGACATAAATACCAACACAGCCAAGTGCTCTTTGTGTCCTCACAAGGACCCAGACCTGCAAGGACAAATGACCATCCCTGGGTCCCTGTTTTTAAAGAGGCCAGTTTTAGGTTAAGAGGACCCCGCTTCACCACCTTGCTGCCTTTACAAAGTCAAACATCTCCTCTCATGAGGAAGCCAAGGAGGGCTGCATTTTTAGCTTAGGGTAACCCACTTTATGTACAGTATTGTGTCATTATAGTCACTTGAAAATATGACATGGAATTAAATGGATTAGAAAGAGGGATTTGAGTGCATATTAAGCTGGAGTCAAAATCTCTTTAGTTTTAGGTGACAGTAAAGGATGTTCTCTGCTCTCATATTTATTATCAGCCTTGATAGTGGAGTAGCCCCCAGTGGAGACCAAGTGTTAAGGATTAACATGTCATCGCAGAAGGGGGGGCACAGACATTTTGACAGCTACGCTCATGAGCCGAGGCTTCATCTAACACCTGCCTCACACCTCCTGTCTACAGATGCACCTGTTCTAATGCAGCGCGAGGCTCGCCGCTGTTCCTGCACTGGCGTTTACACCTGTCCTACCTCTGCATCCCCACAGCACAGCGGGAATGTCTGAGAGGAGCCAAGGAGGCGAAACGTTTGGGCAAGATGAAAATGCAAAAAAAAAAAAAAAGTAAATCAATGGAAATTTCCTGTGGAGAAGCTGGGGTGGAGTAATGGCAACGCCTGATCACGCTTAGCGGCGCGCTGGTGTCGAGGTAACATTGATGCATGGTGTGACCTTACTTGTAATGCCAGCCTTAATCTTCGCAAGTGGAATAAATGAAGTGGTGCTGCTGCAGACGTGTCAGCAGACTTATAAAGACAAATCCACCGCCGCTCTGAGCTGTGTACACGTATTCATAAAAGTCAAAGAGACGTCTCAACAGGGTGGAATGCCCAGCAATGGCACCAGCCTGCTGACTCACGGCCTGTGTAATGTTTCTTTATTTGAAAAGGTTCATGGCATGCTTTAAAACGTTGGCATGTCACTGACAAGACATGAACCATATATCAACTCCATGACAGTGGGGGCTCAGCATGTCGAGTAAAAAAGTAATTTACACAGAGTACCCACCTCAACTTAAAAATGATCAATAAAATGGTAAGTGTCTCCAGTGGAGTTTTTTGTGTGAGCATTTGAAAGTGATTTATAAGGACAGCAGTTGATCCTTGAGACAAACTGCTTTATTGCAAATCTCAGGGTGCTGACACTAACACAACTTGTCATAACCACTCATTGCAGTTTAATGACGGATGCCCTGACAAACAATGTTTTCTCCTGGATAGCCGATTGCCTGTCAAGTTAGCTGCAGTCAATTCATATTCGGCGGGCTTTATTGGCATGTAGTTCAGGTGGAGGACTGTCATTGATCAATGCGTGTTTAACTGGTTTGTTTTGACGCAGTGGGAACAAGCCAGATTGACAACAGTGAATGGATGTTGGGCTGACAGTGGACATATGGATACTGGATGCTGAGACACTCGTGGAGGGTGATGGAACAGGGGTGTGTCTCACGTGCCAACAATCTGATGCCCGCTATGAAGCCTGTTCCTCTGCCGCTCCCTACCTGCCCCCTGTCCGGTCCTTACTCTGACATGGCCGTGATTAATGCCCTTGGCAAAGATGATGATTATAATGATCATAATTAATCAAGGGTTCTTCCTGCACCTCCAGGAGCCCACGGTGACCTGGAAAAGACACCCAGACCTCTTTCTTCTGTTCTGTTTCCTCTCCTCCTCCCTTCTTCCTCGTCTCGCTGACAGGCCTGAACCACGGCCCGGGACAAAGAGCCATGCATTATCCTGCCATCACCACTTCTATTTATAACACACCGTCTATCACCATCACTTACTCTCCTCCACCCGCCTTTCCTCTGCCCGCCTCTCTAAAGTGGAGTTTTCGTAAAGCTGCCCCATTATTCCTGGTGGAACAAGGCTGACTATGTAAATGGCTTGAAGTCAAAGGAGCAGCCTTGGTGACAGTGAGGAACGAACATCATCATTTTTTAGACATAGACAGAGACAGCGTCCAAAACAAAAGCCTGATTCTCCCCATGCCTGAAGCCTGGCAGGATTCTCCCTCTCCCCCCTCTGTAGTGTATTCCTGAAGTCTAGCAGAGAGGATTTCAGTGAGGAGACTGTCTCTCACAGACATCTCCAATATATGCAGCTGCAGAATGATATTTTAAATTCCTAGGTGGCTGCCAGGTAACAGTAGCCTGGAGCAGTGGAAAGTTTTTTTTTTTCTCTCACCTTTTCTTTATTTCCCCTGGTGAGAAGGATACAAAGCTCTTTTTGCTCAGCTGAATTGTATGTGCCAGGCATGTGTTCAAAACACATCCCTCCTTCCCAAACTACTCAAACTGCACATTACACACTGCAGCTTGTCACAGGTTTTATGTTTTTCCTCTCTTATCACACTCTGTCCAGCAGTACCAAGGACACAAATCCAGGAGCTCACATTGCTCAGACATGGCACTTTTCACTGACCTGACACTTGAAAACAGAATTCAGTGTCATCCAATGCAAATATATAATGATTTCTGTGTTATTTGTTATTTTGTACAAAAATGTCCCTCCATGGCCAGCTGCTTAATTGAGTATGTGGGATCAATTCCCCTGCTTTCCTCCTCAGCTGGAGCTTTGAGTTAAACTTTAGATTTAAAACGGCCTACTACACATTCTAACCTGCCGCCTGCGACTTCACTCTAACATTCATCTTTGACAACATTAATCTTCACACCTGCCGGGAACGCTTCTTCGGAAACTTTTACTTAGAATTCCAGGGTCGTTTAACTTTGAGACTGTCATTGCAGATGGCAGATTAGACAGAAAAGCGCAGCCATGGACCCCCTGGTTTTGGCCATGATGACTGTTGTAACCGGGTGAAAAAGATGTTATTTTCATCACAGGGGGAATTTAATAATGAAATAAGGCAGTTTCTGCTGCTTTTCTCCTGGATTACAGTCACCTTGAGTTCTGACATGTAGCATTTCTCTGTCTGTTTTTAGGGCTTTTCTGGACCTAATCCCCGTATACCTTTATGCCAGGATCAGCCGCCCACAGTGGATCCTGCTATAGAAACATTGTACATGAGATCATCTGAGCTCGACCCACACGAGCAGTAGAAACAAAAGAAGACCTACATTTACCTCTATACTAACCAGGGACTCTACATTCCCCAACTACAGGAGAGGAAGTCTTCTCTCACGCTGTGGTTCTCATGCATTTCAAAATGACTCAAAAGGCACTCCTGCCATATCCAGATATTAAAACAAACAGATGAATACATGGTACATTGCCTGCTATTGTCATTACCTTCATCGCCGAGGCTCCGCTGAATCACTAAACACCGACTGTATGTACTAAAACTCACAATAGATTGGACTCCATCCAAGCCAGAAGTGCATTCTGATGGTTTACAGCGTCATTTCTCTCTGTAAGCCATAATGCTTTATGATCTGACTCCAATTCTGTTTTGACACCATGAAATGAGACTTTTCTTCTCATCATTTGTAACATACAAACCTTATTTTCTCCATACACGTCTTGTCACAACACCTGGGGAAAGGTCCCAGAACCTGGCAAACCTTTTACCCTAAAATGACCAGTTAAGTTACAATCTCCTTAAGTAGTAAAACGCTTCTCTATTCAAAGCCCATGTTAGACTTTTATTTTGTAGTGGTTTGTCTCACTGTCTAACTGTGACATCTGTGTTGTACAAATTTCCTCAAATCTAAGAGCAATTCTTCAGCGCACAACATGGAATTTTGAGGTGCAGTCAAAAGAAAATAAAAAGACAGTTAAGGTAAAAGGGAGATAAAGGCAGAGTCAAATGGAGACAGTCTCTGCAGACAGGTAGGCAGCACTTTCTGGCTACAGAGCAGTCATTTTCCATCTTTAGGCCAAAGTGAAGAGCCTGGAGGCGCTGACTGCACTCCTGCGCTGCCAAGTCTGTGTCTAAGACAGTCTGAAATAAAGGCTTCTTATCACAAAAAATACAGCGTGCCTCCCAATGAACACGCAGATGCTGCCGATAACCTTGCACTCGTGCCGAACATCATCTCCCCTCAGGAAGCTGAAGGCAGGCAGCATCTATTGACAGAAATGTTTTCAGATTATTTCCTCGTGACTAGATCAATACACAGATGGGCAATATCTTCAGACTGGAGTTAGGATGGAGGTACAGTGAAGGTCAAGCACTTAGCCCTATTAAATAGGTGGCCAGGCACATCATTTGGCAGCGCTTCTTTACCTCCTCCTGCATGGCACAGACATAGCAACCTTGAGGAGTTGATTAGTGGTAGAGACGGCTCCCACGACTTCAGAGACCCTCGCCTCATAAAATCTCCGTATCAGAACACGGGATCCTTGCAAGGAGAACTGGAGGGAATTCAAGGCAGAAAAAAAATCCTGCCTGCCTCATCTTTTACAGGACAAATTAAAACCACAGCGGAACAAGTCATAAAAAAGGAAATAATGAATTCAATTATACTTTTTAGTGTTTAGGAGCTACTGGTGAGATGTGCTGAGTGGGCAATGTGAGAGGCGTGCACAGTAGCGGGCACAGACTGATGACTATGTTGGTGGCGCTGAGCTTTGCTAAGGGCTGTGTGTGTGCTGACTGCATGTCTGCATGCCCCCAGGAGCAGTTTAGACCTCAACAGGGCCTTCATTAGCAAATGAATGACTCTTAATTGGTCTGGCAAATACACAGGATGCTTGTTGATTATAGGCAGAGTGTATTTTTTCCAGCCATTGCTTGTACTGGCACAGACAGGCCAATACATAAAGTCTATACACGCAAGATCCACCTACAGGACAGACAGAGCCACTTCAGAGAGGCCAATACTGACAATAACTGTCATGTCATCAGAGTGACAGACAATTCAAAGCTTTCCTTGCACCAGGTCCAAAAGCACGACTTCAGCTGTCAACAAAGGACTGTGACACAGAATTCTGGGGCATATTGTGTCCTTTCTTTCCACACTCCTCTCCCTCTATCTCCCTCAACCTCCCACCACCTATTTCTCACTCTTTTTCAATCCACTCCAGCTCGTCCCCTGGCATTGCTAACACCTCAGCAGGGTGGGGGGGGGATCACAGACAAGAGTCCTGGTGTCCTAGATTCAGCAGCACTGGTGAGAGCACGGCACATACTGGCCTGCCGTTCTGGCTGCCACATACTTTAAGATTGAAGAGTCAGAGGCGCCACAGTTCTCACACACTTAGGATGCAGAGCTAGTTTGGAGGGGATTCCTAGATTATTCCAAGTAGGTAATTCTTTCTATCATCACATCCTTTTAATTTATGATCTAAGATTTTTTTTGTCTTTCACAAAGTTAGAAACTAGTATAAAGATTCAAAAGAAAAGACACAACAAAACAAACATATTGATTTTTCATTTAATGTAAATTTTACGAACCAATGAGGAGAAAAAAGAAAGAGTCGGGATTGGAAAAAGTCAGAAAGAAAAATTGCAAATGATATCTGAGGAAAGTCATTGTCGTCTCTCTGCCTCCGTGCCCCTGGTCCCATTCAGCCACTGCCAGTCTGCCAATTACAGCCCTGATTAAAACCGACAAAGTGTCTCTAAATGAAGAAAGAGCTGTTGGAGGTCTAAACCGCTGAAGCCTGTCAATTACACTGCCAGAGGAAAGCGGTGAGGGAAGAGCAAGAGGGTATAGCAATGACACGCAAAGCAGGGGGCACGGATGAATATAAGATCTCTCATTTGATGCTTTATGACTCCCTATGGTCCTCCTGAAGGATAACGTAAAATGTCTGAGGAGGAATTTGACTTCTGGATTAAGAGTTTTATATAGCAAAACCCCACTTTGCTGTAGTGGTTGAGATTTTGGGTGAGTTTAAAATAACATATCCACATATATTTTTGTTTTAAAAATGGGTTATGGACTGGAGATGTCAGAACTAACACAGTGTCCTTTTTGTTACCTCTTGTTGTGTGTTGTAAGTCATGGAAGCCCCACGCTGATAAGCTCCACAGAAAAGCCCTCAATCCCAGATAAACCACCCACGGTGTACATGAGTTGCTAAAATATGATGGTATTCGTAAGGTCATAAATCTTGCTTTAGCGGGAAGGGGAGAGAGAAAAAGCCATAGTCTCTGCTGCATCGTTACAGCAGCATCCCCGCGGCCCATTCCACCTCCATTTACGCTAAATGTCAACTTTTCAGCTCTTTTTTTTTCCTTTTTGCTTCCCGCGGTTGCCATTTGTTTTAACACAGGGGGAGGAAAGTAAGAAAATAAGTCAACAGGAAGAAAACTACAAAGTGTTTGTTGTCAGCTGCTTTCAATGCATTCAGCGGATCGTCGAAACCTCCGTCGTTAATGTAGGAGAAAATAACTACGGACAATAAACCTAGATATAAAAATGGATCCCTGATTCATCTGAATGTCTGGCCAAAGAGCCAATAACATGGGTAATGAGGGTTGCTATCTGCAAGAACAACGTCTTGTACCTGAACAGAAAGAATGATTTCACATTCAGCAAGAACTGTCACACCCTAATATGTACTTCATAAATGTTATTATTATTTAGACATTAATCATCATTAAGGAGACTAATGATATTCTTTCAGTTTAATTAAACTGGAATGAGTTTTTCTGTACGCCACTGTACCGAGTGAAACTACTTCAAGATGCTCCCGAAAGGTGCTAAATCATCTCCACCCAGATGGCTGTGGATAAATGAGTGGCGTGCAAATCCATGTGTTGAATGGAAAGGTTATGTTGTTTGTCCTGAAACTTTTAGCTCTGATAGACTGTAGAGAGGAGGGATGCATCTCAGCGGCGTCGACTGCGATGGACAATCAGAACAAGTGGAAAATTCAGGGACCTTTCTTTTAATTTATTCATGCATTCTGATGCTTCTGTTGCCGTCACCTTGTAAAGAGTGGTCTGCTGCTCTGCCGTGGGAGGGAAAGCTTGTGATGGCGTTATGTGAAAAACAATGAACAGATGAGAAAGCGTTTGCATGCCTCATAAAACAGGGATCGCTATAGAACAACCATTTTCTCCCAGCACATGGGGAAAAGAAACACAGCTAGAGGACAGACAACAGGCTGAGGCATTGGAGCCAACGCATCGGCCATCTGATAACATTAAATCCAACCACACAATGTCTTGCTCCCTCCTTTCTTTCTCTCCTTCTCTCGCTTACATTATGCCACTTTCTTTCTCTAAATGAGAAAAGAAAACCTTGAGAGATTCAGAAAAAAAAATCAGAGCAGAAGAACATGAACATGGAGGCAGAATCAAAGCATGCAGGGAGAGAAAAGTGAGAGCAAGAAAAGGAGAATTCACTGTTTTTTGACCAAGCTGAGACCCTAAGGGGCATACATTAAACGCTCTGTGAGGCAGACCTCACCCTTTACTACTCCACCGGCTCATTCAGAGGGGATGCAGACACTGTTAATATTTCATGTGCCAGCTAACTGAGTTAGGAGGTTTAGGCTCACAGGATATTCCGGTGCTCGTCCTCTGCTCCGGTATTTGGAATCTAACCCTGGAAACACTGTACCATGTGCTTGCTGCTGGATTGTGTGCTGTATAGGTGACAATACTCCTCTGTTGCTCTCTGTCTTCCTTTTCTGGGCAAAGGTTAGATGCATTCAATGGTTATGCTGAGTACTTGATGCAGTCATTCAGCGGATTAGTGATGGTAGCCTCTATCCTTGAACTGAGGAGGTGTAGTGCTGCAGAAATGGCTTATTTATCTCAGCAGTGTGATCTGCTTGTCCAGCACCAGAGAGCATGTTTTAAATTCCATTTCTGTTAGAGTGATATTTTATCTCCTACAGAAGAAGATTTTAGGTTTGGGAACAAATGAGGAGGATTCATGTTAAACCAGTGAGGATGGTAAAAAGACCCGACTAACACAGGCCTGATTTCGCCTTGTGTCCTCTGGCAAAGCAAAACAAAAGGTGTTCTTTCTCCTCAAAGCAAATCACGAGCCTTTAATGGGCAATATTAAGATGCTGTGTCAGACATCCACAAATGGGTGCCGTCTCTCATTGGCACCTCTTGAGTGCTGGCACGGAGTTCAACAAAATAAAAAAGTTAAAGCTGGGGGAGGCTCTGAGGCACAAAAGGCACACAATGAATCCAGGACTCTGGTCTTGGCTACAGAAGCACTTTGCTGACTGCGGCCCCTCAGTGCCAGAGCAGGAGGACAGTCCTTTGTGTTGCAGAAGCCTTGCCACCAAATTCCCTGTTTCAGCAGTTCTTTATGGGGACAGATCCCAAAAGATGTTGCTTCCCCCTGGGCTCTCCCACCATGATTGACATCCACCTTCTGTTCCTATGTAGTGAGGCAAATGCAGGATATTATCTGACCTATTTCTAATGACTCCCTCCACTTCCTAAAGCACTTGACCTTAAGAAAAGGTGATGACAGGAGACAACTCCTATAGCCAGCACATGAGATTAATAGATGAGCTGATGTACTTATGTTAAAACAATGTAGATAAACACAAAGTCCTGAGAGCAGCCTGGTGTGGATGAAACAGATTTTTTTTTTTCAGGTCAAATGTCCTGGTGTGGGGAATGAGAGCACGAGAGACTGGGCAAGAAACGCACACAGAGTCTGGAGAACACCTTGACAAGCAGATATCTTGCAATGCCCAAGATCCACCTCAGGGGAAGACAGGCTAATTTCCTGTGAAAACAGCACACTTCTGTGACAGGAGGCAGCAAGCAGAGGTACAACATAAAACAGGGAGGAGGTAAACTATTTTCAGTTCCCTGAAAAGCTTCATCAGACTACGCTCTGCTGGATATACTGACGTGGGACATGTGAATGGGGAGAAGAGTGGGAGAAGAGCGGATGCAATGGGGTCATATCTAGCCTGAAACAGCAGTGATGGAACCCTCTCTGTCTGCAGAAGAGTGAAAACAGTTCATGACTATTCAGCAAGGCTCCTAATCTGCATCTCGTTTGGGGAGCCCCGGCCCCATCGTACCATGTCTGTCTGCACTCGCACATCCTGGCGACAAACACTCCAACATACTCAACGTAAATTCATTAACACTTACTTTTCCCTCTCCCTCTCTCTCTTTTTCTCTGAGCCACAGTTTTCATAACTCTTGGCACCAGGGAGCCGTACGGCCAATGACAAATTCTGTTCCGTGGTCTCTGTGAGGGAAATATGGCTCTCCGTTCTCGTGACACATTTGATATACAGCCATTGCAAATTAGCCATGAGGCTGCAAGTGTGGAATGAATTGATATTCCAATCATCTGCATGATATAACTGCACACAGAACAACGGCAAAGTCATCTGTGTCGCCTTGATTAGTGAAGTACACAAGTAGGAGAATACAATTGTCTGTTACACTGGGAGTGCGCTTGTTTCCAAGCAGAGGCCTGCGCCCTAATAGAGGCAGCTGCCAATAAATTTGTACAAATATTCCAACAGAAACAGGAAGGCTGCTTCATCAGTAGGACGCGTTGATAAACAATGGCGGTCTCTATTACCGCTGACAACGCTGTCAAGGACACGCATGTTGGCCCCGCTGGAGAAAAAAAAAGAAAGAAGAAGAAAGAATGCACAAAGACCAGGGAGCCGTACAGAAAGAAAGGGGAAAAGAAATAAAAGCTAAAAGAAAGAACAAAAAAGGAGATGAACTACTGAAAACAGGGGTTGTTCTCACAAAGGTCAGGCTGATTGTCTCTGCCCAAATATGCTGGCCTTTTCAAAATTAACTTGGCAAAGGCGATATTTTCCACAGAGCCAGCATCATGAATCAAAGAAGCATCTATAGTTCATCTGTGAAAGGAAGCCACATCCCTCCCTGTGCGCTCCTCTCTCCACTGACAAGCCACCACCCCCCCGCGCAGAGCTGACATCTTCAGTAATTATGTAATTAACACCATGGCAGGCCTAATTTCAGAGATAGTATGTTATAATTGCATTCAGCCGTTCATTAGTTAGGCCAAACAGTTGATACTGTGTGTGCAGGTGTGAGGGGGGGGGCAAAGGCTACCCTTTTTTCAAAGTGCAATTGCGGTGTCAATGACTTGATTGGTTTTCGCTTGATATCGCTGACAGGACAGGTTTTTGCAATTTACCAATAATTACCCTCACTCCCTGATACAATAAAAAAAGTCACTGGTTTTGCTAAGATAAACCAATCAGGGTGCACTTCTTCTGCTCTCTGCCTCATGGTCTGCCTATGTGCTATGAATAATGTCCACTGAGCTGTTTCAGCCGGAATTAAATATTACAGAGGAAAAAAAAAAGAGGAAACAAATGGCACAGAGGAACAGGACACAATGTCTTCCACACACAGGTGTAATAGCATTAGCACTAAAACAGTGATTAAACAAAAAATACATTTCAATAGCACAAACAATAAGTAACAATAAATAAGCAACAAATTTGCATGAATATGATGTATGATATCAGTCAAAGCAGTAGTGTGTCTGTCTGCTGTTTTTAATGGATTTTTTAACCAACAGTAGGAGCCAGTAATCTACATAAGCAGATCGCAGTGCACGCAGAAGTAATTCACACTGGGTGCATTACAAAAAACATGATTCTGTTCCCAGTCTGGCACCTTGTAATGCAACACTTTTCCTTTGATTAGTTGCTGGATGGTAACACGCAACTGTGACGTTAGTGTTTGGGCAGACAGGCAGCTTGATCTACATAACAGCAGATCTATCCCAGGCCCTGTGATGATTTCTTCAATTAGGCCTTCCTGGCACACCAGACCAAATGCTTAACTAGGCAGAATTGGAGCTGCCACTGGCTGGAGGTAGCAACGGGCTCGCCTTCAACAGCTCATTCATCAGCCCCAGTGCTACCACTGGGCCACCTGTTCTGACACCACGCAGGGACGGGGACATTTGCATTCTGCTCCCACCATCCTTTTCTCCCTCACCTCACTTTTCCTCCACATTCTTGCTCTTTCTCTGCAACTTTAAAGTTCCTCAGTGGCACCGCTGACAGATAATTGAATACAGGGGTTTGACTTAGTTTGAAATCAATTTGGGAAGGGGCTTTTCATTCATTATGCTCCGTGTCTTTGGTGCTATACTGTATCTAAAACCCTTCAAACTTTGGCAGCTCAATCATCATCAATTCAAAGTGAAACAGAGCAGTTCTGAACTGGTTCGACAAGCGCGCGCGACATGACGGGGCAGGGAGGACGAGGAGGACGCTTCTCGAGGGGAGTCTTGTTCCTCTGTGCTCTTTGTCACCACCAGGTGCTGCTGTGAAATAAGGAGAGAGGTGGGGACGGGAGGCAGCCATGCACATAGCTTGACATTTTAGCCAGCTCCCTGCAGACACATTTGGCAAGAGTGTAGGTGGATGTGTGTGTGCGTGTGTGTGTGTGTGTGTGTGTGCCCTTATGTGTTACAATTTGCTTCCATGTGTGTATATGCAAGTACATTTGCATGTCTGTGTTTCTGGTTGTTCATTTCTTTTCCCACAGTGATGTTATGTTTGTCTTCAAAGGTGCATTTATGAAGGCAACTGCGTTGTTGTAAAGAAATATGGAACGGCACTTTCACTGGGCAGTTTCCTGGCTGTAAATTCTGTAGGGTGTTACCTACCAGCTTTCATTAGAGGAAAAAGATGGCATTATCTGCAGGTGAGCCCTAACTCAGAGGAACACACAAATGGACATCACAGCCACTCTCTGGGACATTAGCAACTCAGATTACTGCAGGTTTTCGCTCTACTTTAAAAGCAATTTCTTCTCTTTGGAGGCAAACATCAGCCCACCTCTACTCCTACCTCTCCGACTCCCTTATCTTCTTGTGCGTTCAACTCAATTGTCATTTGACTGACTTGAGGCTGCATTAGATTGTTAAAGCCCCCGGATATGGTAATCTGTGGACTGCTCTGACCTTGGCAGACTGTGTTTGCAGGGTGTCAGACCCCCTAATTCATCAGAGACAGGCCATTAGCTATCCATCCAGCCACACAAACACACAAGGTACATGAAGGAACATTCAGGAAACTACAGAAGTCCTCATTGCAGACATATCATTAGTTACATGTTTTCAAAAGGCTGAATTGAGACACTAACCTGACTTGTTCCATTTTTTTTCTTTGCACAAGAGCTAAGATGTTGATGAATGGTGAAAAGAAGACATCAGTAGCTAAACATGGGGAAAACAGGGTTAAGGACATACTGAAGCCAAAGTCTTCATCATGATGGACTCATGTATGAGCAGAGATGATAGTAAATTTTAACTCTGGATAAATGTCACACTCCCTTAGGTGAAGCTTTCCAAAACCACACAGTTTGCGCAAGCACAGTTATGTCATGGGTCTCTTCAACGCAAGGACAGGATATGGAAATTGAGCATTTTCAAACCATTTTAAAGATGGGGAAGGGCTGCCACGTGAGGTCATTGGTTGCGAACGGCCTCATATATCTAGATGCCAAGTGAGATGGAACAGTAATTACTCCTATGCATCTCTGTGCAGACACAGCCACTATCTTGTAAGTGCCAATGATTGACAGCCTCAATAAAAGACTTGCGCCGCGCCCCCTGCCCCTCGCCTACACGCCCCTGCAACGAATGGTCAAACTCATCGTCTGGCACCCCAAGGCAGGGCATGGGTGACGCCCCCTCTGATAATCCTGCCCATCACATCCATCATCCTACCCCCTCACCCTGTGAGAGGGCACAACCAAGGGAATCTAATCAGGCAGTCTAATTGAGGAGCAGGGGTAGCCAATACCCAAGCTGGAAGGCTGGCTTTGCCTGGCCAGGCTCAGGGGACGTCAATAACACTCAGCGGGTGTCGATTCATCAGACCTCCTTAATGTCGTTAGCCCTGAGAGGATCGCTTCACCCCTCTCTCCTCTTGTGCTCCCTCTCCCATCTATTCATCTCCTCCCTCATTCCTCAAACTTTCTCTCACTCACTTCATGTTGCCTCCTCTCTTCCACATGTCTCTACATCTATCTATCTCCCGCTCTCATTACCCTCGCCCCCACTAATCTTTCCAGAGGCAATAATATGTTCACCTTGCATAACAAGTTCAGGACTTGCCTAAAGAATCAGTGTGTCTCTGTTTGGGAAATTAGTCTACACCCTCAGCGGCAAAATTTTAAAGTCGGCCGCTCTTCTCTTTTCAGTCCTCCTCCCATCTTCTTTCGCAGACACCTGCCCTCCCTCTCTACCCCAAGATGTTCTTCCTCTAAACATGTGGTGTTTATTCCAGCTGTTTATTAAATGATGCCAGGGTTTTCTAGGAGGTGGTGATGCAGTCAATGAGTCTACAATTACCTGGGTAATTATGCAAAAAAGGAGAGAAAGGAGAGTGCTGAAGGAGAGAGATGACAGGGACCTTGGCAGAGGTGGACTAGCTGTGATGTTAGGGCCCAGAATGGCAAAGGAGATTTGGATTCCAGAGAGAGTGCAGCTGCAAAAGGGAATATGAGCCTCCTCAGTATCCAGAAACATACAGTTATCCACGAGCTAACACAGCATTTGAGCATTCTTTCTTCCCCAGGCGTCACCATTCCTCTGTCTACGTGAGAGCTCAAACCTGCTGTTTTTGTTTTGGACAATAACTCCAGAATGTTTGTGCTTTTAGATGGCGCGCTGCCTTTCCCTCTGTGACAATTAGGTCAGAGGCAATAAAAACGGGAGGGATGGAGACAGGTGAATGTAAAAATAGAAATTAAAAATATATATAAAAGTAAGAAGTTGAGGGAACAACTGGGGAAATAAATTTGGGAGGTTTCCTGTACTCGGCACTATTCCAGCTAAATTAGTCCCTCCTGTAATTTACAATGCTGTGATTGCAACAATTACCACAAATTCAGCCAATTCCCCATGAATTCTGCATTACAAATTCAACAATAAACAGCAATAGTGACTTTGACTGGTCAGGGGAGATCTCACCAATCATAGCAGCCCCTCATGCTAACTGTTAGGCCATATGTCACCCATGTCATCATGTGTGCGGCTGTGAATATGCAGAGATGCACAAATACCATTGTGGTGGACCAAAAACTGCTGAACAGGTTTCCGCAAGACAACGCATCAGTCCAAATCAGCAACTGAAGCAGAGCTGCTGCACATCAACCTACTGCAAGTGCTGACACCACCCAATGTTTCGTGCATTTTATTATTTCCCTTTTTAGCATAATGTAATGACAGAGTTTAGGCTCGGCAAGTATATTGCTGTTTTGCAAGTCTTCAGTAAGGTTACCTTTTTTATGCTTTTTGCAACCTCCTTCACTCCCATTAATCACCAGTGCTGCTCTGCAATCATCCAAGTGGACTCTTTAACGCAGCAAAGCACGTGTCAGACTGGGGCTGACAAGCATGTATCAGGCTAAATTGAACCACACAGTAGCTGTTCTGAAACAAAAAGTGTCAGATGGAAGAAGAAGAGGGCTTAGCAAACTGCCTGCCATGGGAGCTTTATGCACTTGGATTGGATATATTTGCACTGGCAGGGTGAATAGTAAATTGCTTAGTGTCAGCTCATCACTTAAGGAGGATTGTTGGTGGGTATAATGCTACCCAGCACATGGATACTCCAAACGGTCTCAAGCCAGCAACCCCTCTTAACTCTCTCCAAGTGTCCCGATGTGATGCTGTGTCCTGCCTGCGGACGCTAAGCTTTCAGTTGTGGCTCTCTGAACTCATCATTTTGGCTCATATTAGTCTCTGTGTTGCAGATTAATACATAAATCCCGCATCAAAATGGGGGTGAACTGACCAGCCAAAGTAAACACAACTACATTTGTGGCAGACAGTGTAGTAAAGGGAAAACATGGCAGAAAATAGGTGGTTTCACATCAGATAAAATACGCAATAGAAAACACTGAAAATGTTTGCTTTTCATCATGTCAGACATGTTGCCTTAATTGTCTGTTTGTCCCTCTGTCTGTTCACCTTAGGAAGGGACAGAATTAAATTTTAACCTGACCAGTCTTTTCTAGCAACAATGGGCACCAGGGAATTACCTCACAGCTCCGTATCTCAAATCTGTGGGATTAAGCTCCATTAAACATCGAGCGTCGCTGAGTTTTATCTTGGGATTTCAATCCGAGACAGAGCAGAGCACACGAGGAGGAGGGAAAAATAGCAACGGAATGTCCTTCACCTTTATCGACCAAATCGTATATAAAAGGAGGAGGGTTGAGAAAAATTGCTCGCCTGTTCCTTGGGATAATTGTGGAGAGGAGAGCTTGGCCACCTGACATCCATGTGGTTAGCATGCTTAAATATGCCAAGAGTTTTTTCCAACAATGACCGCTACTGCTAATATAGCAGCTCCTGGCACACATGGACACACACTTACTAGAAAAACAGTCTTTTCCCAGAGGTGTACCGGCCAGTTGATGAGAAATGACCACTGCTTTGCACAGGACACAACACACAACTGCGCATGCATACACACAAATACACACCCAGAAAACTGTCTCAGTTCACACCAAGAAAATTTAACCTACGCTTCACACAATATATTAAGTGTACTGTGAAAGAAAGTCAGGGGGGTCCGATGATGAACACCTCCTGTGTCCTCCCTTCATCCTCTTTCTCTCTCTCTCCTCTGGGCTGTTATTGATCAGATCTCCTTCTCTCTCAACTGGAGCCATGATTCATGTTGTTCTGACTGGCCCTCACTCACCACACACAGACACAGCTCAGTCATGCTCACCACTATCTATCTGTCCATCTGTCTCTGTCTGCTCCCCTGCTCTGCCCTCAGGCAGGTCAACCTGCTGACTACAAAGGGCCTGTACAACACACTTATCATCAATATTGCGATTTTTGCTGTCAGTACTATCGTTATTTGCGCTTTTTAAAATAGTTGTATTTAACTACCAGTTATATTATAGTGTTATTATACAGATGCATGGCAGCATTGAGCTTAAATATCTGTGCTTACTCTTCTGTCATGTAATAATAAATTAATATTGAAATCAAAAAAATACTTAAATAATTTTACATAATGTCCAATCTCTATGGCTGCCTGAAAAAAAAAGTCCTTATGTGTAGGACTTGTGTTTATTTATTTTCCCCCAATAGATAAAATGTTCCATGTTTATGCTGGCTTAATCTGTCAGTGATCCAGTCCATTTTCTGAAAAAAAAAAAAAAAAAAGACACAGAGAGAGATGTACAGAGCGAGCGAGGCAGAGAGATGTGTATAGATACGCCTCGCATGCAGCAGCACATAAAAGCCCAGCTCCTACCAAGGCCTCTGCTCCAATGTGTAGAAATTAATTGAGTGAAAAAAATCTGCTGTTTAAGGTTGAAGTGGGTTATGGGAGGCAGTGTAACAATTGTTTTCTGTTTGCCAGAGGCTATATATCGTTCATTCCGGCTTTCTCTCTTCTCCGTGCTCAACACTTGCCTCTCTCTCCATCTCTACCCTCCCTCCTCTCACCATCCATCCACCTTCTAAGCCTCTCGTGCTCCCTTCTCTCCTTTTTCACCAGGATTTTATTTTCCAAAGTCTACAGCCTATTTGATTCATTTGTATCCTTTCCATTTTCATTGACCACATAGGAGATTTTCTGGGTATGCTTTATTCTTTTTGACTTCATTTATAGAATTAGGTTTTCATGTATCTGTTTACATGCATGTTTCTTAGAGAAAATGTACTGACATCAAACATTTTCTTTTGCTTTCAGGTTTGATTTCAATGAAGCTAAATAAATTCACTTTCCTGAAATAACTAATCTACATAAATGTGCATATAAATCAGAGCATCATCTATCAACATGCTTCATTATTTTGCCTCAGTGACATTAACAGGGGACCACAATAGAACCAGGTTAGGACCCCCTTGAGCTCAAGTGACTCCTTTGCTCTCTTCATTTATATGCAGAATTGCTTTTCCTTGCTTTTCAGCAATCTCTATTAAAAAATAATCAAAATAATGCCACCCCCCCCACTACCAGAGAACCCCCAAAACAACGATAGTCATCAGAAGCAGAAGACACATCAGAGAAAGTCTACTTAGATTCCTTTGAGTAGAATGAGGATACATGTGTTTCCTGGAATAGAAGAGGACAGAAAGTTAGGGCTGGATAATCTAACAAGACCTGACTGATAATGAAGACAATTTCTGTAATCTTATTTCCTTTGTTGCCCAAAGCAGAAGTGCAAAACCTGTTTCCTGAGTTAAAACACCTATTTAGCAGCCTTTCATGTAAAATTTCAAACCTTTCAATATCACTCTGAGGAAGGCATGCTTGCTCGACCGCCATAATTCTACACAAACACTTAACCATTCTCTTTGAACTCTGCAGCTCTGCTCATTACCCCACCTTTGAAGAGTGGATGTTGGAAATGTTACATTTTGATTTTGCAGTTATTAAACGTAACACAGCAGCAAATTACATCTAAACCTCCGTGTTGGTGGTAAATAATACATGGTAAATAATACCCTGCTTGCTAGCCGGCAGAATAAACAGCAAAGCAAAACGTAACAGATGAGAGAGACGCTATAGAGTATAACAAGTTCATCCTGCAAACGTCAATACAGACATATTTTTGCACATGGAGCAGAAAATCTTGTGGAATGGCAGAGCCAGCTCCATGCATTTTGGGGTAAACAGCTAATAGCACACTTTCTCCTCAAAGCTCCTGCTCCTCTGTGTTTACTACCTGAAACTATGCTGCCTTTGTGAACTGCATTATTAGAAGAGGAAGAAGTAGAAGAAGGAGGAGGAGGAGAAGCAGGAGAAGGAGAAAGAGAAGAAGAACAAAAAATAATGTTCCAGAGACCAATGCTGCTGCTACAAGAGCCTTCATAGCCTCATAGTTTAGAAGATAAGATTAAACAAAAAGAATGAAAGTTAAAGTAACATGACTGGGAAGGAAGAGACATTCATACATTCAATAAAAGGAATATCCTGGAGAAATGTCCAAGGTATTTGGAACAATCTATAAATGTATTTTCCAGGTTTTCAGAGGAAAGAAACATGCATTGATCCTTCTCGACTGACCCTTTGGTGTCGGTCTGGAGAGAGTGAGAGAGAGAGAGAGAGAGAGAGAGAGAGAGAGAGAGAGAGAGAGAGAGAGAGAGAGAGAGAGAGAGAGAGAGTGCAGAAATCAGTGAATCAGCCAAAAGAGGGCTGTAGATCATTAAACAGAGGTTTTAAAAGAACCTGCACCCTGTCAGAGGGGAGGCAAGAGCAAGACTGACGCCGAAACTACCTGCTTTACTTTGAACTCCAATAATTCAGGAGAATCAAATGAATTCAATAGCGGTTTGATGTCTACACCAGAGCGGGCCTTTCAGCACAGAACGCTGCACACTCAATCACTTGGTGGTGTTTTCTAAGTAGTATGAATCTCTAAACAGGCTGGCCTGGAACTAAAAAAAAAAAAACACAGAAGGCAGGAGCCTCAGTCAACCTCACTCATTAACATAAAATCCCAGGACCTGTGCTGCCAGGGAATTTCTGTTTTCCCCACAAGACCAAACAAAAGAAGAATCCACACACTGAAAAGAACCAGTGTCTCTGAAGAAAGTGTCCTCAAAGGATGAAGCAAGGCATCTGCCTTTGAGTTATCTCATTTACTGTGCACCATTAGTCTTCTGCATAGTCGCTCTTTTGTCTTTGTAAAACACAAAACATTTCTAATAATTCTTCCTTCAATTACCATAAATTCCAGTTTAAAACAAGAACGCCTCAGCCACATGTAATATCTGCATCCCACAGTGCACAACCGTCAGGCCTGATCTCACAGACATCGCCCCTCTGAACTCTGGCGGCCGGGTGGAAATTACGACGTTGGGGTCTGAGAGAAAGGGAGGCTAACAGCTTAACTGCAGCAGTTGTGAGAAGTAAGAAAGGAAAACTAATTACTGCGGTCTTAAAGGAAAACTGTTGGTAGAGTAGATGCGCCCTACATGGGAGGGTAAGGCGTTCATGTGGAAGGCTTTGGTTCAGTCACTAATAACAACATAACAACCTCCATTAAGCCATTATGCTGGGGTGAGGATCATTGCTTTAATCTACTGTTCTGCAAGAAAAGAAGAAAAATACAAACTAAAATGGAAATGTTCCTTTTTGGATTATTTCATATACAAAACAATATTGAAGGCCTCTAAAACACCTCTGTATAGTTTTATTTAGCCCAGTGTTAAATAAATGATATAAAAATAGTAGTAATTTCTTTCCATGCTCATAAATAACTTGTACATATGAAAAAGCCGTACACTTTCCCTGCCTTTGCAATGACTTTTGACTTTTTTACTGTGTGAAAGTTAAGAGTGAGAACTACGATAACAGCGTCTTGGCATATGACACACATATTAGTTTTGCCTCCTCCACATCAAGTCATCCAAAAAAAAGGAAGAACTAGCTCTGTAGGCTCCAAGGCAAGAAAAAAATTTCAGAATAACAGAGCAGACACCAGGAAAAAGGAGACGACATTGGAAACTGGAATCGATTTACTGTCTTTATAGCACAGGCAACTTACTGTTGTTTAAAAGACAGAGAGTTTAAGTTGAAATAAAAATAGAAAATACAAACTTTTGTGCTGTGGGCAATCAGATCTTAATTTCACAGCTGACTTGGTGTAGGGACATGTGGGAAAGCAAAGCTGGGGTCACTCCCTCTGCAAATATGGTTTGTTTAGTGCCCTCTTACATCATATGATATAAAGCTAGCCTGATAATCCAGTTTTCAGTAAAACCACACAGATGATTGTGACATTGTACATTTCACAATGATATAACTAATAGCAAATAACAATAATAAAGACCTAATCATCGTAAAATTATGTATTAAAATAATCATTTAAATTCAAACATAAATAGAGGTAAAAGGAGAAGTTCAATGTTCAAGGTCATGTAATATTGAAAGCCAATGCAGTGTAGCATTCAGCACACATCTACTAGCATCCACTCCATTACAACATTAGCAACTAATGTTTTGACATTTGTCTTCATTATTATCAATGAACAGAGGCGATTGAGCCACCAGCATGCTCCATTACCTTCTTTCATTGCACAGTTGCACAGTTGAAATCACACATTAGGGTGGATCCAACATAAAATGACAAGTTACCAGAGCTAAGGACGCTCCGGCTGATTATTTAGATGGCAGAGGGTGAGAGGGTTGGGTGAAGGGATGATAGGGTGGAGTCGAGGTAGGAATGGGACTTGGAAAATGACTTGAGAACTGTATTGGCATTTAAGTGTAGGGAGCGAGGGGCTACAAGGAGCACCTTAAGAAGAAAAGCTCATTTCAATCGGTATAATTAGCCTGTGGTAATGAAATAAGTCAGAGTCACTGCCACCTTCACTTAAGAGAAAATCGATCTACATTTGAGGGAGTTTATTAAAGCTTAGGGATAATGGGAGGAAGGTATAGAAAAGGTGGAGGACTGGAGGAGATGGGGGTTGAGTCGACATTAATGGCTAATCAGATG